>OY776111.1:463631127-463959462 GCA_963675035.1 Allygus modestus | reverse complement strand
GATGAGTCTCGAAGGTTATTTCGCAGTTGTCATTGGTCGCGGTTTTTCAAGGACGTTGCTACTCAGACACAACATTGTACGGCGCATCGAAGATCCTGAGAATAACTGGTCAGACGACTCTTGGCGGTGGAGGAGCGAGTCATTAGTTTGGCTGTCTCTCTCTCTCTCTCTCTCTCTCTCTCTCTCTCTCTCTCTCTCTCTCTCTCTCTCTCTCTCTCTCTCTCTCTCTCTCGCTCTGAGATGAGTCTCGAAGGTTTATTGCAGTTGTCATTGGGTCGCGGTTTTTCAAGGACGTTGCTACTCAGACACATCATTGTACGGCGCATCGAAGATCCTGAGAATAACTGGTCAGACGACGCTTGGCGGTGGAGGAGCGAGTCATTAGTTTGGCTGTCTCTCTCTCTCTCTCTCTCTCTCTCTCTCTCTCTCTCTCTCTCTCTCTCTCTCTCTCGCTCTGAGATTATTCTCGAAGGTTTATTCCAGTTGTCATTGGGTCGCGGTTTTTCTTGGACGTTGCTACTCAGACACAACAAATTACGGCGCATCGAAGATCCTGAGAATAACTGGTCAGACGACGCTTGGCGGTGGAGGAGCGAGTCATTAGTTTGGCTGTCTCTCTCTCTCTCTCTCTCTCTCTCCCTCTCTCTCTCTCTCTGAGATGAGTCTCGAAGGTTTATTGCAGTTGTCATTGGGTCGCGGTTTTTCAAGGACGTTGCTACTCAGACACAACATTGTACGGCGCATCGAAGATCCTGAGAATAACTGGTCAGACGACGCTTGGCGGTGGAGGAGCGAGTCATTAGTTTGGCTGTCTCTCTCTCTCTCTCTCTCGCTCTGAGATGAGTCTCGAAGGTTATTGCAGTTGTCATTGGGTCGCGGTTTTTCAAGGACGTTGCTACTCAGACACAACATTGTACGGCGCATCGAAGATCCTGAGAATAAACTGGTCAGACGACGCTTGGTGGTGGAGGCGCGAGTCATTAGTTTGGCTGTCTCTCTCTCTCTCTCTCTCTCTCTCTCTCTCTCTCTCTCTCTCTCTCTCTCTCTCTCTCTCTCTCTCTCTCTCTCTCTCTTTCTCTCTCTCTCTCGCTCTGAGATGAGTCTCGAAGGTTATTGCAATTGTCATTGGGTCGCGGTTTTTCAAGGACGTTGCTACTCAGACACAACATTGTACGGCGCATCGAAGATCCTGAGAATAAACTGGTCAGACGACGCTTGGGCGGTGGAGGAGCGAGTCATTAGTTTGGCTGTCTCTCTCTCTCTCTCTCTCTCTCTCTCTCTCTCTCTCTCTCTCTCTCTCTCTCTCTCTCTCTCTCTCTCTCTCTCTCTCTCTCTCTCTCTCTCTCGCTCTGAGATGAGTCTCGAAGGTTATTGCAATTGTCATTGGGTCGTGGTTTTTCAAGACGTTGCTACTCAGACACATCATTGTACGGCGCATCGAAGATCCTGAGAATAAACTGGTCAGACGACGCTTGGCGGTGGAGGAGCGAGTCATTAGTTTGGCTGTCTCTCTCTCTCTCTCTCTCTCTCTCTCTCTCTCTCTCTCTCTTCTCTCTCTCGCTCTGAGATGAGTCTCGAAGGTTATTGCAGTTGTCATTGGGTCGCGGTTTTTCAAGGACGTTGCTACTCAGACACAACATTGTACGGCGCATCCGAAGATCCTGAGAATAACTGGTCAGACGACGCTTGGCGGTGGAGCAGCGAGTCATTAGTTTGGCTCTCTCTCTCTCTCTCTCTCTCTCTCTCTCTTTCTCTCTCTCTCTCTCTCTCTCTCTCTCGCTCTGAGATGAGTCTCGAAGGTTATTGCAGTTGTCATTGGGTCGCGGTTTTTCAAGGACGTTGCTACTCAGACACAACATTGTACGGCGCATCGAAGATCCTGAGAATAACTGGTCAGACGACTCTTGGCGGTGGAGGAGCGAGTCATTAGTTTGGCTGTCTCTCTCTCTCTCTCTCTCTCTCTCTCTCTCTCTCTCTCTCTCTCTCTCTCTCTCTCTCTCTCTCTCTCTCTCTCTCTCTCTCGCTCTGAGATGAGTCTCGAAGGTTTATTGCAGTGTTCATTGGGTCGCGGTTTTTCAAGGACGTTGCTACTCAGACACATCATTGTACGGCGCATCGAAGATCCTGAGAATAACTGGTCAGACGACGCTTGGCGGTGGAGGAGCGAGTCATTAGTTTGGCTCTCTCTCTCTCTCTCTCTCTCTCTCTCTCTCTCTCGCTCTGAGATTATTCTCGAAGGTTTATTCCAGTTGTCATTTGGTCGCGGTTTTTCAAGGACGTTGCTACTCAGACACAACATATTACGGCGCATCGAAGATCCTGAGAATAACTGGTCAGACGACGCTTGGCGGTGGAGGAGCGAGTCATTAGTTTGGCTGTCTCTCTCTCTCTCTCTCTCTCTCTCCCTCTCTCTCTCTCTCTGAGATGAGTCTCGAAGGTTTATTGCAGTTGTCATTGGGTCGCGGTTTTTCAAGGACGTTGCTACTCAGACACAACATTGTACGGCGCATCGAAGATCCTGAGAATAACTGGTCAGACGACGCTTGGCGGTGGAGGAGCGAGTCATTAGTTTGGCTCTCTCTCTCTCTCTCTCTCTCTCTCTCTCTCTCTTTCTGAGATGAGTCTCGAAGGTTATTGCAGTTGTCATTGGGTCGCGGTTTTTCAAGGACGTTGCTACTCAGACACAACATTGCACGGCGCATCGAAGATCCTGAGAATAAACTGGTCAGACGACGCTTGGTGGTGGAGGAGCGAGTCATTAGTTTGGCTGTCTCTCTCTCTCTCTCTCTCTCTCGCTCTGAGATTTCTCGGTTCAACTAGCAATTCGACAGCACTAAAAATAGGTGTATCAGATTTCTACTCCTGGGGGTTACTTTTTCCAATGAGTTAGGATTAGTTAAACTAGATGAAACTAGAACATTCAAACTCCTTACGTTAGTACATGAAGCTTTTCATACCAATCGTCCGGTGTATTTATCACAATATTTTATTCAGAACAGTTATGTTCAGTAAATATTGTTGTGGGACTGGCTGCAGCGATTGAAGTGACTTTACAGACCAAATCAGGAATGAGACGTTTGATAATATATTTAGTAATTGGATTCAAAATTGGGTCCTTACAAATCTTGTTGTTTCATAGAATAGCTGTTCTCGCAGGCTTCGCCCCGCAGATAATTTATTAAAACTATGACAGTTGTGTGTGCTGCATTCTGTGGTTAGCCCGTGGAACTACTACGAATCAAGATTAGCTGTTTGTATTTTCATTAGCTCAAAAAAAAGAATGTCCATAAGAAATACATGGGAACTTTGTCGGGATCTCTGGCGGAGCCCTAAGGTCAGATCAGGGTGAAAACCATTTAATTTTCCTATTTTATGCCTAAAGAATCAGTGTACAAAATTTCAGTTCTCTACCTATATGGGAAGGTGGAGAATTAGTGATGAGTGTGTCAGTCAATCAGCCAGGGCTTTGCCTTTTATAGATATATATATATATATATATGACATGCTGTATACAATATACAGCATTAAGGTACTATAATAAGGTATCAAGGTACCAAGGTACAAGGTACTGGTAATAAGGTACTGTCATCAATTAAACAATTTTAGGATATAAAAATCTAAATTTATAATAGTAATTATTTTTTCTTAAAATGAGCGGTGAAAATCTTCATTTCTGTAGTCAAATTTTAAAATTAAATTTGTTATCAAGTAAAATTATTGTAAAAATAATTTGTCACTGGAAATTGTGACCTTATAAACCTTTATCTAATTTGATTTTATTATAGTTATTTTATTCACTATAGTACTTTACAGTCCAATACGTGTAACTATAAACTAAATGAATAAAATTTAATCAGATCTCTCTCTCTCTCTCCCTCTCTCTCTCTCTCCCCCTCTATTTCGAACAAAGTATTTTACAGTACTAGATCATTATTCGGTTGAATGTAACTTTCAAAATTGTCTTATTGTAAATAATTAACTTTTAACATGTTTAAAAAAAAGTATTTGTTGCTAAATTAGTTGAATTACCAAGTTTGTATAGAGTGAAATTTTTTTAAGTAATAACAATTAATTTTCATCCAATTGTATTTTACTGTACACCAAATATTAGGACAAGATGTCGCTTTAGCCCTATTTGTCACTTTAAGTCAATCAATTCAACTCAACTCTTTTAGCGAATTTCCCCTATAGGGAAGAAGCTATTACCGTAGGTCTCATGGTAAGACTTAGGCCCGAGACCATGATAACTTTTTGTTTTGATGTCCCCAGATGCCAAAAACACTATTCGTTCAAATTTATATATATGTATATATATATGTGTGTGTGTGTGTGTGTGTGTGTCCGTTAACACGATAACTTGAGTAAAAAAGGTCCGATTTTGATGAAATTTGGCTCAAATGTGCAAAATGACATTCATGACTTTAGTTCGAAAACCAGAAAAATCGGATCATGGGAAGGGGGGTTTATGGGGGTTTTAAATTTTCCAAAAATCAGTTTTTTGCATTTTTCACCCTAAAATTTTTAAATAACTTAATTTTGGTTTTGACCATGTTATAGAGCTTAAAAAAACAAATAATATAGTTTTTTTAATTATTAACCTAGGTTGAGTGGTTGCGGAGAAAATCCAAAAAAACCTACTCATAAAATCTTCCATGTTAATCTTAAGGGAAAACGGTTTTTGGTTTTTCCTCAGTTCATTTTAATGTAAACTTCACATTTGCTTTTACCAATCTGTTCATCTCCACAAAAAAATCATTTTGATGTTTAAATTGTGATTCTACGCCCAACCGTTGCAGAGATATTCAAAGTGCTAAACACAGTACGTTGTCCAATGTTATCCTTATGGAGAATAAATAAAATTTAATATCTCGATTATTAATGGATGTATGTTGATGAAACTTGGTATGTGGCTTCGTGTAGTATTGGTATATTGATATTTGCACAAAAAATTGATTTTTTGTTGATTATTCCCGTAGCAGCAAACCTGCGTACTCAGCCCCCATGTTATTCTTATGGAGAATAACTAGAATGTTATATAGCGCTTATTTATGATTGAATATTGATGAAACTTGGTATGTGGCTTCGCCTGGTTAAATTCTATTTATATTTGCATAAAAAAACAATTGTTTGTGTTCCTTGTTTCAGCAAACCTACGTACTCATTACCAATGTTATTCTAATGGAGAATAATTAAAATCGCTTATATGTGAATATATTTTTATGAAACTTGGTATGCGGCTTTATGTGGTATTAAGACATATATTATGCATTGGAAATTCGCTGAGTACGCAGGTTTGCTGCGACGGGGGTATTTTTGTTTAATGCTGTTCATTCGAACTAGTATAATAGTTGCATTTTATGTAGTGCTAAAACAATAAAATCACTATTGCTTATCAAAATCACCGTTTACAAATACTAATGCGATATTAATCATAAGTTTAGTACAACAACGATTAATTCTATCGTTTCGATAGTTAAACAAGATTCAAAAGTGTGTGCCAATGTAGTTTATACTTCAGGATCGATGAACTACCAATTACAAATCTGAGTAATGTGTCACGAGTTTAGTTTGCCAATTAACTAATTGATAAACTTCTGGCTATCAAAACTTGTGGCTGGTTAATTTCAGTTTGTTCAAATATGTTGCAAATTCATGACGTAAATAATAAATATGTTTGTAAGTTCTACATTGGGTTTGTAGTAAAATAATCATTTTTATTTACTTAATTATTAAGACAAGTTATTTCCAGTAGCATGATAAGTCTTGTTCAATTAAACTACGTCATGTAATGTAAAGTCTTGTACCTTTATGTACATTTACCGTCTTGTTAGGAAGGATAATATACAGTATGTGTAAATATATTTTATAGTGTTGCCAAACGTAGTTCATTTTATCCTGTTTAAGAAATATTAGGATATCCTTTACTCTAATACGAGCAATGACTGTTGGTTTGAAAAATGTTTCTCGAATTCGAGTGGCTCGGATTCTTGAGTATGTTGCTTAAAATTTGGGATTAAGGGGTTGAGGACCTCAAAAATCAATTGGAAAAATCCACAACCCCAGAAAAATTCAAATTTTGGTTAAAAACCCATTTTAAAATTGAAAATTTATACATTCAACTTATAGAGTTTAAAATCAAAACAAAAGCATCTTAGCAGCTGTGCTGTGGAATATTCAGTGTTTTTCACAGTAACACTTCCACCACGGTCAAGTGATCTCTATAAAATATAACCGTTGAATGAATGTTGCTAACAGAGTGGACATATACAAATTAACCATATATGTGTACGTAACGAAATACTACCTGAAGGGGGATTGAGTTATAATAACTGCGGTGACTCTAATATGCGGGAAATAGACAATTGAGCGAAGAAAACCTGCTTTACGGCCATAAAACATTTATTTATTGCGTTTTTTAAGCTACGAAAACTAATCAAATATCACCAAGCATGGCTCGGTTCCCATACTATATGTTAATTTTATTTAAAACACTAAAAATAATAAATAGTTTACAAATTGAATGTCCTCACCATCAGTCCCAGATCAGCTGTAAGCAGCAACTCGGGTCATAAGTCTTGCGAGCGGCGAGCTATAAACCACTTCTAATAGACTTTTATCCGGCGAGATTAGCATCATCAAGTTTTAATGAACCTCTGAAAGTTTCTTATTCCTTTAGCCGCTTCGCTGCTTCGTTTGAAGATCCGAAAAACTTTGATTATACAGAGTGAAAGGGGGCCGAGCTTAACTTTTAGAAGATCTGTTATGTTATTTGCTTAAAATTCATTGTTGGTGAGGGTGAAATTGTTTAAGAAATTACTGAGGTCATTGGCCGTCACTAAATGAGGAAAAAAGTGTAACGACGTTTCAGGATCAGGAATCTGATCCCGTCTTCAAGTGAGATATTTCCAGCTTTGCCTGGACTGTGTCACTAATTTTTTTGTGTTCTAATTATTCATCTCATTTGATGACGGGGTTTGATTCCAGATCCCGGAACATCGTACAATTTCTAAATCTCATTTAATTATGGTAAATCAATAATTTCTAAAGTAATTTACGTTATGTGACTTTCACAGAGGGTGGACCTAAGCCTTTTTTTAATTTTATTCACGGGTTTTACAAAAACTAAAGCTTGATGTTATTCAGTTAGTTTGCTAGTTATAACAATTTCAAATCTACGAGTTCTTACTTCATCAGCGTCTTTGTTTGACGTTTCATCGACGACATTTCTCCTATGGTTTACCATTGTCAGGGTGTATTATCTCTTCTTTACCAATCCAAGCCTTAGGATTGTTTTGTAATACTTGTTTATTTTAGATGTTTTACAAGGAAACGCTCATAATGGTCTACACGCACAAATACCTAAATGTTATCCTTGATGGCTGGGTTTTATTGTTTCAATGTAATTGGATAAGCAGGAGTGCGTCTAATGCAGTACTTGACTACTACAGAGGTGGACTAGTGCTCTATTTTGATTGCAACTGGTTCTTGTATATTTCACAATTAACTGTTTCCAAGCCAAATATATGATTACACAATAATGAGGAGAACTCTTTTTACCGCTTCAGTTACTTCTTTAATCATGGCCACTTTAATCCTAATATTACTATCTCAAATAACCAATACTTATATAACCGTACTAGGTTACCGTACTTACAACTTTGAAAACCTTTGTTTTTGATTTTCCATTATTTTCCAACATAGATTCCCAATAAGGAAAACCCCCCAAATATAACCTTCACGCAACATCGTGCGGCCACGGTGGAGAAGAAATCAAATAAAAAGTACCCAGCCTCAATAACCAACCCAGATCGCTTCTGGAATGATGATTATAGACAACAATACTGGGAAGTGAGAAGAATAAGTGGCCTTGGCTCCAGCTGGGACCTTGAACCGATCAGCTGACTGTATAAAGCTCCCGCCACGGCGCGCCGGGACGTCATACATCCACAGTCGTACGAAGATGAAGTCCTTCCTCGCTATTGTCGTCGTTTTGACGGTCTTTGTTTCTGCCCAGGTATGGCTGTTTTTCAGTAATAAAGTATATGTTAACTTATTTAAAAAACTGATAATAATAAATGGTTTACAAATTGAATGTCGCATCAGTTTTAGATCAGCTGTAAGCTGTAACTCGGGTCATAAGTCTTGCGAGCGGCGAGCTATAAACCACTTCTAATAGACTACTTCTAATAGATGTTCAAACAGAACAGAACTATATAGAAAATGTTCTTCCATTTATACCCATAACTTTCATCTTGTTTTAAAGATTTGCATAAGTACAATTATTAACTGTAGTATTTTATAAGTTTAATAAGCTATACTTATTTTATCAACTCTTTCTTAATAGCCCAATGACCAATTTCAGCTAAATCCAGCTCGGACTTACAAAACGTTTTCTCAGGATTTTGCTGAAGATTTTTTATTAAATGAAAGAAAATAATGACCCTCTGTTTTATAATTGTTAGGGTTTTCTATTTTTAATTTTAGATATTTGTATTGAATAAAAACTCAAAAGAATTAGCATCGCCGTAACAGAAGTGGTTTAATATGCGGATTTTAATGTATTTTCTAATTCTGACAATTAATTTTAAAAATATAGATATGAGTATTCCGTAATATTGGTTATTATATATAGATAAATATTTTCTGTTTTTTATAAATCTTTATTTATAATAATACCTGTGATTAATAGTTATTGTTATTTATATTCTTATTTATAATTATATGGGTTTGGGGGAATTGATATCCGTATGGGATTTATTTGTTGTGTAATATGGTCTGTCTTGTCTCAGTGTCTCATGTAATCGGATGTATTCGCTGTCGTTTATATCTGTATTTTCTTTACACTGTTTTTTGTTTATTAATTATATATTCTAAAGAATTATTTGATATATATCATACTATCACTCGATTGGAAGTTTTTACTAATTTTAATAATATGTAATCACCATGATATAGTTTATTACCACATATTATAACAGAATATTCCGTACTCTGCCTTTTTCAGAGATCATGCATAAATTGCTTTAATGTTATTAGATCTGTATTTAGACTTTTTATGTAAATTCGGTTAATCTTAATTTCTTTATGACTCTAATTTTATATTTTCTTAAATCAGTGCAATACCAAAATTAATTTACTCTAACAGTCCTACTATCTTTCTTTTGTTAATTTTGTTTTAACTAAATAAAATGTTTACTTATTGTTATACATATTTTTAACTATCCATAAAAAAAGTAATCATTAATGTTTTGTAAAAATGTGCATAACTCTGTACATAGTTAAGTACACTGCCCCTCAAATGGTAGTATCTCATATCAGTGATGTTAAAGCTTTTTAAAAATAACTATTTTAAGAACACACCAAATATTTATATAAAAATAAAAACCAATAATCGCAGAATACCTATATCCATATTTTTATCAATAATTGTCAAAATAAAAATTAAATTTAAAAAACCACAAAATACGCATAATAAATCACTACTCAAAATAATATAGAGTTAATTTAGTTTAAATTAAGCCTAAGATCAATTAAAATATTAAAATGATTAAGTAGCAATTTTTTCCGATTACGAAGGCATTGTGTGATGAAGGATATTGCGGAAATTAAAGTTTAATTTATCGGATTAATTGAAGTTGATAAACTTTAATTAAAAAATAATTGATTGCTTCCAGCGATGAACCGTCCTGACAATTTTAAATCGTTCAAAAGTTGTATCATGCAATTTTGTAGGAATAAAATATTTAAGTAAAGTCTCTGTTTTTATGAAGAACTATATAGAAAATGTTCTCCCATTAATACCCACAACTTTCATCTTGTTTTAAAGATTTGCATAAGTAAAATTATTAACTGTAGTATTTTATTTTTTAACAGGAGTCATAACCTAAGGAATCTATGCTCATAGCTTACTGGGTTAAAGCTATTATTCAATTTTGCTGCAATTGCTGTAATAAAAATAAAGATTTAAATAATATGCTGGAGGACGGCCAAAAGTTGAATGTATTCTCCATGATAATTATTCTGAATAATTTAAACCTTAATATTTGTTTACGATGTTCAAACAGAGTCCAAACTAAAACAATTCTAAGTTAAAGGGAGGCAATTTCTGTCTTGCACTTGTTTGATGAAACACGTTAGTTTGTCTCTTAAAACTTTTGGCCTCAAACCTGATAACGAATATTTCTAAACAGTATTCTAAATTTTATCAAGGTTAAACAAATTATTAACTTATTTATAATTATAAATGACGCTTTCAAGACAAGTTCAGTGAATATTATTTAACTTCTTATTTATTTACATGTTCTCATATAAATACAATATATACACATCAAAGTAGCTTTATGTTTTATTAACATATAAATTCAATTTTAACAGTATGTTGATTGCTGTTGTAGACGTCAACGCAACTAAGGCGTATTTTAAGGCGAATATGAATGAATGATGAGTGTAGAATGGGTGAGATGCCTTGTTATAAGAATAATACTAACTGATTATTTAGCCAGGATCATTATTAGCGCAATGACCAATTTCAGCTAAATCCATTTTCGGACTTACAAAATATTTTCCCAGGATTTTGCTGGAGATTTTTTAATAAATTAAAGAAAATAATGACCCTCTGTTTTATAATTGTTAGTAACACACTTTGTTATGTTACAGGCGGCCCTCGATAGGGCGAAGTCACTCGCTCTGGCCAAGAAATGCGCGGCGGAGACTGGAGCCAAGGAGAGTAAGTAACTGTAGATGCCAGTAGATATGCCAGTAAATGAGCCTGTAAACATTAGTAGAAGTGCAAGTAGACGGGCCAGGAAAAGTACCATTGCTATAAATAAGCATTTCAGGAAGAGGCATAATTATTTTAAGTTACAAAGCATAACTTAACATTATCAACTCTTTCTAACTTAAAGCTTATACTTACGAGTCCATCCTTAAACAATTACCAACTTTTAAATACCTCAACTTACACTTCCGGACTGTGTAACATATCCATAGTCAGGCAAAGAGAATCTAATCTACCATTTTAGTCTAATTAGGCTACCACTATAATATGTATAAAGATTATATATCTAAACATCCTAAAAATAAAAGGGTTTTCTAAAATAAAAATAAAAGTGCAAATTAAAAACCAAGATCAGTTTAATTATTTTAACTAAATTATTTCTTTGACTTCGAAATTATTGGTCAATGGATGATTTTACCTTTAGTGTGTACAATTAATTCGCTTATTGATAATTTTGTTTTGAAAATCGAGAAATAAAATGTATTCGGTCCTTGACAAATCGAATATTTACATTAAAATCAAATTTAAAAATCTACGAACATTTGCATATGATGTATAAGAAAATAATGCTTAAAAATAAATTAAATATGCTACACTTAAGGGTAGGGTTATGTAAAAAAAAAAACGAGTTCGCACGCAGCACGCTGACGTGAGGGAAGTGAATTTCCACATAAAAAACTACAAAAACTCAAAATCAGTTTAAAACATACATTTATTCCAACTTTTATTCAAATCTGAAAACATTGATTTTTTGGCTGTTCTGATGCTCCTGGTTCTATTTAACTGCAATGCTGGGAATACAATTTTGTGCATTATAAGGTTAGGAGAAGGTCCAGTCAGCCTTTAAAGTAGGCGTGAAGTGGTTGGGGATGATAAAAGTACACCAAAAAATTAATAACAGGCTTTTCTAATGTAAAATCCCCATAAGACAACGTACTGTGTTTGATCGATACACATTTTCTTTTAATAACTCGGTAAATATTTATGCTAGAATGACGAGAGAGGGCTTAACACTTTCGCCTCTCCAATTACCATCTTTTTACATGCATTTATTTTACATACGGGGCTTTTCTGACCCTTTTTGGGCCCAAAAACTCAAAATTTGAAAGATTAATCCCAAAAAAAGGTGTTTAGAGTTTTCCGATTGTTTTTCCCAACGAACTTGTCCAACCGATTACAGAAAGGAACGTCCCTACCAAATTTGAAGTAAATCGGACAAAAAATGCGACCGCTAGAGTGCAAACACATATATATATATATATATATATATATATATATATATATATATATACATATATATATATATATATATAAAATTTTGAACGACCCCCCAAAACGTGTTCAGGGGGTCACGTTAGGAACTTCTATGGTGGTCCCGGGCTTAAGTTTCACCGTGCGGGTTATGCTAATAGTTCACTTTCCAAAGGAAATTCACTAACAAGATGACAAGACTCATGCAGGCAACCTTATATATTCAATAGTTTTGAGTACATAAAGGAAGGTAAATCTCTTTCACCATCTCTAAATGTCATGCTGAAGTGCGAATTTGTATACTAAACAAATTGAGCTGTATAGAAGTGCTTAGCCAATCTCAAACGAACAAGTATTATTTTATCACACTTTTAATTCAGAACAAAATTGGTTCCACTCCAGCAATCTATATCACTTAGTTCCATGCGAATTTCCCTGCCTTTACTATAACAGTGATCGCACATAAAATGTATTAATTAAAATAAACTGAACTTCAATTATATTTAAATTTGTTCCGTGGTTGCTATGCACACAATCGATTACTGTTAAGTTGTATGATAGTATTGCAATAAATCCGTAAATGACGTACTAAATAAGTGATTACGTCAGTATATAAAACAGAATAGTAATAATAGACAGGACAATTTCCTACGAACTCATTCCTATATCTTAATTAATCCTTCGCAATTTACAAAGGAAGCTTACATGGATTCGTAAATTTAACTTGAAATGTTATTCAACAGTTACTTTTCTGAAAGGTTTGCTTGATAAAGAAAGTAAATTTTCCTTAAAATAATTTCTGATAAAATCCAACAGTTTCCAGAATATTTTTACTTTCGAATTCAACGCATTTACAACTTATGCAGCATTTCAGATAATGATAATCAAATTAAATGTTGTATTATGTTTTCTTTCATGTTTATAATGCGCCATGGTTTTTTTAACAGAACCCCTTCGTTATTTCTGAACCGATTTTCATGACTGAGTTAAACATAAAAGGCCATAATACATAGTTGTGAAAAGTGGTTTTCAATTGTCGATACTCCAATTCTGAAGGGCATAACACCCTCAAAGTCCATTTACCCATAAAGATAACATGGATATTAATTTGAATTCAATTTCACTTTTAAAACAGCTGACAATACAACATGATTTATTTCCTTTTCGAAGTTTATGACCTTTTATTTTCTTTCTTCTTTTACTATATAATCTTGTAATATACTGTACTTTTTCTCACTTTCATCATGTTACACTATAACGTATCTATCGTTATTTCTTTAGCAAAGCTCGGCCCCCAGACTATTATTTACCAATGCCCCTGTTGTTTCCAGACCCTGAGGAGCTGCTTGACAAGCAGCTCATCCCGGAGACTCGGGAAGGAAAGGTAAATAGTATTATTTGTTTTTTTAATGTTGGCACCCTTTTTGCTCCTTTATGTATTTATTACCCTTTATTTTATAAATACATGTTTACATATGCATTATATATAATATATATACTAGTTGCTTGTAGAGGCTCTACCCTCTAATACCTTATGCATAAGTTTAATTAGTTTACTATTGGCTGGAAAATAAATCAAGACCAATTTATGGGATTTATTGTGTGTAATTTAACTATTTTATTTCATAGCAACTACTCACGAATGAATTAGTTTGTTCAAACCTTTAACACAAAAATAGTCAAGTCAGAATGCATTGCGCGAATTGTGGTTATTTTTGTTTGTACTAACACTATTCAAGGTAAACAAACATATTAAGTAAATTATTATTGAAAATCTTAACACTTGCTCTTTTCTGGCAAATTAATGACCAATTCAGGGTAATTCAACTAATAATACAAAAATCACTCTATTTCAATTATAAACAATCATAAACAATTAGGAGCTATTTAAGTTTTACATTGACAATAATATCCGAGTGTATCTGTGTGAGTAACAATTTATAATATACACAATATTCGTCGTTGATGCCTAATATCAAGTTGTTTTGTTCCAGTGCATGTTCGCTTGCGTCTTGAAGGCGAAGGGGCTGGTAAGTAACTCAAAATCTACACTAAAAACATATATTATACCATACACCATTCACTTATGCCACACATACTTTATTGTACAACATCACTTTAAATATTATTCAAAGAACCGAGAACCTAATTTCAAATTGCAGTTATAAAAACTAACTACTAAATACTTAAAAAGTATAATACGCTTACATTCAAACCATCAAGGTGAAAACAGTGGAAAGTTATTCATAAACTGAGTCCAACGATTTCAAAATTTTTTCTAATTCGCTATTGGAAGTGCAAACTAAGGAACGAATGAATTTCGCATGAGGACTCGAAATTCAGAGAGACGCGTTTTAGAGTCCCCAAGGTATAACTTTTGTATATAAAACCGAATTCACATACAATGGACCAAAGTATTTTAATAAATTATCAAATGAAAAATCTGTAAATAATCTCAAACCGTTCAATAATAAATTAAGTAAATGGCTTTTTGAGCGATCGGACATAGATTTCTTTAACAATGTAAAAGTTTAGTTGCTTATCAAAATCGGAATCCATTTAGTGTATATTTATTTTACACTTTAGAATATTAAACCAGTTGAAGTAGATGTGTAGATGTGTTCAAAGTGCTTGCAGACGCTGCGGAGAGCTGCTCTGTTATCATGGACTTAGTTTGTGAAGCCGTACTCATCCAACCTCTCCTTATCTGTTGTTAAACTTGTAGATAGTCTGTAATTGCTGGCCACAGACTGGAATTTGGTCAGTGAAAATTCCTTCGTTAATTTTTCGTTATTGTATTAATTAACATTTGGGAACAAATCATTAGTAGCCTGTATCCTGTACTCCCCGCGGGCATCTCACAAATGACAGGCCCAAAGTGAAATTCAGTACAAACTTAAAAGGCATCCAGTTTTATACTGTCGTTGGGTGTATTTCTTAAAACAGCTGTTCATTTAAATAAAATTAATTAAGATAAAACACATGACATAAACGCAATAACATACTTCTCTTCCATAAGAATAACCATTAGGGCCAATGGGGCGGAACCGAGAGGCCTGAGCAAAATCAATTTCTTTCGAAATATCTAGAGGAACGTCCCTATAAAACAATTCAATTGTAAAATCTGTCATGAAATACAAATTTTGCTTACCTCACAATAGGTTTCTTGAGAAATTATGAATATTCTCTAATTCTCATTGGACATTTGGGGTTTCCAGATTGCAATCTTAATTTGTTTCGCTGTTCAGATTTAGTTCAATTTGTTAAACGTTATTAGAACTGTAGCCAAATTTAAGCATAGCTGAAGTAACGTGACAAACAATCCCAGGTTACAGTCCTAAAGAGTAGAGGGGTTTTTAGTGGGTAGTCTACATTTTCAGTAGGCGTCCCACACTACAGGTTACGTGTGTAAATGCATTTTTCCTCTCCCATAACAAATACCCCCGTAACAGCAAACCTGCGTACTCAGCGAATTTCCAATGCTATGTATCTTCCAATGCTATGTAGTTTCCAATAATATGTATCTTAATACCACATAAAGCCACATACCGAGTTTCATCAATATACATTCTTAATAAACGATTTATGACATTTTAATTATTCTCCATAAGAATAACATGGCGGCTGAGTATGCAGGTTTGCTGAAGCAAGGACAAAAAATGGGGTTTTATACAAATATCAATATAAATCATGTAGGTAAAAGCCTCATACCAAATTTCAATAATTTATTTTCATAATGAAGGCAGATAACACGTTACTTATTCTCCATAAGAATAACATGGGGCTGAGTACGCAGGTTTGCTGCTACGGAAGCCTTTGGTAAAACGTTTTTTTGAGCAAATATCAATGGTCCACAACCAGATGAAGCCGTATACCAAGTTTCGTCAGTATACGTTCATAAATAAGCGAGATATAAAATTTTTATTTTCCTCCATAAGAATAACATTAGACAACGTACTGTGTTTAGCACTTTCAATATCTCGGTAACCAATTGACGTAGAGAAATGATAAAAATACCAAATTGTGTGTTTTTTTAAGCTGAATCCAATAGAAAAAACTAAAATTTGACTATTTCCAAAATTATATGTAAAAAATTTGAAAAACCCATTTTTGGGGTACAAAACCCCGCCAAAATACCCCTTCAGATAGAGCGATCTGGCTGGTTTTCTAACTTAAAGTCATAAATGTTGCTTTACACGTTTATGCCAAATTTCATCAAAATCGGATAATTTTTACGAGAGTTATCGTGCTCACGGACACATATATACCGTATATATAATATATATATATATATAGATATATATATATATATAGTTTCGTACAAATGGTTTTTTTGGGGTCTGGGGACCTCAAAACGAAAAGTTATCATGGTCCCGGGCCTAGGTCTTACCATGCCGACTACGGTAATAGCTTCTCCCTATAGGGGAAATTCGCTAAAATCATAACTCTATCGTTAAACAACAATAAATACAATAACAATAAACAAATGCAGTGTAGAAATAAAAGGCTGTAAGTGCAGAAGTAAAATAGGGCAATAACCAATGAAATAACAACGATATCCGATATCGGGTATGAAGGCCTAATTTTATCATTCAAAGCCAAGACTTTTATCCGAACCTGGTTTATAACGCTAAATTATCGTTTACCACTTCGCTGCAATCACACACGATTGTAAAACCGCACAGTTAAGGACTGACGTCATCAGATAACCGGTTTTAGAGCTTCATCGTTGATTCATTGAGGCTGGGGCGGGATAATTGCGCAATTCAGACTCTACGTCAGTCAAGACCGTGCTAATGTTGTTCAACTGTTTGTTTTGACTATCATCTTTAAAGTGACTGTATCAATTTGGATGTTCTTATAGCAGAGTAGGAGCCAGTTTGAAATAATGAAGTCACAATCAATCGAAATAGATAACACGTTGTTATGGTAATGTATACATGGATAAAAAGCATGTTTATACAACTTTTTTGTTATAAAAGAGAAATCAGTTGGACGAAATTGTTGTTTGCAAATTTTAGTTTGCTGTTTCTTTACACAATTCTTCATTAACGAAATTGTTCAACTTACACAAACCGACTGATTGTACACTTTTCTCTTTAGGGACAAATTTTGAAGTGAAATTAAATAGGTTCTTTATTCCTCCAAAAATGTATAAACACGTACATTATACACATGTAAAATATAATAAAATCTAAATACTGTTACAAAATCAATAATGACAGTATTAAAGACATTTCATTTAAACTCAATAAAAATTTGTTTACTATTGACTGTTTGTATTTTAAAATGAGCCTACATGGGTATAACAGCCTTTGCGTAGGCTCCAATTTGTCTGTTAAATTGTTAATTTATATCGACCACGGGAATTACACCTAAATATAATGACTGTAGGAAAGGTGTTGTCAAAGTTAAAACCTTAAACTCAAAATTAGAGGATTTTTATTTGATTAAAGGCAAGGAGAAGACTAGCCAGGAATAATCAAAAACTTTTTTAGGAACTCAAAAGGTTCTAAAACTGGTAATTTTTAAAAATTTGAGACCACTGACTAGCTTGTTGTATTATTGTTTGGTTGATTTTTTTACTGGAATTTATATTATATTTTTCAGATGAAGAATAGCAAAATTGATGCTAAGGCTGTGAGCGACTTTTTCGAGAAGACTTACTCTGATGACCCAGATAAGCTGGAGCAGGCCGCGGCCGCCGTGGGGAAGTGCAGCACGACTGGTGAGTACAGTGACTGGGTCGAGAGATAGATAGTTAGTACAAAGAATACACTACACGGCTGGAACAGGAGAAGGGTCGCGCTCCCGTGGCAGCGCCACTGTCAGGCCGCCGTGGGGAAGTGCAGCACGACTGGTGAGTACAGTGACTGGGTCGAGAGATAGATAGTTAGTACAAAGAATACACTACACGGCTGGAACAGGAGAAGGGTCGCGCTCCCGTGGCAGCGCCACTGTCAGGTCGCCGTGGGGAAGTGCAGCACGACTGGTGAGTACAGTGACTGGGTCGAGAGATAGATAGTTAGTACAAAGAATACACTACACGGCTGGAACAGGAGAAGGGTCGCGCTCCCGTGGCAGCGCCACTGTCAGGCCGCCGTGGGGAAGTGCAGCACGACTGGTGAGTACAGTGACTGGGTCGAGAGATAGATAGTTAGTACAAAGAATACACTACACGGCTGGAACAGGAGAAGGGTCGCGCTCCCGTGGCAGCGCCACTGTCAGGTCGCCGTGGGGAAGTGCAGCACGACTGGTGAGTACAGTGACTGGGTCGAGAGATAGATAGTTAGTACAAAGAATACACTACACGGCTGGAACAGGAGAAGGGTCGCGCTCCCGTGGCAGCGCCACTGTCAGGTCGCCGTGGGGAAGTGCAGCACGACTGGTGAGTACAGTGACTGGGTCGAGAGATAGATAGTTAGTACAAAGAATACACTACACGGCTAGAACAGGAGAAGGGTCGCGCTCCCGTGGCAGCGCCACTGTCAGGTCACCGTGGGGAAGTGCAGCACGACTGGTGAGTACAGTGACTGGGTCGAGAGATAGATAGTTAGTACAAAGAATACACTACACGGCTGGAACAGGAGAAGGGTCGCGCTCCCGTGGCAGCGCCACTGTCAGGTCGCCGTGGGGAAGTGCAGCACGACTGGTGAGTACAGTGACTGGGTCGAGAGATAGATAGTTAGTACAAAGAATACACTACACGGCTGGAACAGGAGAAGGGTCGCGCTCCCGTGGCAGCGCCACTGTCAGGTCGCCGTGGGGAAGTGCAGCACGACTGGTGAGTACAGTGACTGGGTCGAGAGATAGATAGTTAGTACAAAGAATACACTACACGGCTGGAACAGGAGAAGGGTCGCGCTCCCGTGGCAGCGCCACTGTCAGGTCGCCGTGGGGAAGTGCAGCACGACTGGTGAGTACAGTGACTGGGTCGAGAGATAGATAGTTAGTACAAAGAATACACTACACGGCTGGAACAGGAGAAGGGTCGCGCTCCCGTGGCAGCGCCACTGTCAGGTCGCCGTGGGGAAGTGCAGCACGACTGGTGAGTACAGTGACTTGGTCGAGAGATAGATAGTTAGTACAAAGAATACACTACACGGCTGGAACAGGAGAAGGGTCGCGCTCCCGTGGCAGCGCCACTGTCAGGTCACCGTGGGGAAGTGCAGCACGACTGGTGAGTACAGTGACTGGGTCGAGAGATAGATAGTTAGTACAAAGAATACACTACACGGCTGGAACAGGAGAAGGGTCGCGCTCCCGTGGCAGCGCCACTGTCAGGTCGCCGTGAGGGGAGGCGGCGAGTGTACCCGAGTGCACCCCCTCTGAGCGACCTAGCACCAGTAGCGTTCAAAGCGGCCGATCACCGAACTAACCAATTTAAACGCAACTGCTGTTAACCTGGTACATTCTGTAGTGATTTATATATTTGTGTGCTAATAGCGTATTTTCAAACTCTCCTGTTTGAATTGTTGGGAACCGAATATTCAAGCATTCAAGGAGCCACGGCGTTGACTCCTGCGGGGTCCACACAGATTTGAGGGGTTTGACGGTTTTCCCTTAAAACATTTATGTTGTATCCAACAAAATATTAGTTGGCGTTGTACTCACATAAAAAATTAATGCATAGAATGGTAAATTGGTGGCATTAAATTTGAAGGGTTATTAAGACAAAAAATCTCACCTTTTTTCGTTAGTGTGTTAGTCGCGACTTCTATATGTACATGAATTAAAAATATATAACATCTTAGGGCTTCGCCCCATTTAAATAATTAAAACAATGATTGACTGAACATCGTTCAAGTTTTACATTTTGATAGTGTTTTGATGTTTTATGCGTCACAGCAGTCTGTGTTTGTTCACTCTTTCTAAAGACTTTACCAAATTTCTTCAAACTCATTTTATTTTGAAGAGAGGATATTCAAATGTAATTCTTTAGATTATTAAAAATCATCGTGCATCATTGGGTCCCCACCCCAAAGGTCGCAATGTTATTCGTACAGACTATAAACTAATTTAATAATCATCGTAGTAGTAACAAACATAATGTAAAATCATAAACTATTTTATTGTATAACTGCGATATACCAGAACAAAAGACGAGTTACTAGATAGTTGGCATATATCAATTTCCGATGTTGATGTATTGGAGTTTCAATGTCTAAACACACGGTGCAGAAGCTTCTGTCGGTATTGGCTGTTTGTTGGTGAGAGGGGTGAGAGGGGTGAGGCGGCTGGGGTTATGTCGGTCAGAGGAGCAATTAGACATCCCATCCTTTCAAGTTGGTCGTCTTAACTTAGATGGATGTGTGATCACTTAAGCACTTTATGACGCCGACGCAACTAGGGCGTATTTGAAGGTGATTATGAATGAATGAGTGTACTGTACAGCTGCCATGATGACTTTATGGCAAGCTAGTAACCAAAGGGCCCCACCACAACTCTTCCTTTGGACCAAGTGGTTTGATTGGTTTGATATGTTTATTGCAAATTGGTATCACAGCTGATATTAAAACACAATTACGTTTTACTATTTTTGTAGAAAAAACGAGCAGGTCATTTTGTCAGGTTGGTACACTGGTGAGGCAAATTTATCGTTCTTTGAACTGTTATGATTTTTTTTCACCCCTATAAGTGAATCTACTCATGAAAATCACTGGAATAAAAGTAATAAAAGTTGGAAAAAGTTATTTTTTCTTTTGATGTATGCATCTACTCTTGTCGGGAAATATGATAAATTATGAGCAAATAAACAAAAAGAAGTTTATTAATGTTCATATCATGAGTAGGTATTTGTTTGAGTCACTTTGTCGACTCGTTCGATTTCAGCGAGTAGTTCTTTGCCTCACCAAAATTTTGAAAAGAATGGTTCACAATTTGGTTCATCAGTGTTGCCTCCAGCATTACCAATACAACTCCTTGGTTTTCTTTGTCAATTAACACTGTATGAATAGTGGATGAGTGAACGTTTCCCTTGACCCTTTGTTCACTAGCTGACCCTCCAGTCATCTCCTTACTATGGAGGGTGTGTAATGACCAATGACAGCTGGATCTTCTGGCAAACATCAGATTGTGAAGCGAGCGCGCTAACCACTGTGCTACCCAGGCAACTTTAGTCATTACTTTACTCATAAACCCGTAGGTATACGATTAAACAACAAATAAACAGGAAAACAGAACAACTGAAAAAGGCTCACGACCAAAAATATTTCAGTGTAACCGTAATCATTAGTTAAAACTTATAACGGTACCATTTTGTTTGTCTACGCCGAAGGAATTTACTGGAGAGCTATTTAAACACTTTTAGGTAAAGAATGAACCAATATTGAGTTGGGAAACCCGGGATTTGAACCCGCGACCTGTTGAACTGGAGAGCAGACACTAACAGTTAGACTAGCGGGATGGCCAACTTAATTTCCATATGATTGTATTTATTTTTAATTAATGCATAAAACAATTTAATGTTAGGCTTCAAATGAAAACGGGTTAACCGAACCATCCAAAGAACACCTAAAGTGGCTATTACGGTTAGGGACGAACACATAAACTTTAAGTCCATCTTTCGTCATCACGAGGATTAGCCATATAGAATAGAGATGCTTATTTGTTTTATTTAAGCTAGAAGGAAAGCTTTCCATAACAAAACGATGAGTGGGCCAAGACAAAGAAAGCTATAAAACACTACAGAAGTCTGACTGGAATAGAAGGGCTGTGCTCCCGTGGCAGCGCCCCAACGCACCCCCTCTGAGCGAGCTGACCTAGCGCCACTAGCGTTCAAAGCGGCCGGTCACCGAACTAACAGTTTTAAACGCAACTGCGTTAACATGACAGTCAGCCTTCTGTAGTGTCTTTTAGTTGTCTGTGGCGAAAAGAAACTTTCCACCTTGTAGAGTGTATCTAATATAATTTATGATTACTCAACCTAAATGCCTTTCCCCATGCCAAGCTTGGCCCCCTTTCACGAATATCGCTTCATGTTTCAGACGTCAAGGGGCTGGACGAGTGCGAGGTTGCGGTCGCCTACGCCAAGTGCGGCAAAGCGGTGAGTACTGGCGACATCCGAATAGTTACAACTATCTAATACTTTCAACTGTATTCGAGTACTCGTGTTAGATTCATTCCTGGTGTGATATTTATAAATTTTAGCATCTCTTTTTTGAGCAATTTCCATATTTCACCACACTACTCAATTCCTCCTCAAACACTTCCTCACTAAGCAATTTGAATTTCTAACAAACATTAACTACCTTGATCAACAATTAAATAATTATTCTTTTATTCCACTTTCTTAAATTATATTTGCAAACATTAAAATACACCTGCTAGTTCATTTTGCAAGTTCTTCATGTGTAATAATGCATTTTAAAACTGTGTACTAATATTAAATATGTCTTAGTGGGAGCTGAGTGAATCCAAGTTTTACACTTGATTAATTTCGCACCCTACAGTCAAAACTTTTTTGCTGTATTGGTACTCTCTTAATAATGTTAGATTTGTTGCACTTAAAAACTTACTTCAGTGTGTAAACAATAAAAAGGTTCTCTCCTTTTAATCGTAAACAAACACGTTACACTTTACATGTATGATCCCACGAGTCTCTCCTACAGTGTCTAAACCCATTGTTACTGTTACACGATAAAATAGTTTAAGGATGATTCTAAAGCTTTAAAATGTTCTTTACCTGAAATTTAAGGTTTTAATTATCTCTATCGAAGTAGCTAAATTTGTTATCAACATAAACATTTACTGCAAAAATCTAAATGTTCTCTACACATTGACCATGGATTTGAACATTCTTTTCTGAAGTTACAAGATATACAAAAATAATACCCCCGTCACAGCAAACCTGCGTGCTCAGCGAATTTCCAATGCATATATATGTGACTCACTACTAGATAGAGCTATTTACCAAGTTTCAAAGGAATACATCCATAAATAAGTGGTATATAGCATTTTATTTATTCTCCATAAGAATAACATTAGGGTTGAGGACGCAGGTTTGCTGCAACGAGGAAGATAAGTAATGTGTTTTTTTTGCAATTATCAATACAACTGAACCAGGTGAAGCTACATACCAAGTTCTCTTAATGTAGGTTCATAATTAAGGAAGATATAAAACTTTACTTATTCTCCATATGAATAACATTGGGGCCGAGTATGCAGGTTTGCTGCTACTGGGACTATCAACAAAAAACTTGTTTTTTGTGCTAATATCAATATACCACAACTATTTGAAGCCACATACCAAGTTTCATCAATATACATTCAAAAATAATCGAGATATAGAATTTTATTTATTCTCCGTAAGGATAACATTGGACAACGTACTGTGTTTAGTACTTTGAATATCTCTGCAACAGTTGGACGTAGAACAACGATTAAAACACCAAAATGTTTGTTTCGTTGAGCTAAACACATTAATGAATAGAAATGTGAAGTTTTTAGTAAAACTATCTGGGAAAAATCTAAAAACCTTTTTCCCATAAAATTAACATGGGACGAGTTTTTTTGGATTTTCTCCGCAACCACTTAACCTAGGTTAATGATTCAAAATACTAAATTATTTGTTTTTTTAAGCTCTATAAAATGGATACAACCAAAATTGAGTGTTTTTAATATTTTGGGGTAAAATTTGCAAAAAACCGATTTTTGGAAAATTGTAAACCCCCATAAAACCCCCTTGCCATAGTGCGATCGATCTGGTTTTCGAACTTAAAGTCATAAATGGTACTCTCCACATTTGTGCCAAATTTCATCAAAATCGGGTGTTTCTTTCAAAAGTTATCGCGGTAACGGACACACATATATATATATATATATATATATATATACATACATATATATAAATTTGAACGAATAGTGTTTTTGGCATCTGGGGACCTCAAAACGAAAAGTTATCATTGTCTCGGGCTTAAGTCTTACCATGAGACCTACGGTAATAGCTTTTTCCCTATAGGGGAAATTCGCTAAAACAAAGCTGGAATATTGTTATTTTACTATATTGTTGTTATATTGTTTTGTGAATATTTTACATTTTACGTATTTGTTACTTTTGACTGTATCCCTTGTACAACCATTGACTTATTCCCTGCTCTGTTTGTCAACAGGAGGGTTTCAAGCTGGAGTGAACACACGTGACCAAAGACATAGATGTAATGTAAATAGAACACGACAAATGAAAAGTGAGCTGTAAAAAGTGCAATAAACATTTCCACAATCCCTACAAATGTTTTACTTACCTTATAAAATAAGTATTTTTTTATTTCCAACAAAAATATGTGTTTTAATTTGGTTTTATTTGCTTTGAAAGTAAATATTTATAACGCAAAATAATTTTAAGTGAAGTCAAGTGCTAACTATTTGTCGTAAATGTCAAACGTTTTGGTTTGTACAGAGACAAATGTTGCCCATGTATCCATGTATCCATGTTTCCTTTTCGGCTTTTTTCCATGTTGAATAAAGAATTACGTTTCTGTATATATCAATTTTATTCAATAATAACTCTTAAATAATTAAATTTGTATTTTATATTGTTTGTTTAGTAAAGACAAGTTCCAGATGCCATTGCATTTTATATTATAAGATTTTGTAAACATTCAAAAATATGTTCAACAATAGACTATAGCGCATTCCCACGAAGCACACTCCTGAAGAACCCACGCTAGATTCACCCCCTTGATATCTCAAAGTTTAATTCACTATTTTGTTTGGTTTAGTTTATTTCTTGCACAAATAAAAGAGTTATTGTTAATTTTAATCCTCGCCTCATAGTTTCGGAAGTTTATAAAATAATTAGTCCCTCAACAACATGACAAAATCTTCTTTTATAAATGTTTCTTACTCACTGCTTTTTAAAACCCATAAAAAACAGTTATTACTTCTTGTCCTATAAAAATCTCCTGTTTAATATTACAAGTGCTTAACACGTAGTAATAGACATTGTATGCGGACAACAGCAGAAATGTTTTAACGATGTTTTGGCTTTAATTATCACTGCAAAACTCAGCCTCTCTGGAGACTCATGACAGAGAGAAACAATCTAGACAGAGAGAGAGAGAGAGAGAGAGAGATACATCGTGGCAGGACATTACATGTGGCCGCTGTATAATTGACTAACTACCGCTCCGTGTGGGGTGTACCACAGGGCTACGTCACTGGGCCGTTTTTGTTACTGTCTTGCTTGCTTGCCTTTTTGTTTTTGGCACGCTTTTTCAATTTAATAAACTTTATTATCGTGAAAAACACTGATCAGCTTTTAACTAAACCTGTGTTAGAGTAAACGTTTTTGATTTCCTTACCATTCAAGAGAATCACTGATATTAAAGATAATTTAAATAAAAACTACATTCAAATATTTTTTCCTACGTCTACCCGAGAAAGCGGTTGTTTAAGCACTCGATATACGTCGCAAAACAGGTGATTCCCGTATTCATTTTACTTTGCACACTTTCGATTTACTTTGCGTACTCCAGTGTTTCAACTTAAGAACACAAAATATTCCAAAACAGTATGCAGGTAACGTTGTTTATGCATGAATTATGTTGGCAACACTGGATAATAAACATCTGATCTATTTTTGTTGTTCTCGAACAACATAAACATAACCTGAATTTATTGAAGTTTAATTAAAGTGCGTTTACATAAAAAGTGCCCATAAATTGTTCTCTAGACAACATTTCTAGAGTTGTAAACATTTCTCTAGAGTGCAGCAAAGTGGCACTTTATGCACTTGTTGCATAAATAACTATTCAACCAAAATAACTTTGGAAACAAAATGCGTGGAAGATTCTATACAGTTTCGATTGTTTGAAGACAATAAAAATATATCAGTGGAGTAAGAAGCGCGTATGTTGGCAAACGAGTTAAATATTCACTCAACCACTTTTCATTCACTATTCACACATAAACAGTGTTGCCACATGTGCTGCTTGTTAACAATTTTCTCACAACTTCAGACAGTGGTTGTTCACAAAAACGTGTCATTGCTTTGTTTGTGAAAATTACTACTAGATTAAATATTGAAATAACAAAACTCGTGGAGTCAAAAACTGTATTATTTATTAGAAAGATAACATAAAAGTAAAAATCGTCACCACATACAATTAATGAAAAGAAAACAATGACAAGTATAACAAATTCTCAAGGATTCGCTTACAGCTTGAATACTTGGAATATCGTTGTTAGTCAGTTGTTCAATTCGCATTGAAAGCGTAACTACAACAACAGCTGGTCATTGAAATCACGATCAAGTAACAAAACATGTTTTAAATATGTTTTCAGGCCTGAATTTTAAGCTTTAGTTCGCAAAAAGGTCCTAGTTTTTTAATTTATGTTCCAATAACGAGGCTGTTCCTCTACTTTGAATCTGCTATATTTATTTGACATATTACATTTTTTTCAAAGTTATAGTTGATAATCAATCTTAAATCCTATTTTCTCTCTACATTAAATTCTAGCTTGACTATAATTTAATTACAAATTTCCACAGTTTTAAGATGTAAATACCCCCGTAGCAGCAAACCTGCGTACTCAGCGAATTTCCAATGCATATATATATATCTTAATACCACATAACGCCATATACCAAGTTTCATCAATATACATTCATAAATTTATGACATTTTAATTATTCTCCATAAGAATAACATGGCAGCTGAGTATGCAGGTTTGCTGAAGCAAGGAAGACAAAAATAGGGTTTTATACAAATATCAATATAACTCATGTAGGTAAAGCCACATACCAAATTTCATTAATTTACTTCCATAATGAAGGCAGATAGCACGTTACTTATTCTCCATAAGAATAACATGGGCTGAGTACGCAGGTTTGCTGCTACGGGAGCCTTGGGTAAAAAATTGTTTTTTTGAGCAAATATCAATGGTCCACAACCAGATGAAGCCGTATACCAAGTTTCTTCAGTATACGTTCATAAATAAGCGAGATATAATTTTTTTCTTTTCCTCCATAAGAATAACATTAAGACAACGTACTGTGTTTAGCACTTTCAATATCTCGGTAACTAATTGACGTAGAGAAATGATCAAAATACCAAATTGTGTGTTTTTGTAAGCTGAATCCAATGGGAAAAAATAAAATTTGACTATTTCCAAAATTATATGTACAAAATTCGAAAAACCCATTTTTGGGGTACAAAACCCCCCCCAAAATACCCCTTCGGATAGAGCGATCTGGCTGGTTTTTGAACTTAAAGTCATAAATGTTGCTTTACACGTTTATACCAAATTTTATCAAAATCGGATAATTTTTACGAGAGTTATTGTGCTCACGGACACATATATATATATATATATTGTATACTAATATATATATATATATATATATATACAGTTTCGAACGAATGGTGTATTTGGGGTCTGGGGACCTCAAAACAAAAAGTTATCATGGTCCCGGGCCTAGGTCTTACCATGCCGACTACGGTAATAGCTTCTTCCCTATAGGGGAAATTCGCTAAAAGGTTTGGGAATATAATAGTTCCATATCTCTACCTCCCGCTGGCAGCCTGAGGAGCACTGCGGTTTCTATCAAAGAGCTTTTGGAGCCGAGACCTCGTGAGAAGCTAACCGAAGTGAGCAGCTGGTGATAATTTCAGAATCTCTGTGAACATTTAAACGTTGGCTTGATTAGCTACATCTGCAAAGTGACACCCACAAGACCCCAAAAGACAAGTTCTCAAGGTGTTATGCCACACCACAACAGACTATGTAACAGATTGTGTTCCTGTTAAAGGTACACTGAAAAACTAATTCAAAAGACAAACTGAATCACGCTGGAAAGATTTCCCATTTTTGAGAGCTCACAAGCAATAAACGGATAGTGAAGCTCTATAGTAGACACTTGTTTTACTATAGTAGAAATCTACTTCTTAATTCCCTACAAATATTCGTTGTGTTGGCAGCTACGTTTTCTAATTCATTAGTTTTTTAATCGATTGTGGTGTCAAATTAAAGAGATTATCCTCTTTATGTTTCGACAGCAATCCGTCTTTCCCTTTGAAATCAGAGCTCCGCCCCACTGGCCCTCAAAGTTACATGTTATTCTGATGGAAGAAGTATTAAATTGAGTTTGTATCACATGTGTTTTATCTTAATTTTGTTAGTTTTGATAAACGAAAAGTTACCCTTTTTCTAGAGTACAAATATTTTTATTTATTGATAAAAAATTCAATCCATCGACTGTATTCTGTTTCCTAACAAATTAGAATAGTATTTTCAATGAGAAAATTACAGTTATATGTGTAACTTTAATATACATAGTGTTATTATTAGAAATTATCCTATCCTATACTCTAATATGAGTAAGGTTTGCGTGCGTCCGTGCTTGCTTGCGACACTGATGTCAATAACGGCACCAACGATTTCCTTCAAATGTTGGAAGTAACTAATTTCTGGGATAAAAATAAGTTCTAGACAGGCCTCATCCCCAGGAAAAATCAAATAATGTAAAAAAAATTAAAAGTAAAAAAATAACATTGGGCTTATGGAGATTCAAATCAAAACAAAAGAATTGTAACAGTTGTTTATAATCAATCAATGAACTGTCAAAGTAATACGCATGTTGTTTATAGTTATTCACATGTGGTTTCCTGAGAGCAGAGATTAAAAAATTTTAGTGAAGATTACATATATAGAGCAGTAAAATAAATCAAAGGGACGATGAGCTATAAACAACTGGAGTGACCTTAAAAATGTAGAAAAGAGGCAAATGAGTTATAAATATCCGATTATCAGTAGGGGGATGAGGTGAAATATTACTCATCTAAACAATCTGACTGGCCTTCCACCGAGCAAAGCTCGGCCCCCAGGTACTTATATATTAAACCTAACGGAGACCTAAGAGTGTAATTCCTTTTGTTGAAACTGGAACATAAGTTTAGGTGGTTCTTTGTGGTAACTCCCATTACCCACCCAAAGTGCGCGGCTCGGGCTTTAAAAGCGCCTTTCTAGCGCTATTGTGTTGCCTTACGAGTATTCTGATTGTTATAAAGTTGTTATCCTCACTCTCAAGGTAATACAAACAAGATTATCTATTACCCGCAGGCTTCGCCCTACAAATTATTTATAACAACTATGACAATTGTGTGTGCTGCATTCTGTGTTTATCCCGTGGAATGACTACGATTCAAGATCAGCTGTTTGTATTTTCATCTGCTCAAACAAAAATAAATGTCCATAGGGAACTTTATCGGGGTCTCTGGAGGAGCCCTAAAATCAGATCATTATGAAAACCATTTAGTTTTCCAATTTTATGCCTAAAGAATCAGTATACTAAATTTCAACTCTCTAGGTAAATGGGAAGTAAGAGAATCGTGATAAGTGAGTGAATTAGGGCTTTGCCTTGAATTTATATAGATAAAATGAAGTAGATTTCATATATTTTTAATATGCGTAATTGGCATTAATATGGCAGGAATCGATTTGTTTTGACCTTATAATTGTGAGTAAATATTTATAACTAAAAATGTAAGAGTTTACATGATGAGTGTAAAGGTCGTTAAAAATATTTGCGATTATATTTATGGATTAACAGTATCTATAAACATAGGTCTCATAATTCTTCGTTTTCCGTATGAGTTTTTTTTTATGAATACACCACATTCTTGGGACCAATTGAGATGTGACTTGGAACTTGGTACATTTATTATTCATGTTTACATCCACTTCGGCAAGAATTTTTACGTGTATATATTTCACCATTTAAAAATTACGGTCATTTTACATTTTCAAAGCTAAACATGGTTTTTTTAATAGCAATCTTAAAAACTGCACCTTAAAAAAACAACTTTCTATACAAAAAAATTCAATATTATGGCTAAATAGTTATGTTTACATAATGAATTTTTAATAATACATCAATATTAACATGATACATTTTTATAAAAAACATGACAGTTTTTTATAATGGCACACAAAAACAGAGATATTTTATTTATAAAGAATAACTCTACAATTTTTCGCAAGATCTTTAACTTTTTGAAGCTACATTAAAGGTTTTCATTTCCAGTAAAATTGTATAAAGGTCACATATTTATTGGAGAGGTTAAGTTTTAAATTAGACTATTATTTTAGTTTATTCTGTGAAATAAGCTAGTGTTATTCGTCACAGAACCTGTTCCAGCTACTCAAACATTCAACACTTCATCAGGGGTCTCACCACAGAGCGCGGCTCAATGTTTGATTGGCAGAAATGTTTGCTCTCAGTTTAATTGCAGCAACTACTGTGCTATGTGTGACGGTAGTGGTTCTACAATAAGCTAGTGTTATTCGTCACTGAACCTGTTCCAGCTACTCAAACATTCAACACTTCATCAGGGGTCTCACCACAGAGCGCGGCTCAATGTTTGATTGGCAGAAATGTTTGCTCTCAGTTTAATTGCAGCAACTACTGTGCTATGTGTGACGGTAGTGGTTCTACAATAAGCTAGTGTTATTCGTCACTGAACCTGTTCCAGCTACTCAAACATTCAACACTTCATCAGGGGTCTCACCACAGAGCGCGGCTCAATGTTTGATTGGCAGAAATGTTTGCTCTCAGTTTAATTGCAGCAACTACTGTGCTATGTGTGACGGTAGTGGTTCTACAATAAGCTAGTGTTATTCGTCACAGAACCTGTTCCAGCTACTCAAACATTCAACACTTCATCAGGGGTCTCACCACAGAGCGCGGCTCAATGTTTGATTGGCAGAAATGTTTGCTCTCAGTTTAATTGCAGCAACTACTGTGCTATGTGTGACGGTAGTGGTTCTACAATAAGCTAGTGTTATTCGTCACTGAACCTGTTCCAGCTACTCCAACATTCAACACTTCATCAGGGGTCTCACCACAGAGCGCGGCTCAATGTTTGATTGGCAGAAATGTTTGCTCTCAGTTTAATTGCAGCAACTACTGTGCTATGTGTGACGGTAGTGGTTCTACAATAAGCTAGTGTTATTCGTCACTGAACCTGTTCCAGCTACTCAAACATTCAACACTTCATCAGGGGTCTCACCACAGAGCGCGGCTCAATGTTTGATTGGCAGAAATGTTTGCTCTCAGTTTAATTGCAGCAACTACTGTGCTATGTGTGACGGTAGTGGTTCTACAATAAGCTAGTGTTATTCGTCACTGAACCTGTTCCAGCTACTCAAACATTCAACACTTCATCAGGGGTCTCACCACAGAGCGCGGCTCAATGTTTGATTGGCAGAAATGTTTGCTCTCAGTTTAATTGCAGCAACTACTGTGCTATGTGTGACGGTAGTGGTTCTACAATAAGCTAGTGTTATTCGTCACAGAACCTGTTCCAGCTACTCAAACATTCAACACTTCATCAGGGGTCTCACCACAGAGCGCGGCTCAATGTTTGATTGGCAGAAATGTTTGCTCTCAGTTTAATTGCAGCAACTACTGTGCTATGTGTGACGGTAGTGGTTCTACAATAAGCTAGTGTTATTCGTCACTGAACCTGTTCCAGCTACTCCAACATTCAACACTTCATCAGGGGTCTCACCACAGAGCGCGGCTCAATGTTTGATTGGCAGAAATGTTTGCTCTCAGTTTAATTGCAGCAACTACTGTGCTATGTGTGACGGTAGTGGTTCTACAATAAGCTAGTGTTATTCGTCACTGAACCTGTTCCAGCTACTCAAACATTCAACACTTCATCAGGGGTCTCACCACAGAGCGCGGCTCAATGTTTGATTGGCAGAAATGTTTGCTCTCAGTTTAATTGCAGCAACTACTGTGCTATGTGTGACGGTAGTGGTTCTACAATAAGCTAGTGTTATTCGTCACTGAACCTGTTCCAGCTACTCAAACATTCAACACTTCATCAGGGGTCTCACCACAGAGCGCGGCTCAATGTTTGATTGGCAGAAATGTTTGCTCTCAGTTTAATTGCAGCAACTACTGTGCTATGTGTGACGGTAGTGGTTCTACAATAAGCTAGTGTTATTCGTCACAGAACCTGTTCCAGCTACTCAAACATTCAACACTTCATCAGGGGTCTCACCACAGAGCGCGGCTCAATGTTTGATTGGCAGAAATGTTTGCTCTCAGTTTAATTGCAGCAACTACTGTTCTATGTGTGACTGTAGTGGTTCTACAATAAGCTAGTGTTATTCGTCACTGAACCTGTTCCAGCTACTCAAACATTCAACACTTCATCAGGGGTCTCACCACAGAGCGCGGCTCAATGTTTGATTGGCAGAAATGTTTGCTCTCAGTTTAATTGCAGCAACTACTGTGCTATGTGTGACGGTAGTGGTTCTACAATAAGCTAGTGTTATTCGTCACAGAACCTGTTCCAGCTACTCAAACATTCAACACTTCATCAGGGGTCTCACCACAGAGCGCGGCTCAATGTTTGATTGGCAGAAATGTTTGCTCTCAGTTTAATTGCAGCAACTACTGTGCTATGTGTGACGGTAGTGGTTCTACAATAAGCTAGTGTTATTCGTCACTGAACCTGTTCCAGCTACTCCAACATTCAACACTTCATCAGGGGTCTCACCACAGAGCGTGGCTCAATGTTTGATTGGCAGAAATGTTTGCTCTCAGTTTAATTGCAGCAACTACTGTGCTATGTGTGACGGTAGTGGTTCTACAATAAGCTAGTGTTATTCGTCACAGAACCTGTTCCAGCTACTCAAACATTCAACACTTCATCAGGGGTCTCACCACAGAGCGCGGCTCAATGTTTGATTGGCAGAAATGTTTGCTCTCAGTTTAATTGCAGCAACTACTGTGCTATGTGTGACGGTAGTGGTTCTACAATAAGCTAGTGTTATTCGTCACTGAACCTGTTCCAGCTACTCCAACATTCAACACTTCATCAGGGGTCTCACCACAGAGCGCGGCTCAATGTTTGATTGGCAGAAATGTTTGCTCTCAGTTTAATTGCAGCAACTACTGTGCTATGTGTGACGGTAGTGGTTCTACAATAAGCTAGTGTTATTCGTCACTGAACCTGTTCCAGCTACTCAAACATTCAACACTTCATCAGGGGTCTCACCACAGAGCGCGGCTCAATGTTTGATTGGCAGAAATGTTTGCTCTCAGTTTAATTGCAGCAACTACTGTGCTATGTGTGACGGTAGTGGTTCTACAATAAGCTAGTGTTATTCGTCACTGAACCTGTTCCAGCTACTCCAACATTCAACACTTCATCAGGGGTCTCACCACAGAGCGCGGCTCAATGTTTGATTGGCAGAAATGTTTGCTCTCAGTTTAATTGCAGCAACTACTGTGCTATGTGTGACGGTAGTGGTTCTACAATAAGCTAGTGTTATTCGTCACTGAACCTGTTCCAGCTACTCAAACATTCAACACTTCATCAGGGGTCTCACCACAGAGCGCGGCTCAATGTTTGATTGGCAGAAATGTTTGCTCTCAGTTTAATTGCAGCAACTACTGTGCTATGTGTGACGGTAGTGGTTCTACAATAAGCTAGTGTTATTCGTCACAGAACCTGTTCCAGCTACTCCAACATTCAACACTTCATCAGGGGTCTCACCACAGAGCGCGGCTCAATGTTTGATTGGCAGAAATGTTTGCTCTCAGTTTAATTGCAGCAACTACTGTGCTATGTGTGACGGTAGTGGTTCTACAATAAGCTAGTGTTATTCGTCACAGAACCTGTTCCAGCTACTCCAACATTCAACACTTCATCAGGGGTCTCACCACAGAGCGCGGCTCAATGTTTGATTGGCAGAAATGTTTGCTCTCAGTTTAATTGCAGCAACTACTGTGCTATGTGTGACGGTAGTGGTTCTACAATAAGCTAGTGTTATTCGTCACTGAACCTGTTCCAGCTACTCAAACATTCAACACTTCATCAGGGGTCTCACCACAGAGCGCGGCTCAATGTTTGATTGGCAGAAATGTTTGCTCTCAGTTTAATTGCAGCAACTACTGTGCTATGTGTGACGGTAGTGGTTCTACAATAAGCTAGTGTTATTCGTCACTGAACCTGTTCCAGCTACTCCAACATTCAACACTTCATCAGGGGTCTCACCACAGAGCGCGGCTCAATGTTTGATTGGCAGAAATGTTTGCTCTCAGTTTAATTGCAGCAACTATCGGTGGCCGAGCTTTGCTTGGTATGTAAGAGCTATTTTTACAGTTATATTTTGTTACAAGATATATTTATTATCAGCTTTTATGATTATTCTGTTATGACTCCATACGACCGGTATTGTGATTATTTTGGATAAAGTTAATTTTTGAGGCCCAAAAACTCCTAGTAGCAAAGTAAAAAATCCTTTATCGGTATGTAGATTTTAATTAGCAAGCTGACATTGCTCGTATTAGAACATAACTAAAGAATGTACTGTAGTAAAAATATAACTAAGTTTTATACAAAATGCGATGAAATGTGATTGTTTCTGCGATGAAAGCAGACGACATGTAAAGACGCTCGGCTACGGGAAACAAAGTGAATAAAGAACGACGCAGTTGGCTTAACATCCCAGCACACCTGCTGATGCGGTTGCTGTTAGCAGAGGTTCTTATGTTACTCAGATATATAAAACATCTTCAAGTCAATACTATTAAAACAAACACCCATCCTTCTTAGTACGAGGGAAAAATATTTAGCTGTCTACATTTAAAATTATCAACAGCATTAACCATAAGGCAAATAAGCCAATTTATGGTTTAACCATCACAAAACTTCCTACATGAAACAGAAAAGAGGTAGAGATGGTGTAATATCGTTACAAGATAGGCCTACGAAGTTGTGTATGCTTAAACCAATCCTCAACACCACTAACTACCGGAAGTTGAACCCGTTTCCGCCCCAGCCCCCGCTCAACTTCCGGTCTCCCCATAACTCTCATTAGCCCTCTCAGTGTCTTAGTTATTATTATCCTCATATACATTATGCAGCGCGCAGATGGAATTAATTAAAATCATAAACCTATAAGTAAGTCATTGTGATAAAGAAAGCAGCTTTTTCTAAGGAAACGCAATTTAGATTTACATTACTTTTACTGTGCGTGATTAATTTATTGTTTTAAAAATGCAAAGACCTTCAATGCATTAGTAGAGTTTCTTCTATAATTTTAGTATTATAAAGTAAAGTTACATTTGTGACGCGTGACAGTTCGGTATAATACCCAAAGTATTCAACACACCAACATAAAAACTTATATTTCTTGTGTGTTATCACTAGTCACCACATTAGGGTGCAAATACAGTAGATGAAGATGAAATTACAACACGGGAACAACAAGAATGCAAGGGTTACTGTTGTATACCGAGATGGTTATAATGTATACCTAAATAAACACATCGTGTTTCTTAATATTTTACATATGTTATAAAATTGGTAAGGTAAAGCCTACAAATTTTGAAAATCCCCTAAAATAACCTTCTGTTGGTTTTAAATTCGATTTAGGCTGAGTTTGAACATCTGACAAGTTAAAAGTTGTAAATAATGTAAAATTTACATTATTTTGTAAATAAATATCTTGAATCTTGAAACTTGAGGCCTACTGACTCAAAATACGTATCAACATTCTTGTTTAATTATATTACGCATAATGTAATAGTGTAGGTCACCAAACAGGATAACGCACTCTAAGCCAAATTAGTGATAGACATTATTTCAATACAACTATAATTATTGTAATGTAACCTCGAGTGCATTGCATTTTGAAACCGACAATAATTTGAATAATAAAAAATGAACTAGCATTAATATTTCATATATAAGCGGTATAGCTTTCACTTACTTTTTCTTTGGTTGATGTATAGTTTATAAATGTTTTGTCAACGATTCCATGAAGTTATACATCCCAATTAAATAAAGTCTTCCTATTCGATTTTTTCCACAAAAAACACTTCTACAGTGTCGCTGTTTGAATTTAATTCTAAATAAAAATGTAAACAACTAAAGATAACACACTGAGAAGTAAAACACGCGAGATGTTTAAGTAAGAGAAGACTGAAAGCGAACTAATTTTCTGGGAAGCGGCATAAAACGTACAAAGCTGTAAAACGTGAACAACATAATGTTCTAGGTGCCGTTACAGTATAAAGGCTGTAAATCTAGACTGTCAGAGTGTGTGTGAGTGTGTGTGCGTGTGTGTGAGTGTGTGTGCGTGTGTGTGAGTGTGTTGGTATTAAAAGGGGGTCCCTGCCACGAATCATTTCACTTTTATACCTTCTTCTCCTTCAAGGCCAAAGCTAATTTATAAATCCCGTCTCTCCTCAACACATTATCCAAAACTGTTGATTTATGGATTGTTTCATACAGGAAAAGATTCCTAGCTATATCATTGAGCAGAATGTTTCTATCACAATAGTTAATCCTAAACAAAAATTAGCAATTAGTAAATATTGTGGGTTTTATTGAACGATTATTATTGGTAATATAAAAACTTTGTTCACTGAAATTTTCAGGTCTTGTTCTGCTTTATAATAAAATGAACAGTAAATAAACCATTTTTGATAATGCTTTGAGGAGAGGTGGAACTTAAAAGTTGGCATTGTTCTTACGGGATAGTGAGGTGACTGGATCCCCCTCTTGGAACAACGTGTCACTCAGTGTTGAGCTACGTTTGACATTTAATTTCCGTGGCAAAGAAGAAACCTGAAGTGGCTTTTCAGTTGGTTCCTATTTCGGATACAATTATGTAAGAAGAAAATTTAAAATATAAATTCCATATATTTGTTAAACACCAAGTATAAAGCCTTGCATACTCATAACCACGGCAGTAGAACACAGTGCAATACGGAGCTAGGAGTGTTGCCAAGAGTATGTTGTGATAATAGTTCCATAATGTACACAGCCCGGCTGAGACCCCATCATGGGGAATGTATGGTGGAGTTGTGGCAAGGCACACATGGACTACTAGTGAAATATTTATACTCTACTCATTCTAGGTCTCTCTATCAAACACAATACTACAAGATACGTAAGAGGTGATGCCCTCATCATCCTTAAATAAAATTCTAAAACGTGTTTTTACTGTAAAACCAATTTTTTCCGAATAAACTAAAATAAAACATTTGGTCATAACTTTATTCCATGCATAAACATTTACTCAGCGCGTTGCATGTATTGTCTCCTATTATTGTATCATCAACTCACCTTTGAGCTTTGTGCGTTTTAAACTCTTTTATTTTCATATAATTGTGTTGGGATAACTTTTGCTGGCATACATTTGGATGGGAACTAGTGCGATCACACTTTTGGAAACTTCGCCGTAGAGATGGTCATGCAACTCGCGTTGCGGGGTAAGAAAAAGCAAGCAATATCCGAATTATAAATTTATTATAAATAATAAATTTATAAAGCAACTTCGACTGAGGTTCTTGCCTCTGAGTTGCACTAGACACTCCGCAACATTGTACTTAATATTTTTTAAATGGTAATGAATGGAAGAAAAAATGGTTAAATGAGGGAAATAAATTTCCGCTTGCATATGCAACTTTGCAGTAGAGACTTGGCCATTGATTTCGTGAGATTTAGAACAGTTTCTTTAGTATTGGTTGTGAATTGTTTCACGACGATGTTTCCCAAAGTGATCGCATCTTAATACGCTTGGTAAATAATGTTACTTTAGGTTTTTTTTTGTTGAAAAGCAAACCAGAATTTATTATAAAAAATATTTGCTATTGTCGTTAATTTTTATTTTAAACATCTAATCATACCTTTTCTCGTGTTTACGAAATAAAAAATCCAAATCCACGATTTTCTCAAACTTAATATAAGGGAAGAGGTGTCGAGATGTAGGTGTGCTCCAGTGGAGGTGGCGATGCAGGAGAAATGGGGAAAACAAATGACGTCATCAGACCAGCATCAGCTGATTGGCAGTGTTGCCAAATTCGACTGTGACTGTTGCCAACCTCAGGTGTTAAATTAACCTGAGTTGGCAGATTGGATGGAGTTATCTACAAACTAACCCACAAATCTTAGGCCTCTAATTTTAACTAACGAACTCGATGTTTATAAAAATATAACGAACTTGGGGTATAAATTATAAGACTAAATAGTACAAACCTTAGTAAACCATTATTTAATGGTACAAATAAGTAGCCTAGAAGAGTTTGTTCAAATTGCTAACTAATATTAATTTAGTATGATAATGTTGCTCCTTCATAATATTGTACATAATTGAAGCTTTCTTTGGTTGGGGAAAATAATTTTACTATTTTACTATTAAGGTTAACACTGAGCAAATTCTGAAATTTCTTTGAAGGTTCGGCAATGAAACCAGCTTCTATTTGTCATTGGGCTACTGTAATTTACACTTTCTAAAAACAGGTCGTCTAAGATTGTAACAAGTGTTTGGACCGTTACCGTTCAAAAAGTTGAAAAATTCAACTGTCATAATACACACAATAGACAGATTATACAATATTAAATAGTACACCTACCATATTACCAGTTGAGCTGAGTTGCTGTACAAAAATACATAAGTAAGATATTGACGAATATTTTAAATATAAAGAATAAATTATCGTTTTCCTCCGAATGAATTTAGCACTCCTGTAAATCCAATTGCACGGATAACAAAATAATATTTACTCTAACGATATAAAATGGGCTAGGCAAGTATAAATAATTTTAGAATATATAACAGTATGTAATAACTACAGTATGTTTCTTATAACGTGCCTGGTGAAGGAATGCATGAACAGTGTCGCAATGGTAAAAATTACGTTCTTTGATTTCCTACTATAAAAACTGAAGTAAAACTTTGTATCATTTGGATAGTTTCATTTTATACCAACGCGGCAACCTCAGGCAATACCGCTCTCTTGTTTCTGGCCGTGTCCGCTGGTCTCATGGGGACCTGTTGCGTGGTCTGTCCCCCACCTCTGCAGGCTTGTATCAGTAAAATGGGATAGACACATTACGGTCATTTGAATTGCGGATATTATTTAGAGACAGCAACAGAATTGTTTGATCACGAGTTAGTACGTGGGGGCCGAGCTTTACTCGACGGAAAGCCACATATAAACTGCAGACTGCTACTTTACTGCAGATTTAAAAAAAATTCCAATTTATTTATAAAGCCCACATATTCCTATTTCCAAGGTTATAGCAACATCCATCTTACAGAGTGGATAATAATTTTTAATTTTTAACAGTCTCCTTTGTTACAATTATAAGATCTGAAGAGAGTCAAAATACAATTAACATGTTTATGAAAACACTAACTCACTACACACGGACACAAACACGATCAACACGAAACACGGAACACGATTACGAAGACACGGAAACGACCTTTTCACGTTTGAGCAGGATAGCGGATGGCCAGTGTGTCTAATCAGCTGACTCAAGACGCGGCAGACTATTGCCAGCTGTTCACCTGTTCTGGTATCAGCTGTTTACTGCCTCATCTCTCTCTAGTATCTTGATGGCAGTGTCGTAAATCGTATTTAACTCGAACGACAAAAATCATTCAAAACCTGATTTTATCTTTCCTTACTACTTTATAAATATAAAACTTCTCTAATCGAATGTGTAAAAGTATTTTGACAAACAAATAGACATTTTGTGTAGTTTGTTATGCCCAACAAACTATTCATCTTTAAAATTAAGTGATTTAATCTAAATCCCATCCCTCATCTTTGCAAATTTATTTCAAAGGAAAGTAATAAACAAATTGTATATACATTTATGATTAAGAAGTTAAAAATAAACGAATTAATACAACTAATTAAAGATATACAAAAAACTTAAAATTTGCATTTTACGCTTGTAATATACAGGGTGTTTCCAAATTAATGTTGCTAACTTCGGGATATTGTTCCTTTTACCAAAAATAACGTAAATCATCATATAACTGGGAGTCCATTTCTTTTTGTTTACTGTCCGTCTGTCTGTATGTGATTTTTATTAAAAAATGTATATTTTAAAAACTGCTTGACCAAATTCAACCAAATTTTGGTTAAATACTCTTCTTGGTATTTTATTTTTTATATATTTTTTTCATTTTATCTTTCTGTTAAAAAATGGCGGCCATTGAAAATCTTTAACCTCAAATATCTAAAAACTAGAAATTTTACAAAAGACTATTTAGAGTAAAGAAAGTTAGAACATTTAATTGCAAATCCATATCTGCTTTAACATTGAAAATCGTGTTAAAATTAACTGATGTATGACTGAAAAAACGGAACACATGGCTAAATGTTGCTATCATAACTAATCAAAATTATAACAAAATTTAGCCATATGTTCTGTGTTTCAGTCATAGTTCAGTTAATCTTTAACCGATTTTCAATGTTAAAGCAGATATGGATGTATAATTTACACTTCTTTTTATATTATAAAAAGTTGTTTGTAAAATGTCTAGTTTTTTTAGATATTTGAGCTTAAAAATTGTCAATGGCCGCCCTTTTTTAACGGAAATACATTATGAAAAAATTATTTTTTCAACAAAAAACCTACCAAAAAGAGTATTTAACCAAAATTTTGTTGAATTTGGTTAAGCTGTTTCTAAAATCTAAATTGTCTTCTAAAAATCGCATACAGACAGAGAGTAAACAAAAAGAAATAGACCCCCGGTTATGTGACGATTTACGTTCCTTTTGACGTAAGGAACAATATTAAAGTTAGCAACATTAATTTGGAAACACCCAGTATATACCAAATAGTTCACCAACAATATTTACAGAGATTGTGTTTTTGTTGGTCGCGACATTCTTCATTGACATTTTGATTTCCCGTCAAAGCTGTCTCGACCCTAAGAGCTTTCCGGTTATCAACAGTGACATCGCCACTTGGCTGTTTTGTATCCAAACACGGAGAAGCCACTCAATTGGATTGGAGCTCGGATACTTGGATATTAGTGGAATTGAGGATTTGCCACTATCATAATAGGTGGTATCACAAAACTGACCCTTAACACTTTCGCTGCTACAAATATGTTTAACCATGACATTTGCAAGAGTTTCTATGTTGAGAAAAAAAACCGATCGGGGTCCGCAGCAGCCAACGTGTTAACCACTCTCTTCCATATTATGACCGCCTAAACGCTCCCACTACACAAGAATACAGAGTTTGTTTCACGTATTTGTCTGTTGCACTTCACTGCACTCATTCGCCTTTTCATTGGAGGGTAAATCCACTTAGCTCAATCACCTCTCTTATACTTAATATACAGAGTGTCACCGAACTCTCTACGGAAATTTCAGGAACTCGTTCCTCAGTTCTAAACAAAGAAGTTATATAGACATAGGACCTAAATTGATCTAATTCATTTTTGTTTTATAATCAACACTTGGGGCAATGACTTAAAACTTGGGACATGTCTTGGGACTATCTTTGGGTTTAGTGTGGTATATATTTTGACGTTTCTAGCTTTTACGGTTTAAAAACAAAATTCTTTTCGAAAAACGTATCTAGATATTTTTTAATTTGAAAAATCATGCAAAAATATGGTTAAATGATATTAAAGATCACTCAACTTAAACATGAGTAATTACAATTTGTATGACTGAAATTGTGCAAACTCTGTGTAAATGAAATAAAAAATATATAAAACCAATAAAACTTTTGAAACCAGCTGAGAAAAGTGATGTCACAGAGAGAGGAAATTATAATTTATTATATTCAATACAAATTGTCACTGCAATAGCAAGGAGTGAAAGTGAAAAACTCTGGGAGAAATCTTTATAATCTTCGGACTTGTCGAAGCAATTAGGAGGACAAAGAACTCTGTTTCAGTGGAACATGAAAACGTATTTTGCAATGAAAAACAGAGATGTTGGTTTTTAATTAATAATTTACATAAACTGTGTTTGTAGAAAGAGTTAGTATAAGGATTATTGAATATACGATGAATTTGTGGTCTTGATTCTTCTTGAGTTTTCCCCGTGTAAAAATGTACATACAAATGTGGAAAACCCCGCAGTTATTTTTTTGCGCTCTTGTGTGATCAGAACCAATCAATTGAAGCTTACGTTGAATATGGAGTGAAAAATATAATGAATAAAAAACAGGTGATGCAATCTCGATTACTCTGCATGATTGCAATTACTGCAGAACTGATTGCACTACACTGCCTGTAATTAGTGATTGCGCGGTATTTAAATTGGAATTATATTGTTGTCCTATAAATCCTTTATCCTATACTGTAATAAGAGAAATAACAAATTGGTTTGTTTGCTTATCTCGGAAAACAATAAAATGATACTGTTTAAACTTTGGGATTCGAGGTTTTGTGTTTAACAAATCTATCGGTACAGATAGCTTTAAAAGAAAACTCGGGTTTTGTTAACAAACTCATTTGAAAATTAACGTTGTATTAACGTTGCTCTAGTGGACTTAAAGGTTAAAGCAAAACGAGTTCGCACGCAGCACGCTGACGTGAGGGAAGTGAATTTCCACTTAAAATACTTTTAAAACTCAAAATCAGTGTAAAATCAAAAATGTATTCCAATTTTTATTGAAATCTGAAAACATTTATTTTTTGGCCGTTCTAATGCTCTTGGTTTTATTTACTTGCAATGCTGGGAATACAATTTTGCACATTATAAGGTTAGAAGAGGGTTCAGTCAGGCCTGAAAGTAGGCATGAGGTTGCTGGGGATGATAAAAGTACACCAACCAATTAATAACAGGCTTTTCTAATGTAAAACACCCATAAGACAACGTACTGTGTTTAGTCAATACACATGTTCTTTAATAACTCTGAGAGAAGGCTTACAACTTTCGCCTAACTATTTCCCATCTTTTTACACGCATTAATTTTACATCCGGAGCTTTACTGACCCTTTTGGGCCCAAAAATCTGAAAAGACGTTTCAAATTTTGATTGACATTAATATGTATAGAGTTTTCCGATTGTTTTGCCCAACGAACTTGTCCAAATGATTATAGAAAGGAACGGTCCCTACCAAATTTGAATTAGATCGGACCAAAAATGCGACCGCTAGAGTGGAAACATGTATATATATATATATATATATATATATATATATATATACAATTTTTAACGACCTCCCAAAATGTGATCAAGGGGTCACGTTAGGAACTTCTATGGTGGCCCCGGGCTTAAGTTTCACCGAGCAGGCCATGCTAATAGTTCACTTTCAATAGGAAATTCACTAATAACCACAACAGTTGTTCATAAACAACCAATCAACTGTTAAAGTAACGCGCAATGGCAATGTATCAACAAGTGGTTTGGACCGTTCCCTATCAAAATTTAAAAAGTACCAAAAAATACCCCCGTCGCAGCAAACCTGAACGGAAAAATTGAAAGAATAGAGCTCTTGGCATCTGGGGTCATTAAACAAAACGTTATCATGGTCTCGGGTTTAAGTCTTAACATGCCACCCTAGGTAATAGCTTCTTCCCTATAGGAACATTCGCTAAAAAGTAATTTCCTAAGAACAGAAAGTTGAAAACTTGAATGAACATTGCACACAAAGTGGACATATCCACAATAAATCGAATGTGCAAATAGCAAAAATACTACCTGAAGGGAACATTCAGCTGTAATAACTACAGTAGGACTTGACTAATCCATCACCAACGGGACGGAGAGCGGGGTCGGGACTCATAAAAAGTCGGATTATCAGAGGAACACATTTATATATACATGAACTCATGATAAAACTGTAATTTAAACTGAAAATATCGAAGTGAATGTACAGTTTTACAATAATAAATAGTGTATCAACTGTCACCGGTCTACTGATTTACATCGTCAATGCTGAATCTTCGTCAGGACTCATAACGCACGTGCATAATAACAAACACTGATAACGGCACGGTCGGATTAACCGAGGAGTCGGACTATCCGAGGTCGGATTAGCGGGGTTTTACCGTAGAGTAAGCCTAAACTGAGAAAGAAAGTAGACTAAAGAGTGAAGCAAATCTGCTCACCTTAAATTATGAACTTCACTGTTCAAATACTCGTTGTTAGCAAAGTCAACCAAGAAACCAATGAGACGTAATGGTGATGAATGAACGATCAGACGTGATAAAATCTTGAAATAAAAAATAAATACCCCGTCGCAGCAAATCTGCATACTCAGCGAATTTCCAATGGAGATATAAATGTCTTAATACTACAAAAAGCCACTTACCAAGTTCCATACAAATATATTCACAAATAGCGATATATATACAATTTTAATTATTCTCCATAAGAATAACATTGGGACTGAGAACGCAGGTTTGCTGCAACAAGGAACACAAAAAAATGGGTTTTTATGCTAATATCAATATAACTCAACTAGGTCAAGTCGTTTACCAGTTTTTATTCATTTATGTTCATAATTAAGGGAGAGAGATCATTTAATTATCCTGCATAAGAATAACATGGGAGCTGAGTACGCAGGTTTGCTGCTACGGGAGCCTGTGGCAAAAGATTTTGAAGCAAATATCAATAGATCACAATGAGATGAAGCCGTAAACCAAGTTTCGTCAGTATACGTTCATAAATAAGCGAGATATACAATTTTTTTCCTCCATAAGAATAGCATTAGACAACGTACTGCGTTTAGCACTTTCAATATCTCGGTAACCAATTGACGTAGAGGAATAATACCAAATTGTGTTTTTTTAAGCTGAATCCAATGGTAAAAAAGAAAATCTGACTATTTCAAAAATTATATGTACAAATTCAAAAAACCCATTACAAACCTCCCCCCCCAAAATACCCCTACGGATAGAGCGATCTGGCTGGTTTTCGAACTTAAAAGTCATAAATGCTGATTTACACGTTTTTACAAAATTTCATGAAAATCGGACCATTTTTACGAGAGTTATCACACACATATATATATATATATATATATATATATATATATATATATACAGTTTCGAACGAATGGTGTTTTTGGGGTCTGGGGACCTCAAAACGAAAAGTTATCATGGTCCCGGGCCTAGGTCTTACCATGCTTACTACGTTAATAGCTTCTTCCCTATAGGGGAAATTCGCTAAAAACCCTATTTAAATGGCTTTAGAAAGAAATTATTAAGGGGGGGGGTTACTTTTCTCTCGCGCTTTTGTTTGCTAGTCCATCAAGCAATCCGTGCAATATGTTTTGTACAAATATTTATCAGGAAGCGTTAAATAATCCCTCTCAAGTTTGACCCAATCCACTTACCGACAATGAGCCGAGATATGGGATGAGCTGGGGTCTCAGTGACTCATCACCAGTCGTGTCTGTGATGAGGCTGTATTACAAGGGATCGCACGTCGGTAGACAATAGACAACTGACAATAGACAATAGACGATAAACAATAGACCATAGGCAATAGACAGTATTTATTCGTCGCCAAATTCTATATCCTTTATTTCCTGGTTAAAAATTAATTTATGTTATATAAAGGTCTCATCTGTAGCCAAGCATGAAGCTTCCTTTAAACACACTATCTGATAAGCTGGTAACTTGATGGGGCAGTTTATTGAACATGTTAGTACCAAGTGCTGTATGATAATTAGTTGTTTTACTTAGCCTATTTACAAGTATCCAGTTTGCTATTGTTTCTGGTAAGATAATTCTGAATTTAATTTCTTTGACAATACAAACGACATTCTTTTTTACAATGAAGAACCTCAAAGATGTAAAGATATAGTTTGTGACATCGCGGAGATTTGTTAAAAGGATATGTTTGGTTTGTTGCGTTCAACGTAGCTTTCCCTAACAGCTTCGCTTGTTCAACTGATGTCAGTTTTATAGTCTAATCAAATCACACAGCTAGCTGAATCAATTGCAATATTTTAAAATGTGTTTTAGCTTGTTACTCTTATTTAATTTATAGCTATGGGTGAATCTGTGTTAAAAAATGTATTTTCCCACTGACACCTTTTATTCAAATATAAGTTCGTGTTTATCTTATGTATACGGGGACGATCTACAATTATCCTACACTGAAAGAAATATTATAGTAATCCAAACAATATTGCATAGTAAATGCAATTCTGGTAGTTTTTATAAGATTTATATTAATTTACACAATAGTTATGGTAACGTCCTACCATCGCGTCTGTCAAAACTACAATAATATTCTTGCTAAACTATTTGCAATGAGGCTGGTAATTGCATCAACATATTATTGTTGCTAATACATCATAACGATAGTAGTATAGTAAGTAGGAATGCTTAGCGAGAATAGTCTGTTATATTATACCAGATTCTGTTTTTGATTACACAACAATGTCTCAAAGTGGAAATGAGTCGTCACCGGCCTGCCCTGAAGTGTGAATGCACCGAGACAAGCAATGTTATAGTTTATCGTGTGATCGGTATCGGAATGTGTTATACTGCAATATGTATGTGTTAAGTGTCTCACTGTCTCAGTAAGGTTTTAATAAAATGAAGAATCAACCTAAGGATTAACTGAAGATGTGGCTGTAGCCACAAAATATGCAATGGCATAACCTCAAAAAGTATATTGAACAGGTATAGTATTATCCAGTAAAGTATTATCAAGTAAAATCCAGCAGTTTCAACATGAATTCAGAATCTTATTTAGGCTTTCAATAGCCTAGGTTGGATATTAACAAGGTAAAAGTAACAAAGAGACTGAGATTAAGTTACTAAGCCTTAAATAATCACAATAATCAAAAATATGATTAAAGCAAAGCGAACGGTGGTCTATTAACCCTATACTTCTGCAGCTTTCATGTAAGCAATTTTATGTAACTGATTTTGGTTAGTTTTCAGGTTATGTTCGTTAAACTGTAGGGTTGTACGTAACCACTCCACTGTAGTAACCACAAAAACAACTTATTGTAGAAATAAATACCCCCCGTCGCAGCAAACCTGCGTACTCAGCGAATTTCCAATGCATTGATATGTTTCTCACTAGTACATAAAGCCACTCGCCAAGTTTGACAAAAATACATTCATAAATAAGTGATTTATTACATTTTATTTATTCCCCATAAGAATAACATTAGGACTGAGTACGCAGGTTTGCTGCAACGAGGAAGATAAGAAATGAGTTTTTATGCAATTATCAATGTAACTGAACCAGGTGAAGCTACTTACCATGTTTTATTAATTTATGTTCATAATTAAGGGAGATATAAAACTTTACTTATTCTCCATAAGAATAACATTAGGGCTGAGTATGCAGGTTAGCTGCTACGGGGACAATCAACAAAACATTTATTTTTTGTGCAATTATCAATATACCAGTACAACATGAAGCCACATACCAAATTTCATCAATATACATTCATAAATAATCAAGATATCAAATTTTATTTATTCTCCATAAGGATAACATTGGACAACGTACTGTGTTTAGCACTTTGAATATCTCTGCAACGGTTTGACGTAGAATCACAATTTAAACACCAAAATGATTGTTTTGTGGAGCTGAAGTGATTGGTAAAAGAAAATGTGAAGTTTAAAGTAAAATTAACTGAGGAAAAGCCAAAAACCTTTTTCCCATAAGATTAACATGGGAGATTTTATGAGCATGTTTTTTGGATTTTTTCCGCAACCACTTAACCTAGGTTAATAATTCAAAATACCATTTTATTTGTTTTTTAAGCTCTATAACATGGTCTAAACCTAAATTAAGTGTTTTAAAATTTTTAGGGTAAAAAATGCAAAAAACTGATTTTTGGAAAATTTAAAACCCCCATAAACCCCCCTTCCCATAGTCCGATTTTTCTGGTTTTCGAACTTAAAGTCATAAATGTCAGTTTACACATTTGAGCCAAATTTCATCGAAATCGGACGTTTTTTACTCAAGTTATCGCATTCACGGACACATATATATATATATATATATATATATATATATATATATATATATATATATATATATATATATATATACATATATATAAATTTGAACGAATAGTGTTTTGGACATCTGGGGACCTCAAAACAAAAAGTTATCATGGTCTCGGGCTTAAGTCTTACCATGAGACCTACGGTAATAGCTTCTTCCCTATAGGGGAAATTCGCTAAAAAAGGTATTGCCATAGCTACTATACATTCTGAGTGGAGAGTCAACCGAACTTATAGCTGCAGCAATAACTTATTGTAAAAGTAAAAATAAGAGTTATTGTTATAAATACTATAAACTCTAGTAACGATTCTCATAATGTATAGTATTATTGACAATAATTATTGCTCTGACAGCAAGATGTATTGCCTGGGCTCCAATTTCATTATTGTAATATTTGCAATAATTTATGTTGCACGCTACAATAAAATATTGACAATAACAGGATTTTAGCTGCTACCAAACACATTGCTGGGACCATATTTACAATAGTTTATTGTTCCACATACCATATTCTGGTTCATATAACAATAATCTTTTTTCAGTGTAGTATTAATATTCAGTATAGAAGTATATTTTTGCAAGAGTAAGATGTAAGATACTACTGAACCAATTTTTGTGATTGCTGCGTTAATAAAACATGGTTGAGACACGGAATTCACCCGAGAGCAGTTCTAAATTGTCGGTAAAACAATTAATTGGGAGCTCTACACTCCGTGATTGGATGCGAAGTTGATACATTAACAAAACACAGCTTGGCATGGACACATGTTACAGTGTTCACCTTAAAATGACAACAACTCTGCTTGCGCTTAACTTATGGTGGCAGAGACTAATTTATTAGACCATAATTAGGTTATATCAATATTCTTGGGATACACTTCAGAATATACGCTATGTAGCTTTGCTGCACAACCCGTTTAGTATTCAAACTGACTATTAATTAAATTGCACTGTAGCTGAAGCTGGTGGCACCACTAGTACGTTGGCAAATGAAAGAGTGACAATCACCCATTTAATTATTACTTAATATATTGAAATAAATTATATTATTTGTATTTTTAAATGTTTTTAAGATATTCATTTTTACTTTGACTAAATTTTTGAATCCACTAACTTAGTTTAAATGGCATAGACGTCTTAATCTTCTTTCATGTCATTTATTCATCAACGGTTACACCATTTTACATTTGTTGAACAGACAAGTAATACAATATGTAGCTAAAATGCTCGCAAAACAAAGAAACAAAATGTCCAAGATAGTCTGTGATCCAAGTGTGAACCGTGCTTAATTTGTGTGTGTAATCACTAACCATAGAACAAATATTCACCAAAAATAAGGAAATCAATATAGCATCAACGTGAATCTTCTTACCTTTGCTTAAAAATAAGGTTTTTAAATTGTTACATTATGAGGACTGTTATTGTTAATTCATCCAAATAATAAGCTAGATTTTAAGTAGCATGTCCTGCTTGCTTAAATTAAATACCCCCGTAGCAGCAAACCTGCGTACTTAGCGAATTTCCAATGCATATATATTTATCTTAATACCACATAAAGCTAAATACCAAATTTTTTAAATATACATTCATAAATAAACAATTTATGACATTTTAATTATTCTCCATAAGAATAACATGGCGGCTGAGTATGCAGGTTTGCTGAAGCAAGGAACACAAAAAATGGGGTTTTATGCTAATATCAATATAACTCAACTAGGTGAAGTCACATACCAAATTTCATTAATTTATTTTCATAATTAAGGGAGATAACACGTTACTTATTCTCCATAAGAATAACATGGGGCTGAGTACGCAGGTTTGCTGCTACGGGAGCCTTTGGCAAAAAATTATTTTTTTGAGCAAATATCAATGGTCCACAACCAGATGAAGCCGTATACCAAGTTTCGTCAGTATATGTTCATAAATAAGCAAGATATAAATTTTTTATTTTCCTCCATAAGAATAACATTAGACAACGTACTGTGTTTAGCACTTTCAATATCTCGGTAACCAATTGACGTAGAGAAATGATCAAAATACCAAATTGTGTGTTTTTTTAAGCTTAATCCAATGGAAAAACTAAAATTTGACTATTTCCAAAATTATATGTAACAAATTCAAAAAATCCATTTTTGGGGTACAAAACCCCCCCAAAATACCCCTTTGGATAGAGCGATCTGGCTGGTTTTCGAACTTAAAGTCATAAATGTTGCTTTACATGTTTATACCAAATTTCATCAAAATCGGATCATTTTTACGAGAGTTATCGTGCTCACGGACACATATATATATATATATATATATATATATATAAATATATATATATATATATATATATACAGTTTCGAACGAATGGTGTTTTTGGGGTCTGGGGACCTCAAAACGAAAAGTTATCATGGTCCCGGGCCTAGGTCTTACCATGCCGACTACGGTAATAGCTTCTTCCCTATAGGGGAAATTCGCTAAAAGGATTTTTTACGGTTTATTTTGCAACCATTCCCTTCAATGAAAACACTACGAGATAAATCGTGTAAATTAATATGTTTCAATCATTTTTTATCTTTTGAATGATATATTTGTTTAATCATTATATGATCAATGGTTTGATTAAGGTGTTCGTTCGTGTATAACTTTAACAGGAGGATAATTTCCTTCAGAAGATTGCCGTTAAGCCAGTTTTGTGTAAAAGAGATATTGAAATGTTACATCCGTATTTTAAATAGTCTATTATAATAATAAATATTGATTTGTCTTATAACAATACATATTGCATTTGGCAATTAACATTAATTGTTTACGGGATGTAATAAAAGACGTCTTGCAACACTTAAGATATATTTACACTTATACTGATTCCCATACAGACGGTAAACATATATAAAAGATGGTACTAGGCTATCAATTTCGCCCAGTCACACCAGTCATGACTCGTTTTTGGCCATCAAACCAAAATTTGAGGGTAAAAAGTTCAAAAAACTGATGTTTGGAAAATTTTAAACCCCCATAAAACCCTCTTCCCATAGACCGATCGATCTGGTTTTCGAACTTAAAGTCATAAATGTTACTCTCCACATTTGTGCCAAATTTCATCAAAATCAGGCGCTTCTTTCAAAAGTTATCGCGGTAACGGACATATACATATATATATATATATATATATATATATATATATATATATATATATATATATAATAAACATATATATAAATTTGAACTAATAGTGTTTTTGGCATCTGGGGACCTCAAAACAAAAAGTTATCATGGTCTCGGGCTTAAGTCTTACCATGAGACCTACAGTAGTAGCTTCTTCCCTATAGGGGAAATTCGCTAAGAACACGATAAGAAATAATATAAAACGGTCATAAATCCTTGATGTTTGTTCATAAAAAATTACCATCGCTGATGAGACAATAACAAACAGCAGATATATGTTCTGGGTTCATTCTAGATTAAACTAATTGCTAAATTTATAATTTAAACCGTTTGTATTACCAGCATTACAGTAATATGACTCAAGGTAACTAAAGATTTAACGATTTTTATTGTCACACAATTTCCATAAAACAAAATTTTACCTTAGTGCATTATAAATATTTATAATTTACTAGCTGGCCTGACATACGTTGTAATATTCTAATGCCATTGAATTTGTTTTATGTCAAACACTCGTTCATTTTCAAGATGAGTTCGTTCGCTTCGCTCACTCGCCTATCGAAATAAGAGTTTGAGTTGACATTCAAGTATTTTTTTATTTCCATAATGAACATACATGTATTCCTTTCAAGTATGTGTTTTCAAGATATAATCCTTGTTAACAGCTGTTTGGTGTAACTAACTGAACTTTGATCAAATCAATGGGAACTCAGAAGGCCATTGGGACAGAGCCCTTAGGTCGGATTAAAAATTTTATTTTATAAGAACCTTGTCCTCACATTACCGAACACAACAAAAAAATAATTATTCGATTTGGTGCACTCATTCTCAAGTTATGGAATGACAAAATAAAACAGACATTAATTTTTATAAATTAATATTATTGCTGTGCATAGTAACAAATAATCGATACAATAATACATCATACAATAATATGTATATAATATGTATGCATAATTTATAATTTATCTGATTACAAGACAATGTTGACGATTGAAACGAAAAATGGTGAAAAACTGAATAACGTAATATAGGCTAACACATTTTACAGCCCAAGAGATGATAAAAATATTATTTACAAAGCGCCTGCGACACGACGAATGCAATATGAACGCTGCATGCATATTGCCCACCATCGCGACGCTCCACTACGGCGTCGGCGCTGCCGCTGCCGTCTTGATATAATGTACAGTATTGCATATTCTCCGTTGTCTGTTGGGTTTTTATAACTTACAACTTGGCAATTCAATTATATATTTTGAGCTTTCACATTGTGCTTTTTATACGCTGCACAAAATATATTAATATGTTTTAATACCGGAACGAATAATAGTGTCCCGTGAGAAATATGTTCACAAGCGAGTTCGCTAAACTAAATCTCAATATTTTACAATTGTGACGAGTTTAATTTTATTATTTTTTGTTGTATAATCAAAAAATGGATAGTATAATGATTTAATCTATATTTAATTGTTTTTTTTTTAAGAATGTTTTACTATATTCACAATACTACTCGTTAAATGTTGCTTAGCGGTATTATAATTCCGTTTATTGAATACGTATTACTGTATACGAAAACAAGTTTCTTCTTAATTTCTGAACAAAGCAAACTTTGTTAAATGGTATAGAAAACTAATAATTGAACAAAGATACCGAGTAACATTTAACTATTAAATTAAATTGCAATTTCTTAGTTACTGTTTATTATACTATACTAACAGATCACATATCGCCTTAATTTTGTAAATCATCATCTAAAAATCGTATATTCTATATACGCTAGGTTTTTTTCTTCAGTCATAACTCGATAACGGCTGGACGGATTTTAACGTTTGAGGCGTCAGATTAAAGGTATTTTTACGTACATTTGCCAATACGTCTCAGCATTTTAATCAAGGGCATCACTTAAATTCAGTAAAGGGCTGAATTTTCGGAACAGTGGCGCTATCCAATTGCGGAAGTCTAAACCATGGTGTAAGTAGTACTTACACCATGGTCTAAACTACGTGTTGATTTAAAGTACGTTATCCGCATTATTCTCAGATGTTATCATCAATTTTAATATCAGATGTTTTGTTATGTTTGTTTACAACTGAAGTAATCTTTCGTTACGTACAAACCTGCTCGGATTCGAGGAACAGGAAATAGTAATTTTCATGACTTTATTCTTAATGTGATATTTTTTCTATAAATGTTACTTTATTATTTTTTTCAAATCAGAAACTTATGGAGTTTCAGTTTTGGAAAAATAATAAAGTAGCAATAAATTTATAAAGTATTAGGTAAAATCTGTATATAAATTAAATGGCAAGTAATATGATGTAGAAATAAACAAAAGAAACATTCATTGGTTCTTGCCCGATAACGAAATAACTTTGTTCATTAGTTTAGGAATTTGTTAATGGAATAGTATATTTCATAACTAGACTGGAAAGTGGCTGTTTCCGGAACGAGATCGAGTTTACGCGTGAGGCTTTAGCCGAGCGCGGAATTTCGATGAAGGCACGGAATAACACTTTCTACTCGAGTTATGAACGATGTTTTTCATCACACTGTAGTTAATTAATTAATAATAATAATTAATTAAATAATATAAGTTTAAGAAATAACCTGAAGGTGCTCAATTTATTTCCGCAGTACAATGAAAACAGTGATACTGTTTACACAGCTGATTAAGTTATTTAGAACAGCTGATTTATGATAAATATACTCTTAGCGCTACTAGCGCTACTTGTGTCAGGAATCATAACTAAATACTAGTGTGGAAAATCAACAGCTGATTTTCCCACCCTAGAACGGGAAAACGTTATTATCTGCAGTCGCAGCTGATGTTGAAAACAGCTGTTTCCCATACAGTGTGATGAAAAAGTGTTATAACAGCGGGCCAGTAGGGATTGATAAACTTGTATGTTTGTTCTCGGCCTCTCATTAGCGTAGGACTCGTCAAAGCTATTCAAGACTATCAAGAATATCTAAAAGGCTTAATCTTTTAGCAAATTTCCCCTATAGGGAAGAAGCTATTACCGTAGTCGGCATGGAAAGACCTATGACCGGGACCATGATAACTTTTCGTTTTGAGGTCCCCAGATGCTAAAAACATCATTCGTTAAAAACTGTATATATATATATATATATATTATGTGTGTGTGTGTGTGTGTGTGTGTGTGTGTGTGTGTGTGTGTGTGTGTGTGTGCGTGTGTGTGTGTGTGTGTGTGTGTGTGTGTGTCCGTGAGCACGATAACTCTTGTAAAAATAATCCGATTTTGACGAAATTTTGTATAAACGTGTAAAGCAACATTTATGACTTTAAGTTCGAAAACCAGAGAGATCGTCTTATCCGAAGGGGTATTTTGGGGGGGTTTGTACCCCAAAAATGAGTTTTTTAAATACATTTTTGAGAAAGTAAAATTTTAGTTTTTCGATAAGAATCAGCTTAAAAACACGCACAATTTTGTGTTTTGATCATTGCTCTACGTCAAATGGTTACAGAGATATTGAAAGTGCTAAACACAGTACGTTGTCCATGTTATTCTTATGGAGGATAAGAAAAACTTTTGACTATATCTCGCTTATTTATCAACTTATCCTGATTAAACTTAGTATATTTCTTTTATCATTATGGTCTATTGATATTTGCACTAAAAACATTTTTTTGGCCGATAGTTCCCGTAGTAGCAAACCTGCGTTCTCAGCCCCCATGTTATTCTTATGGAGAATAAGTAACGTGTTCTCCCTTAATTATGAACATAAATTAATACAATTTGGTATGTGGCTTTACCTACTTGAGTTATATTGATATTTGTATAAAACCCCATTTTTTGTGTTCCTTGCTTCAGTAAACCTGCATACTCAGCCGCCACTTTATTCTTATGGAGAATAATACAAATGTCATAAGTCGTTTACTTATGAATGTATATTGATGAAACTTGGTATGTGGCTTTATGTGGTATTAAGCATGGTATTATGCATTGGAAATTCGCTGAGTTCGCAGGTTTGCTGCTACTAGGGTATTGAAACATTGTATTATTAGCGATATGTTTTAGATGACTATAATTTATTAAGATTCCACTAAGAGGAATTATTAATCACTGTTTTGAATTAACGATGTTCATTACTAAACTTTATGTACCTTTATCATTCTGCATACAATTTCAGTTTACATCATGTTAATCTATAATGGGGGTGTGAAATGTAAGTGACATTATTTCTATATGTGGTAATTAGTCACTGTGAAGTATATTTTTGATTATTTTACTTTCTTAGTTATATTTTTGTACATCAAATAAGTAAGCTATTCAAAAGCTATTATAATATGTGAATTTTAAACTTATAAACTTCACCGCACTTTACAACAAATAGTAGTTCAATTAAGTAATTTAATATATACTTTAATAACTATATTTTGTCTAATGTTTTAAATTTTGTTAGAAAAATGTGCAATGAAATCTTTTTGGGGATTTAAATTACTAAAATATGTCTTTTCTCAGCAACATTGGTTTTCAGATTTTAAGATGGGTTTAAATTTATTCAAACTACTGACGGAAGATTAATTACAGTAATTAAACTCGAAAAGTTCTTAACTAGGCTGAGTTTGCAAAGGCTATATTGTTATGACTGATTTTCTTCTGTTAAAACTTTCAATGAATTTATGCTTGACAAATTATTTCATATTTATACGTGGAATAAAAATTGGTTGTATTTTCTCAAATCTTTTATATCGTAGGTTTTAAAAAGCTCCACAGTTTTACAGGATATCTTTTGTTCAAAATGATTTATGTGCAACATGTCGGAATTGTAACATGGTTAAACTGAACTCCTGCTTTAGTAGAATAGAGACAGAAAGCAAGGAGACGTAAGTGAAGACGTCATCAGATTTGCATTACAGCTGACTGTCAGTGTTGCCAGTCCAAGAGGGCAAATTTACATATGACTGTATGTGGTGCCAATGTAACACATCAGCATATTGTACCTCTGGTTGTTAGTGTTACCAACATAAACAAACAGTTTCCCTCTGATCGTTCAGTGTACCAATGCACCAAAATGACACATCTCATTGTAATAGTAGCAGTGGGACAATTAAATGTAATTTGATAGACAATAGTGCCAACACTGCCACGTAGTGGTTGCTCCCTTTCTTCTCTTCACTATGGAATCCTATATTTCATCACTAGTACAATAAGTAGTCTCTTCCGGTACTCGATCGTGTCGAACACTTTAGGTACGAATTATGAACGATAATTTTCTTCACTCTGTAATTAATAATAATAATTAAACATATTTTCAGAAATTTGTATAGGTTTCCTGCAATATTTTACACGACATAATGACAACAATAGTGTTTACATTATGTTTGTATTTATATTCTAAGTAAATTAATAAGAACAGCTGATTTCGAATGCATGAATTGCTTTTCCGTTTATATTGCTAACCAAATAGATAAGAACAGCTGATTACCAATGTATCACTTCCATTGATATAAGCAACAGGCTGCTAGCGCTACTTGTATCAGAATATATAACTAATAACAGCGTGGGAAAAAGCTTCAGCTGTTTTCGGATCTAGAATGGGAAATAATCACTTTGGTATTCACAGCTGGTACCGAAAACAACTGCTTCCGGCACAGTGTGATGAAAACGAATTAACTAGGTGAACTTAAATTGTTGACACTGTTGGAACAGCTATTCGCAATTAGTATTGATGCGCTCTTCGAAACACATGTTGTAAGATTTATTATAAACAAATTTAACATTCCTTCATTTTTTAAAGGTCACTTCTTACTCGTACAATGTATTTAAAAAATTAAAACATCATCAACCAGAAATATGGTAATTCTTTTACTGGTAACCGTTTTTATCATATGCTAAGTATATCAGGTCCCTTTTTATTTGATATTTAACAATCTTGATGTTTTAAGCGTTTTGTAACAATTATCTTTTTTTCATAAATTGTAAATTTGAAACTAATTTAAAAAATTAACTTTGTTAAAATATATATTACCGATTAAATACATTTTTGAGATAAACAGCCGAGTAATTCGAAAACATTTTGCACTTCGTGGATGTTTATTAATTCATTATCGGTAACATTTTATGTTAGCCAGGCTTCTTATTGTAAACCTAAATTGAATGATAAATTGAAAAAAAGTAAAGTGAAAAGCTTAGAAATATACAGGGTGTTTATAAAAGAAGTAAACAACTTGATACACCAATAAAGTAATAACTACATAATTTATTTCGGTGTAGTTTGTATCTATGTATACAATAAACGGTATCAGGAAACTGACACATACTTTCTCCCTTTTAGCCCAACTTTAATGAATAAATTACTTTTTATTTACTAAATATAGAATACAAAGCACGGTCGAATGTACAGAAAATCTTGTAAACAAGTTGTTTTAGAAAACATACACCCAAATCCCTTCTTTGGAGGCACTACAGAATCCACTGCTGCACTCGTGGTTTTAAGAGGGGAAATGCACCCTATTCCCCCCCCCAGGGTTATTAAGGGGCAACATATTTCGAATTAACTCTGTTGGTCAATGCTAAATTGACAAGCATATCAAGTTTGAATGAAATTGATCAGTAAATAAGAGAGAAATAGTAATTTTTCTATTCCCCATAAGAATAACATTGGACAACGTACTGCGTTTACCGCTAAATGAAAATTTCAATTTTCTCCGAAACCAGCAATCGTAGAATATTAATTCAAAATACTAAATTATTTAGTTTTTTGAGCTCTTTTTAATGGTGAATAGGAATATTTTTTTATATTTATGTCTTTTTATGAAAAATCCAAAAAACTGAATTTTTGATGTTTTAAGTCCTGTAATTTCTGAACCGGAATTTTTACAGGAATGCGGGTAGTGTCATTTTGTTGGAAAACTAAAGTTCTACAAACGACTAAAGTTTAATCAAAATCGTTAGAGCCGTTTTTGAGAAATTTTGATTTATCATGTTTTTTGGCGGTTTTTGGGGGATAATTACCTTTAAAAATCAAAAACTTAAAAAAATGAAAAAAACGCCTGGAGATATCGTAGATTAGTACCTACATACCAAATTTCATAAGAATCGGCCCATTGGTTAGGGCTCTAGCTCTGTACACATCCACACAGACACACACACACACACACACACACACACACACACACACACACACACACACACACACACACACACACACACGGACACACACACACACACACAGACAGACATCACGTAAAAACCACTTTTTTGGGTTCAGGGAGAACCAAAACGAATATTTCCACCAACAACTCAAATTCGAAAATTTTGACGAAAACAATACTTTTTCCATATACTATGTATATGGGGAGAAAGTAAAAAATACCTCAAGTTTTGTTTCGTACAGATGATTGTCGTCAACTATGTGTTACACTTAACACGTAGTTGACGACAATCATCTGTACGAAACAAAACTGCAATGTTTAGTGTTTAGGAAGAAAATGCCCCCTAATATTTTAGAGATTTTTTTTGCGATGAAGTCAATGTTACGAATGCCTCCTCAAAGCCCTGATCTTACTTCTTGTGATTTTACTTGTGAGATTATGTTAAAGACAAAGTTTTTGTACCCCTCTCCCATCAAACCTCTTAGGGCTATGAGGAAGAGTAATAGCTGCAGTAGAGAGTGTTGATCAGCCCAAACTTCAGAGAGTTTGGTCAGAACTTGATGTTAGGATTGATCTCTGTCATGTCAAACAAGGTGCACATATTGAACACTTGTAATATATGGAACAAACTTGAGAACAGATGTTTTTAGAAAATGTAACTTGTGTCTACCTTGTTAACAAAACATGGTTATATTTGACTATCAAAGTTGTATACTTCTTTTATAAACACTTTGTATAATTACCTCAAACACGAATTAATGTTTTCTCTATATTTATACTTTTCCCATTAAAATTTGACTTCGTATCTTGACCTTTACTAGGGTTCGCCTCATTTCTAGAGGCACAGTAACTCAAGCGTGATATGGCATGTTTATGGCCGTGCTGCATATTACAATGGAACAGACTGCTTGTCGGTGTACAGCCCCTGGCTTCTGTTTCTGTCTGTGAGAAGATGCTGTTTACTGTTTACACGATCATAAAAATAAATCAATACAAAGGTTCTGTTTTAATACATAATAATTTAATCTATAATATTATAAAGAAGAGGTGGTTTATGTCTGTCTGTCTGTCTGTCTATCTGTCTGTCTGGCTGTCTGTCTGATGTTCCAGGTAAACGCAAAAACTACTGAACCGACTGGGCTGAAACTTTACACAAAGATAGATCTTGAACCCATGCAATACATAGCCTATTCTCTTCCATAAAATCCCCTCGGGCTACGTAACGTGAACGTCCTAAGTTTCAATGTTTACATTTCAGAAGAAAGTAAACATTCAGAAACTGTAATGCGAACAGCTGAGGACATTTCCATTTGACAGATTAAAGAGGAGAAGCAAGAACAGCTGTTTCAAGCTAACTACAATGCAAATCGCATTGACTATAGAACGGGTAAAGAAAACCCCTGTGCGAAGAACGGGTACATCAGCTATTACATGATAAAGGGAGACAAATCAGACGTTTTAGAGTCCCCATGCCTGCATTAAGGTGACAATTAGTCCTTATTCTTGGCTGACGTAAAATAAAATACACCGTAGCAGCAAACCTGCGAACTCAGTGAATTTCCAATGCATATATATGTATCTTAATACCACATAAAGCCACATACCAAGTTTCATCAATATACATTCATAAATAAACGATTTATGACACTTTAATTATTCTCCATAAGAATAACATGGGGGCTGAGTACGCAGGTTTGCTGCTACGGGAACTATCGGCCAACAAATGTTTTTTAGTGCAAATATCAATAGACCACAACGACATGAAGCAATATACCAAGTTTCATCAGGATAAGTTGATAAATAAGCGAGATATACAATTTTTCTTATTCTACATAAGAATAACATTGGACAACATACTGTGTTTAGCACTTTCAAAATCTCTGTAACCATTTGACGTAGAGCAATAATCAAAATACCAAATTGTGCAAATTTTTATTATTTTATTTTTTATTATTTATTTTTAGCGAAATTCCCCTATAGGGAAGAAGCTATTACCGTAGTCGGCATGGTAAGACCTAGGCCCGGGACCATGATAACTTTTCCATTTGAGGTCCCCAGACCCCAAAAACACCATTAGTTCGAAACTGTATATATATATATATATATATATATATATATATATATATATATATATATATATGTGTGTGTGTGTCCGTGAGCACGATAACTCTCGTAAAAATTATCCGATTTCGATGAAATTTGGTATAAACGTGTAAAGCAACATTTATGACTTTAAGTTCGAAAACCAGCCAGATCGCTCTACCCGAAGGGGTATTTTGGGGGGGTTTTGTACCCCAAAAATGGGTTTTTCGAATTTTTTACATATAATTTTGGAAATAGTCAAACTTTAGTTTTTCCCATTGGATTCAGCTTAGAAAAACACACAATTTGGTATTTTGATCATTTCTCTACGTCAATTGGTTACCGAGATATTGAAAGTGCTAAACACAGTACCTTGTCTAATGTTATTCTTATGGAGGAAAATAACAATTTTATATCTCGCTTATTTATGAACGTATACTGACGAAACTTGGTATACGGCTTCATCTGGTTGTGGACCATTGATATTTGCTCAAAAAAACAATTTTTTACCAAAGGCTCCCGTAGCAGCAAACCTGCGTACTCAGCCCCATGTTATTCTTATGGAGAAGAAGTAACGTGTTATCTGCCTTCATTATGAAAATAAATTAATGAAATTTGGTATGTGGCTTTACCTACATGAGTTATATTGATATTTGTGTGAAACCCCATTTTTTGTGTTCCTTGCTTCAGCAAACCTGCATACTCAGCCGCCATGTTATTCTTATGGAGAATAATTAAAATGTCATAAATCGTTTATTTATGAATGTATATTGATGAAACTTGGTATGTAGCTTTATGTGGTATTAAGATAAATATATATGCATTGGAAATTTGCTAAGTACGCAGGTTTGCTGCTACGGGGGTATTTTTATTATTTGATATTTTGTTGTGCATTAAGCTGATTCCAATGGAAAAATATAAAATTTAACTTTTTCATAAATTATATGTAAAAAACTAAAAAAAACATTTTTGGGGTACAAAATACCCCCTAAATACCCCGTCGGATAGTTCGACCTGTCTGATTTTCGAACTTAAAGTCATAAATGCTGCTTTAGACGTTTATACCAAATTTCGTCAGAATCGGATTATTTTTACGAGAGTTATCGTGCTCACGATCACACACACACACACACACACACACACACACACACACACACACACACACACACACACACACACACACACACACACACACACACACACACACACACACACACACACACACACACACACACACACACACACACACACACACACACACACACAACACACACACACACACTCACATACACACACACACACATACACACACACACACACACACACACACACACACACACACACACACACACACACACACACACACACACACACACACACACACACACACACACACACACACACACACACACACACACACACACACACACACACACACACACACACACACACACACACACACACACACACACACACACACACACACACACACACACACACACACACACACACACACACACACACACACACACACACACACACACACACACACACACACACACACACACACACACACACACACACACACACACACACACACACACACACACACACACACACACACACACACACACACACACACACACACACACACACACACACACACACACACACACACACACACACACACACACACACACACACACACACACACACACACACACACACACACACACACACACACACACACACACACATATATATGTGTTTATACAGGTTTGAACGAATGGTTTTTTTGGCATCTGGGGATCTCAAAACGAAAAGTTATCATGGTCCCAGGCCTAGGTCTTACCATGCCGTCTACGGTAATAGCTTCTTCCCTATAGGGGAAATTCGCTAAAACAACTTCTATTTTTCCCGAGTCTACGGCTCGATAACTTAAATTGTACCATCTTCCATAACTAACTGATACTATTTATCGGACGTTCACGATTTTTCTTTAAAAAAACTCGTTTACAAATTTATAATCAGTTTTTAATTTTGAGGAATTATTGCATAGTTACATATAATATTGCCGACTTTTTCAAGGGGTCATAATATGACGGTCTATTAAAAATAACAAGTTATTAACATAACATTGTAAATGACACATCCCAGAGTAAATAACCTATTATTAATTTCATTACATTTTCTTAATACAGTAATTAACGCATTCGCATGCCAGATGTCGCTGTGCAAGGTGTAAAATGCTTTTCAGCTTAAGGTTGACCGCGGCAATACGCCTCGCCACCCCCTTAATGGTGTCTAAATCCCACGATTACACGATCCTATGATTACATGAGTGCATACGACTGTTTAACAGGAATAAGTCCTTAAACAAATCCATTTTAATCCTAACAAAACTTCTATCGTGTCTCAACTATTTAAATTGACTAAATAGTATATTCCATCACTATTGCCGAACGTGGTCTTTTCCAGCACGCGATTGTCTTTAAGTCAATCAATTGCTAGGAAAACACTTTAGATACGAGTTATGAATGGTATTTTCATCGCACTGTAATTTATAATAATAATTAAACATCTTTTTTGGAAATTTGTATCAGGTTTTATGAGAAATATATCTCAGAACATAACGACAACAATAGTGTGTTTACGTTAATCTAATAATTCGTAATTACTAAGAACAGCTGATTTCAAATTCACACGTCGAAATTTAAGATTTATACTGCTAACTAAATTAATAAGATCAGCTGATTTAGAATGCATCACTATTGTTGGTGCAAATCAGGCTACTAGCGCTGCTGGTGTTAGAATAACTAATTACAGTGCGCCAAAAGTCGCCAGCTGTTTTACGGCATTAGGGTAGAAAAATGTCACATTCGGTATTCACAGCTGATATCGAAACAGCTGCTTTTGGAAGGTGTGACGAAAATAATATTTTTCCAGGGTGTTAGGTTATTTTCACGCTTTATCACTGTCATAAACCCAATTACAATAAAGCAGTATTTATTACTAAATAAATTAGAGAAGAACCATATAGATAACATTATTACAAACTAAATAATAGATTATGGGTTAAAATCCATGCTATAGCCCTGAACTGTTGTTTTAGACTAAAATAGGTTGTGCATACCTTCCGTCAAACAGTTCATAATTGTGAAGGAGTTTCACAACATGTTTCGCCGTAAACACAGCATTATCACGTGATTAAATACAAGAGCATTTATCCAAGTAGGACTCGTCAGAATTTAAAAACACAAACACAGTTCACACATAGTTCACACACACTTAAAAATTTCGGTAGGCCTACCGCGTACATTTTACAATCCACGGCGCAACCCGGAAGCAGACTGGAGAACAATTCAGTCAGGTTACTACTTCCACCCCTCTCTATTATCAGCAGGGCAATGGTCGTTTTGTCCAGGTCTGGTACTGTGAGAGATTATTGCATTAAAAATGGAATGAGATTTGAGATTTAACTTTTCATTTAATATGGGGTCTTTGCTGTCATTGTTATTAAAACATTTGTAGATTTCGAATTGTTCCAAAGAGTCTAGTTTGCTTCCTTTGGGTCAGACATGTAATATTTCTAGTCCGTCGTTCAAATCGGCCATGGTGTGATTTTTATCAACCAAGTGTTGGGCCAAGGTTGACTTCTGCTTGTCTGCTCGGGTGTCAGGACGATGTTCTTTATAGCGCTGGGCAAGTGTTCGCCCCGTCTGCCCAATGTAAAAATTAGGGCAGCCCACACAACTAATATTCTGTACACACCGGATTTCTCCTCTTTACTCTGATCTGGATCTTTTACAGATAATGTATATTTTGTTCTGTTAGTAGTTTTACAAGCAAGATGGAGGCCATGTTTTTTGAGGCCTTTCTGTAGGCTATTCTGAATTAAATGGCTATACTCTACGCACACGTATTTCCTCTCTACGGGTTCCATACCTAAACTTGTACTATCTTTAACTGTATTCTTATTTCTGTGCTTATATACAGTATAAGCCTATCAACCATGCTGCGCTCATAACCGTTAGATATCGCTATTTGTTTGATTATGTTTACTTCTCTAGTGTAATCCTTGGGCGATAAGGGAAAGTTAAGCATTCTATAAATAAAACTGTTAAAAGCAGTAGGATTCTGTGATATTGGGTGGTAAGATGTAGCATGTATTGTTTGGCTTGATGTTGTGGGCTTTCTAAAAATGTTAAAGTGAAAGCTATCGTTTTTCTTTTCTATTGCTATATCCAAAAAATGTATTTTGTTGTGTTGTTCTGTATCTAGGGTAAATTTGACTTCAGGAGCTATACTATTTAAGTAATTTAGAAATAGATTCAACTGTCTTGAGTTTTCGTTAAATAGCATTACAGTGTCGCCCACATAGCGGTTGTATAGTGAGATCTTATTTCGGTACGTATTCTTATCCGAAAATATGAATTCGTTTTCAATATAGTTAAGATAAATATCTGATAATATGCCTGATAACGGCGAACCCATGGCTAGGCCGTCTGGTTGCGTGTAATATTTGCCTTCAAAGGAAAAATAATTTTGTTTTAAAACTTCTGTGAGCATAGATTATGGGTCTTAGGAAATGCATATAATGAAGCTGTTAATATTATTAAATAAAGTCTAGGCAGTAAACACTGACGACATAAGTGAAAACAAAATTATAAAAATATTAGCTGAATAATAATAAATAAATAAATGCTGTAATTTCCCTAAGTGAATTTAATATCCAATACAAATTTCGCTCACAAAAAAAATAAAATACGGCATACAAAACAGTATAAAATGACTGAAGAGTGAAACTGATATAGGAAACAATGAGAACACGACAAGGAAAACATTCAACCGGATCTAATGAATGAAGCGACAGTGCATTGATAAACAGTAATTTCCGGGTAAGAGAATGAATGAAGTGACAAGTAGAGATAACGCCAGACCGAGGGCGAAGGTCATTCAAGGTACAGCCCTCCCCCTTCCCCTCCTACCCATCTACCAGCAGCGATCCTCCACGCGTTGCCCAGGTTACAGTTATGCGATAACCGACTAAGCGGTCAGTAAGTAGTCGGTTGTTACAGTCGACTAAATAACCGACTAATTCTGTTAAGTGAATAGTTTAAATACTGGCTTGGTCTATTTGTTTATCTTAGGGAGCGGTCCAAACCACTTCTTGATACCAACGAGTGTTTTGCCAATGGACAGATTGTTTGTCAACAGCTATTACGATAGTTTTGGTTTAACTTATAACCAATGTTATACATTTAAAATTTTCAAACAAATTTGTTAAAAAAATTAGAGTTTTCTTTGGATTATCAACACGATTATTTCGTCACCAGCCCGTAATCCCAAAGTTAAAAAATCCAATTGCTGGAATAAGAGGTGAGTTTTGCAAACCGACATACCGACATATATATTTATTCTATATCATGTCCGTCATAAATGTTAGTAAAACTAAATTAAATAAATTGATCTCAATAAAAACTCAATACTTGAGGATTGCAAGATGTTAAGAATAAACTCCTTAGGAATCCTTAGATCATCAGCCAACCATTGGGACTCCACCTGAAAAATATTGCTACAACAGATTGTATACAACCTGGAGTATACAATTTCAATACAATACAGTATTTTTGTATCCCCTGAGTTTTTTCGTCATCGGGGAACAGATTGAATAATAAAAGCACTGAATTTACATGTAAATTATATATGTTGTCTCATAGGAAGTTATTCTTGTTGTGATATGTCCCTAATAACCTATTTTGAGGCTTAACAAAGATTAACAAATTAATTTTGTGAAGTAGCGTTAAGGTGAGTGGTTATCAATATTGCCTATGAGCTACAAATTTGTTTTCATATCTTTAGTACGTGGGGTCTTACTAAATAAGCTAAAAAAAATAAGCTTCATCTCTGGTTTACCTGTCTTTCCCTGACCTTCCCTGACCGAATGTCCATTCCCTGACTTTCCCTGACCTCCCCTGAACGTAGAAACCCTGGTAAAGTTTTGTTGGTTCAGATTTAAGTTTTTAAAACAAGAACTCCCACCATGCGATAAGTGAAAAAAAACTATTGATTTCAATTGTATGTGAAATTCATTAGCATTTTATGACAAGTAAAAAACAACCGTAGATGCGTAAACGATATTCTTGCACTAGAAAAGTATCTTTAAGGTTTGCTTTGGGAAAATAAATTTCAGCGCAGTAATACATGATATTAATACACGTTACGATCCCTTATTAGTTTTAAAAAGTTTATCCAATATTGTACAAATTAAAATCTACATTATACGGCTGAGAAATGACCCCCAATGACGAATACATATTGTTGTACACTCGTTTATTGGGAAGCCTGAGTTTTGTATAACCAAGGCCGCGACATCGAGGGTTCAAGGTAACGTGGTTTCTCAGCTGGTTCTGACCGTGTAATGTACAGCTTTATTCACCATCTACGAGATGACCGAGAAGGTGGGCAAAATATGGTATTCTCGGTAAGGCGATAATGACGTCACGACAAGATGAAACGGATCGACCCACCGACCGAGAACTAGGCTAAAACATATTTTTACCACAATCATCAAAGGATGATTGATTTTTAATTATTTTATAAAAGATTCAGCATAAGAAAAACGTACAGGAAACTTCAATATTGTATAGTCAGATAAATTGGTTCAGCTTAAATTACTAACAAAAGATTCACAGTACAAATACCCGTATTTGTTTATTTTTTCATGATTTCTCCTACTTCCATAGACGCGTGACATGTTGTAACATATCTGCCCCAGGCCCAGCACAGGTCACAGGTCACAGGTCACAGGTCACAGGTCACAGGTCACAGGTCACAGGTCATAGGTCACATGTCACAGGTAACAGGTCATAGGTCACAGGTCACAGGTCACAGGTCACAGGTCACAGGTCATAGGTCACAGGTCACAGGTCACAGGTCACAGGTCATAGGTCACAGGTCACAGGTCACAGGTCATAGGTCACATGTCACAGGTAACAGGTCACAGGTCACAGGTCACAGGTCACAGGTCACAGGTCACAGGTCACAGGTCACAGGTCACAGGTCACAGGTCGGACCTGTAATACAATCCTAGTTGCTCCTACTGAATGGACTTCTCTTGTTCTTTTATCTTTTCAACTCTCCATCTTCAACTTAATGATCCCCTTTAGTTACCAACGTTGACATATGTCTTCAATCATATTCATTATGTCCACAATTTTATAACGAGACAAACTTAATTCCCATATCAGATAGACACAATGTATATTTAAATAATATTCGTAACATTTCAACCCAATTCAAACGTGTAGACGTACAGTAACAATTAATACGCTTGGGTAGAGAGTTTATTATAAATAATTACGGCTTTAAAGGTTATTTTGTTTTGGTTTCCATGGACATTTTATGTTTATGGTATTTTTGGTGTAGCCTATTCAATATTTTTCCGAAACCACCAACAGGTACACCCCAAAATTTAAACAGACTGAATGTTTATAGATTCGTAGAATTCAGTCCCACATGAACGACGATTGTGTTAAAATGGATTATAACAGTTATAACATCGTTTTATGTTTGTAAATAAAATTGTTAACTCTAATTAAAAAATAGATGCAATCAAATTGAAAATTTTTGGCACTGCATTACTGCGTGTTATCGCTATAAAGTCTACCATACAGCACACGATAGCTGGGGGCCGAGCTTTGCTGGAGGAACATTACAATTGATACTTGTACAAATACGAGATATTTATTATCCACTGTACTGAATAAAAATCCATAAGTCTTATGTTAGATTTAAATTACATCTCTTGAAAAATGTTCTTCTTTATGAAGGAAGATTAATAAGAATTGCATTCTGTGGCCTAAAAACTTCTAATATCAAAGTTTAAGGCACATTCAGTAGTAGTGTAACAGTATAAAGAGATGAATTTTCACGCTGACATTTGATCTTGTTAGAGCATAGTATGACGTCATAGTTGAAAAGAGTTTTAAGCAAAAATGCGACGAATTGTAATTGTTTCTGCGATGAAAGCAGGCGAAATGTGAAGACGCTCGGCTACGGAAAACAAAGTGAATAAAGAATGACGCAGTTGGCTTATCGTCTCTGCACACCTCCTGATGTGGTCTTTTAAGTAGACGTTTATATGTTACTACATTATATACTCGTTTTAAGTAGACGTTTATATGTTACTAAATTATATAAAACTTACTACAAGTCACCACTGCTCATATACCTGTCCTTTGTAGTATAAGGGATACCAATTTGTTTGTATTCCACTTATAGATAAACCATCACAAAACGTCCTACCTAACACAGGAAATAGGTAGAGATGGTGTTTTACCACAACAAGTTGTATGTGCTTAAACCAATCCTCAACACCACTAACTACCGAAAGTTGAACCCATTTCCGCCCCAGCCCCCGCTCAACTTCCGGTCTCCCCTAACTCTCATTAGCCCTCTCAGTGTCTTAGTTATTATTATCCTCGTATACATCATGCAGTGCGCAGATGGAATTAATTAAAATCATAAACTTATAAGTAGGTCGTTAGGACTAAGAAAGTGGATTTTCTGGAGTCATGCGTTACAAATTTACATTACAAATTATAAAATAAATTTAAAAACGTTATTGTCTTAGTAAGGTTTCGTCTGTACTATAAACTAAAGTTACTACAGTTTTGTTAGTTGATGACGTGCGACAGTTAACTGTAAACTCCACATTCCAAAATGAAAACTTGTTTTTATACCTCGTTATTTCAGTTGCGAAATTCAGCAGAAGATTAAATTAGCAACACGAGAACAACAATAGTTAAGAGGAGTAACTGTTGTATACTGTTATAGTTATAATTTATACCTAAATAAACAGATAATGTCCCTTAAGGTTTGGCAAATGTTATATAATTGGCAAGGACACACCTGAAATAAGACACTTGTCCTATATTATCGAAATATTGGGCTAAAAATGCAATTTATTTTGAGTATGAACGACTGTAAAGTTGCATTAGAACAATAATTACCTCACATGTGGTATCAGCATGAGGCCTGTTTGATTATGCATTATGCAAATGTTTAGTTCACTAACAGGTGACCGCATATTAAACAAGACAAATGTTGAGAGACGACTTTGGCAATATACAACAGGCCACAGGTCACCTGACCCCCCCTGGTTGTGGGGTTGACTGTGATTGCGGGGTACTAATGTATTATAAAAACGCAAACTCGATTACACTCAATTTCAAACCTGCAGTAATTAATAGTATAAAAATAAAACTATTCAAAAAACTTCTGATGTAAGTGGAACTGTATTTTATGTGGTTTTTTTACGGCGTATTAAGATTTTTCAATATTTTGATGAAGTTATATGTCTTAATTAAATAAAGAATAAGTAAACAATTTTGTGCACAGCAAATAAACACTTATATAATGTCATTGTTTGCAATTCATTTTAAAAACGTCAGGGTCAATATTTGTAATCCCTTATAAAGACAACTAAAGATAACACAGGGGAAGTAACGAACACGTGAGGTATAAGTAAGAGAAGACTGAAAGCAAACTAATTTTCAGAGGAGCGGCATAAAACGTACAAAGCTGTTAAACGTGAACAACATAATGTTCTAGGCGCCGTTACAGTATAGCGGCGGTAAATCCTGAATTTGTGTATGTGTGTATAGACATATTGCCCTAACAAGAACGTGCTACACGGTATAGAGATAACTTGATATAAAACCAATGTAGCTATTTTAATTTGGTGCTATTTCAAATGGTTAATATCTGATACAATTTCCTAAAAATTAAACCTATTTCAAAATATAAACCCTACATATTTGTTGATGGGCAACACACGAAGAATAAAGCCTTACATACTCATATCCACGGCAGTAGAACACAGTGCAATACGGAGCTAGGAGTGTTGCCAAGAGTACGTTGTGATAATAGTTCCATAATGTACACAGCCCGGCTGAGACCCCATCATGGGGAATGTATGGTGGAATTGTGGCAAGGCACACATGGACTACTAGTGAAATATTTATACTCTACTCATTGTAGGTTCTCTATCAAACACGATACTACAAGATACGTAAGAGGCGATGCCCTCAGTATTAAACGATATTCTAAAGAGTGTTTTCCTGTAAAACTAATTGGTTGTGGTTTTAAAACGTCCCTCTCTCCGAATAGAATAAAAGTGACATTTTGTCAGAACCATATTTAATGCATAAATATTTAATCAGTGCAGTCCATGTATTGTCGCTATTGAGCTTTGTGCGTTGTACAATTCTTTTATTTTCATATAAATTTGTTTGGAAAACCGTTGCTGGCATTTATTTGGATGGGAAATAGTTTCTTCTATATTTCAAAAAATTGCTGCAGTTGCCCCTAAACGTGCGATCACATTAGGAAACTTTGGCGTAGAGATGGTCATGCAACTCATTGCGCAATGAAAGGCAACAATATCAAGTGCAAATTTGTTGATAGATTCGCCTTTGAGTTGCAGTAGCTATTCTGCAGTATTTTACTTATTATTTTGTAAATTAAAATTAATAAAAGAAAAATATAAACTAAAGCAATTTTAAGTTTCAGAAAGAGGAATGTCCACCTGCATACGAGACTTTGGTGTTTCGGCTTGCTAATTGATTTCGTGAGATTTTTCTACATATATAATTTAGCATTAGTTACGAAACGTTGAGTGACGTTTCCCAGAGTGACCGCATCATAAAACGCACGATAATGGATTTTACTATTAGCTATTATTATTAAAATATGGATGCAAAATGTATTAAAATCTAACAAATGTTACCATCGTTATTTAAAAAAAATCACACCTTTACTAGTGTTCAAAGAAATAAAAAAGGTCCAAAAGTAAGATGTCTTCAAACTTAATACAAGGGAAGAGGTGGCGAAATGTACGTGTGATCCAGTGGAGGTGGCGGTGGTGGAGGAGCGGGGTGAACTGATGACGTCATCAGGTCAGCATCAGCTGATTGGCAGTGTTGCCAAATTTGACTGTGACTGTTGCCAACCTCAGGTGTTACATCTACCCGAGTTGGCAGATTGGAAAGAGTTTCCTAAAAACTAACCCATAAATCGTAGGCTTCTATTTTAATTAACCAACTCTATGTTTTACAATTTCGGGGTACAAATAATAAAGACAAACAAAATTTAATAAACTGTTAATTATTGGTAACAAATAAGCACAAGAGTTTATTCAAAATGCAAACTAAATATTAATTTCATATTATAATGAAGTTTGTCTTCTTTATATTGTACATTATTGAATCTTTCTTTGGTTTAGGATACTAATCTACCACTGCACTATTAATTTACTATTAAAAATTACTGGTTATTTTCTAAAATTAAATGCAACCCCTGCCTCATCATACAGTTGAGTTAGGTTTACTCAAAAACTAATACATAAATCACAGGGTTCTAATTTTAATTAACGAACTCGATGTTTTAAAATTTCGGGGTACAAATTATAAACACAATAAAAGTTAAAACATGAATAAACTGTTAAATCTAAAATTAAATAGCACCCCTGCCTCATCTTGCAGTTGAGTTAGGTTTTTGCATATAGATAAAAACAAATAACTTTAATGGAAAAAAAATAATTTTTCCCTTCGACACTCCCTGTAAATATAGTTGTATAGATATAAAAATATGATAAAATACAAACAATTGTCGCATATAAACAACAGTCTGGAGCAATAATGCATGAAAATTGATGTAAAAGTACATAATTGCGTTCTGATCACCGTCCTTAAAAACTAAAGACAAACTTTGTATCACTCGAATAACTTAATTTTATACAAAACCGTCAACCATATCCAATACCGCTCTCTTGTTTGTGACCGTGTTCGCTAGTCTCGTGGGGAGTGCGTGTTCTGGTCGCCCCCACCTCTGCAGCTTGTTTTATAACAATCAGTACAATAGGATAGACATATGATAGGGTGTTTGCAATTGCGGCTAATATGTAGATACAGTGACAGGATTGTTGTGATGATGACGTAGTGGGATCGAGCTTTACTTGAAGGAAAGTCGCATATAGATACTTTACCACGTGGGTGTTACCTTGGCTCACACAGCTGTTACGATTATTTTATTATGAGTTGAAACTCTAAAAGCCTACAAAATTAGTTTTTGAGAAAAAAATTAGTTTTTCCAGGGTTAAAGGGTTTTGCAATACAATTTCTGAGGTTCAGAAATTCTTATTTTTAGGACGAAGCAAAAACTTCTGCGGGATTTTAAAATACATTTTGTATACATATTGAAATTCCTCGGTTAAATTACATGGAATATTTTGAACTCTCTTAAATCGCATGTTCTTTAACCTAATGAGCCTGGAGGGGAAGCTATTTGAGGGGAAGACGGTGGGAAGGCAGGACGTCACACGGTTGCCATGGTTACCACTAGTGTTGCCACTGTCAACAATGAGACTATCAAGGCGGTCCCACTCTTCTCGCGAACAGGCCAAACATTCTCCCGAATGTTCACTAAACATTCCGTCCCTATGTTCTCGTATGTATTCAAAGGTTCGCGCAGCTCCCACTCTTCTCTCCCGAATGTTCACTAAACATTCCGTCCCTATGTTCTCGTATGTATTCAAAGGTTCGCGCAGCTCCCACTCTTCTCGCGAATACTCGGAACATTCGGAGTTCGGCTGAATGTTCGGGCTTGTTCGCGAGAAGTGTGGGACCACCTTCTAAGCTGTCAACCATATACGCCACGACGTCTAACCTCAAACAGTTGCGTCAGCCTTGTTACCCTACAACTGTATACGGTGTGTTATTTCAATGTTATTGGCGCTTGTTTGTTATAAGTTTCAGTGTGTTTGAGCGTTATAACATTTTTTAAACTACTTAAAAAGAACAACTAAAAATAATCGAGAGTTTTCTAAGGTATGTGTCTTAATTTTGTCACATTTGTTTGTTTTATCAGTTAAGTTATAGGCCGATGAGAACGAAATAAATTATACGTTGGAATATTCTAAATTTGTTAATGATTTGTGCATCTGTCAGACCTAAAGCACAATCTAATACTGAACTGAGCTTTTGTCAAAGTTATTAACATAATTCATGTGTCCAGCGGAAGGGTGGTATGTGTATAATCAATTGAATACTTAAAAATTGTTAACGTTTTAAATTTACAACAGATTATTCCATTAATGTAGTAGTTGTGTAAAAAATCGTGTAAATACCTGATTCCACAAGAGATCCTTGTAGTGAGATTGAAAACTAGGTTCGACTCACAATCGGAACACTGACACTTTACACACGAACACGGCACACGAACACAAACCATCGAACAAAATGCGTTCGGACGACAAAACAACCATTTCACGTTTGAGCAGGTCGGTGAATGGCCAGTTAGCCTGATCAGCTGACTCACATGACAGCTGTTTACAGTTACCTGCTCTGATATCAGCTGTTTAATTCCTTATCTGTATCTATTGTTAATGATATTGCCGTACATTTTATCTGACTAGAATGGCAAAATATCATTCAAACATTGATTTGAATCTTTCTTTACTACCTATAAATAAATGTAAAACTCCTCTATACGTGCCTGTAAAATTATTTTGACAAACAAGAAGATGTGCCGTGTTGCGGTTGGTGTTCAAATAGTTGTCGTTTTAAATTAGGAGTTTGAAACTAGATCATTATATTCATCGATTTGTAAATTCTTTTCGAATGTTTTACTGCTAAAAATAATTACAAATGTTATGTGTTTTATTAATTTGATTTAAAAAATAAAATAGTTTGTATCGCTAATTAAAAAAGCCGAATACAATTACTAATTTTGGTTTAAAGCCGTACTGTTAGTAATTATATCAGATAGCTCTCCGTAAATATTTACAGAGATTTTGTTTTAGTCGATCGCCACATTCTTCTTTGACATTTTACCACCCCGTCAATACTGTCTCGACTCTAAGAGCTTTCCAGTTATCAAAAGTAGGACAAACTTATCAACAGTGACATCGCCACTTGGCTGTTCTATGTCCAAACACGGAGAAGCCATTTAATTGGATTGGAGCTTCGGTTACTTGGATATTAGTGGAATTGAGATGTTGCCACAATCAAATTATTAGATGGTAACACACAACTGATACACGACCATTCTCTTCCACATTACGACCGTCTAATCGCTACCACTACACGATAAGAGCCAGTTGGTTTCTCACATTTGTCTGTGCACTTATGAGACACTCAGCTCTCTCATCGTCCGTTCATTGTAGGGCGAATCCAATTAGCCCCATCACCTCTCTCTGCCCTGCTTAATATAAACGGTGTTTTCAAACTCTCTAAGGAAATTACAGGAACTTGTATCTTGGTTCTAAACAAAAGAGTTATGTAAACATAGGGCCTATCTTGCTCCGTTTTCCATCAGTGTTTCTGAATGGGTGATTAATAAACACATCTTATCAGAGAACCGTCTTTAAGCGCTCACTTTGAAATTTAAAACGTGTATTAAACTTCCTTAGGGCTAATTCGGTATTGAATTTGGTGTTTTTAGCTACTAAAATTTCAAAATAGCATTTTTTTCTTATCAAAATATATTTCCAAACTAAAAGATATTATTTAAATATATTAAAGATCCCTTAACCCCTTAACCCATTAATCCCTTAACCTAAGAATTACAATTTTTATGATTAAATAGTGCAAATTCTATGTAAACTACAAGAAATTACCAAATATAATTTAAAAGTCGCATCAAATTTCGCTCAGTGGTTAAGGAGTTATAGCCACCATGCAAGTGGATTAGGGGGAGTTCCTAATTTACCCTCCTTCCAAGGAGTGCATAATGTTCGTTATTTATAAATCGTTTTTCCTATCCTATTTAATTTCTTTACCGTATATATATAGGTTAGGGTCTTACTATATATTCCTAGTCTTACATAATAAAATATATTTTAGATATTTTAATTGAGAGTACCATGTGCATTTAATTGCTCATGTGCAATTATCACGTGCTGTAAGACCAATAGAACTACTTTCCACGCGGCTGAAATACATGATGTAACAGAGATAGGAAATTATGTTTATTATAAGTAGTGGGGGTTTGCGGGTGCTGGCTCACTTGATTTATGGCTTCCGGTCACGTGACCGGAAGCGCTGAGTGATAAAATACGTTATCTGAGGCTGAGCCAGTGACGTAGGCGGTTTTGTGACGAAATGAGTTAAAGTTCAAAGTTCAAGGTTACGGGGAGGTAATTTTAAAAAAGTACTACCTCGCACGCGTAAAATCCGATTGTGATTCGATAGTTTTAATTCGATAAAATATCGAATGAAAATTATCGAATGAAGCAATCGAATGATACGAGTGCGAGGTAGAACAATTACAAATATTACTTTATTTTATTTACAATAATTCATATTACAAATATTACTTTATTTACAATAATTCATGTTTACAATAGTTCCCCGTTGTTGGTTGTCATCGATGTTGTTGATCCGGACGAGTTGCGGCCATCACTTTGTTTTCTGAAGAAAGACGGTAGATACTTCGATCCCTGCGCAGAGTCCATGTTGTGTTTTTGACACCTATCTGTTCTGTTAGGTGTTTGCATTTCATTGCTGTCAGGAGGAAATAATACGTGACGGCAATGAAATAGAAACATCTATCAGACCTTGAGTGAAATGATATTGTTATTTTGTGAAGAGCGTCTCGGAGAGCTCGATGTTCACCGGTCGAGAGCCGGAGGTGTACTGACTATTCGCTAGCTAGCGTTCTGGTATCAAACAAAATGGTGGGGGTAAAAGTGTAGTAGAACGAAGCAGATGGCTGGTGGCAGGTGGCAGGCGGCAGGTGGCAAGTGTGCGGTAGATGGTAGTCCCCCCACTACACCAGTCCCCCACTACACCAGTCTCCCCACCGAGTTTTACATCGCACAATAACTAGTTTACATGTGTTAGTTAGGGTTTAGCTCTTAGACTGTCAAGACCTTAGCTCCGTAACTAAAAACTTCAATAATGTTTGCGCTTCAACTCTGTATAAGTATAACAGCTACTATGATCTAAACCGGTGCATGTATTCATATGGTTCTTTTTGCGAAGCAAACAACTAGCTAAAAGTGTTTCAACCTCGATTATTCTTCGACGAAACCGCTCATTGTCCACTAAAAGTGTAGACCTTCTGTCTTCATTGTCAGGGAAGTAGAAAGTAGTGTCAAGGGGACTACTGAAGGTCACCTTCCTCATGTTCCTGTAAAACTGCGACATTTTTCAGACCCTCTAGGTAGATGTTCATCCGTCAAGAGCTGGAAGAATAATGATGGAGCGTTATCATGTATGATAGGCACCTAACCCCCACCACAACGTTACCTTGTCCTTCAAACCATCGTTTTTACGCTACAGATGCTATACTGTTGGTTAGATTTAAATTTAAATTGCACCTTCTTGTTTGTCTTGGCAAGCCGCGTAATTGAAGTATCCACATGTTATACTTTGAACCAAAAACAAAGAAGTTATTTAGGTTTGTCCTTGAAAATAGGTGTTTTTTCGCTGTTGCTGCTATACCCGTTGTCGGATCTGAATTCTGTTTGCACCAACTTGTTCGTCTGATCAATCCGCGTAATTTGAGTACCCACTTAATATACTTTAAACAGTAAATAAAGAAGTTATTTAGGTTTATCCTTGAAAATAGTAGTTTTTTCGCTGTTGCTTCTATACCCTTTGTCGGATCTGAATTCTGTTTGCACCAACTTGTTCGTCCGATCAATCCGCGTAATTTGAGTACCCACATGACATACTTTGCACAAACTTTATACCCCGGCAGTTTCTCAAGGTTCACAGGGGAAGTCATCGTAGCGCTGCTGATCGGCATGTAGTTTTAGTTCGAGAGACAAAGCTGGAATGAGTCCTAATGTCTTGACTTTTGAAGGGTCAGACGGTTTATCTCGTTGATTAGGTTTTTGGCGGCTTGCCAAGTGTAACCTTGACACTTCCATATACGGGTAGAAAGCTAAGAACCGGTTCCCCTTCCCTTCATGACCCCCCCCCCCCGACGTCACGGGGCGGAGTCACCTCCCACCACTGACCGCCGCCTTTATAAGCGGGAGCAGTCCGCAGTCTCTTCGCAGTAGGCTGCCGCCCGTTCGTGATCTACGTCCGTCCGGGTTGCATTCTGCTGCAGCGTAGGTCTTTTAAGTGTGCGTTGGGCCCGACGCGCAATTAAGAGATCCGCGCCTTTGCATGTGCATGGTAGTTTGTTAAGCATGGTAGTTTGTTTGTTAGATTATTGCTTGTAGATTGCTGCTAATTAATGTAGTTAGTTTAATGAATGTTGGTGTTGGTTTTAAGTGTTTTATTTAATTATGAAATATGTACCTTTCTTACAGATCCTTATCCCTGGGTAAAGTCTTTATATCCGTGGGGTTTGTTATCAAAGTAATTTAAATGCCGGTCTTTGTAAATATTTAATGATGAAATATGTACCTTTCTTACAGATCCTTATCCTTGGGTAAAGTCTTTATATCCGTGGGGTTTGTTATCAAAGTAATTTAAATGCCGGTCTTTGTAAACTACCTTGGTCAAAACATTGGTTCGCAGTAGCCTGACGCCCGTTCGTTGATCTACGTCCGTCCGGGTTTCAGTGTTGCTGTTGTGACCTTGTTAAACTGACCGCAGTATCCTGACGCCCGTTCGTGATCTACGTCCGTCCGGGTTTCAGTGATACTGATTGTTCTTTGTAAAATTAACGTTAACTCTAACTGACCAGTTTGTTTCAAAGTAATGTAATTTGTTTCTCATCCCTTTCCTAACCCCCTGACAATAAGTTTCGGCCCTGAAAACCGGACTTGTCAATACGGCCATGTAAACCGGTTGACATTACCTTTCTTAGCCTGAGAAACTGTTGTGATTTTCCTTTCTTTTTTTTGGAGGGTTTTTTTCTTTATTTTTTGTTATTAAAATCATTGCTTGTAATTCCCTGTCCCCTAATACAGAGCGGGGAATAGAGCACCAATTTGTGCTCTACCGGACTTGTCAATACGGCCATGTAAACCGGTTGACATTACCTTTCTTAGCCTGAGAAACTGTTGTGATTTTCCTTTTTTTTTTTTGGGGGGGGGGTTTTTTTTCTTTATTTTTTGTTATTAAAATCATTGCTTGTAATTCCCTGTCCCCTAATACAGAGCGGGGAATAGAGCACCAATTTGTGCTTTATTCCCCGCTTTGGCAACAAGTTCAGATGACCTTGACCCACTGACAGGACTTATAAAACCTCTGTCTGGTTACATATAGGAAAATTAATATTTTAAACCATAGCCGGTAACCAATTGACGTATAGAAATGATCAAAATACCTAATTGTGTGTTTTTTAAAGCTAAATTGTAAAAACTAAAATTTGACTATTTTAAAAATGTTATGTAAAAAATTCAAAAAACCCATTTTAGGGGTACAAAACCCCCAAAAATACCCCTCCGGATGGAGCGATCTGGCTGGTTTTCGAACTTAAAAGTCATAAATGTTGCTTTACACGTTTATACCAAATTTCATTAAAATCGGATTATTTTTACGAGTTATCGGGCTCACGGACACACATATATATATATATATATATTTATTTATTTATTTATTTATACGTATAAAAATACAGTTTCGAACGAATGGTGTTTTTGGGGTCTGGGGACCTCAAACAAAAAGTTATCATGGTCCCGGGCCTAGGTCTTACAGTGCCGACTACGGTAATAGCTTCTTCCCTATAGTGGAAATTCGCTAACAACAATAAATAAGTATGCAATGATATGTTTATTTCATGTCTAATACAATATTTATAAAATATGATTTGTTTAAATAATTACAGATTATTACTATTAAGTATTACCAATTGGACGTTGCACACGTGCACATCTCGGAGGTGAAGGTGGAGGCGATGCATCTCTGGGACACGATCTTGACTGTTGTTGGAAGTTGCCAAGCTGCGGTCGTGCTCCACTCGGGGGTGAAGGCTGCGGACGTTGCAAGTTGCCAAGCTGCGGTCGTGCTCCACTCGGGGGTGAAGGCTGCGGACGTTGCAAGTTGCCAAGCTGCGGCCGTGCTCCACTCGGGGGTGAAGGCTGCGGTCGTTCCCCACGTCGAGAATGTAATTTGTTAACAAACAAAAGAAGTATTTAAGACAGATTAAAAGTAAACTAATTACTGTGTTTATTATTCACAATATACTTTATTTCAAGGTCGAGGGAAAAATGTTCTTGGAAGTGCGGGATAAAATCCCGCAACGAAGCAGGGTTATCCCTTATCCCGCTTTCCCCTTAATATCCCGATTTCCCATTCTCCGTCTATATAACCCGAGATTTCGAGCGTCTCTTCGCAGTAGCCTGCCGCCCGTTGCGATGAACGTCCCACTGGGTTGCAGTGCCTGCTGCAGCGTAGATCTGTTAAGTGTGCGTTGGGCCCGACGCGCAATTAAGAGATCCGCGCCCTTGCATGTTTAGTTAGTTTGTTTAAGCATGTTAGATAACGCTTGTAGTTTGCTGCTAGGTAATATAGTTAGTTTAACTGTAGTTAGTTTGGTGTTGGTTTTAAAGTGTCTTTGAAGTGTTTTTATTTACTAATGAAATATGTACTTTTCTTTCACGCTCCCATTCAAAAAGGTATGGCACGAAAACCGACCTTATGTCTTTAAATATCTCAGGGGGATTATGTTTCTCAAAGAAAAAAATCTTTGTTTGGTAAGATATTGGAAGATGTCTGAAGAACATCTTCAAGAATTTGGACTAACATCTGCTCCGAAGATTTATTGCGGTGAACAAGCAGTGAAACACTTTGTAGATGATTTGTATTACATTGTCTCTAAGGTTGAAGAACTCTACAAAATTAAAATACCGATGCAACCTATGGAAGAACACCAACTTCAACATCACAATTTGGCAACAACATGTTATCTGTGTAATAACCTATTTACACCAGATAACGTTAAAGTGCACGATCACGACCATCTTACAGGAGCCTACAGAAGTGCAGCCTGTAACGCTTGCAACTTAAATTACAAAGTGCCATCTTTTATACCCGTTGTTCTACATAACCTTAGCGGATATGACTCTCATTTCATAATCCCGGAGTTAGGAAGAGATGATGGGGCAATAGATGTTTTGACAACAACAATGGAAAAATTTATAAGCTTCTCTAAAAAGGTTGGCAAAATAAAACTTAGGTTTATTGATTCGTTTCGATCTATGCCTTCTAGCCTAATGAAATTAACTGAGAATTTAAAAAGAGAAGATCTGATAGAAACAAGCAAAATTGTAGCCCTCCGGCTCTCGACCGGTGAACATCGAGCTGGAGAAAGGATTTGCTTGTTTTTTAACTCACTTGGTAAATGGGAAGTAGGAGAATTTGTGATGAGTGAGTCAGTGAGGGCTTCGCCTTTTATAGGTATAGATTATTAGAGTTCAAAAGTAAATAAAGTATGCACTCATGCAGATCATACAGAATATGCAACGGACAATTCCCTATCATCGTTCGCTGGGTCGTTAAGTGATAATAGTTATGCACCGGCCGGCTTGCCGCTGTAGGTCAGCACTGATTGGTTGACAAGCTACAACCGACTTCTAACTCTCTAATGTTCTAATTATTAAACATTTCATATCTATATATATATATATAAAATTTTAATCTGGAATATAATCATACTGTATATTTGTACTATATACATGCAGAAAAAAAAAAAAAAATTGAAATACATAAGTTTCATTCCATTTTCATTAATTACTAAGATGTACAGAAGCGTGTAAACGAACGAACGCTGCGCCGCGGGCAGATGAACGGTGTGACAAAACGAAATCGATTACAATGTACCATTAGATATGTATTTATCAAAATATTGCTTATATTTTACTGAACAAAAGATGGTTGAATTATTGTGGTATTTTTGTAAAACATTTTTTCTTATTAAAATTAAAGTTATTAACAAAATTAGATGGAGTGATTTTTGAAAATAACAGTATAGAGTTATATTTTGTTATTAGTTCGAAAATTATGATCCGCAACACAAATATGGAACTTATACTCGTCAAAAGCCTTTAAATGTAACTTTTTATAAACAACTTTGCAATTAAAACCAAATATAAAGGTAGATTTAAACTTCTTACTAAGTAGCATTGTGTAATGAAACAACAAATACCGCACATGTTACGAGTAGATGAGATGATAAAAGTAATTGAGTTTGCATAATTTTGCTTTGAAATATCGATTACAATGTAGCATTAGATATGTATTTATCAAAATATTGCTTATATTTTACTGAACAAAAGATGGTTGAATTATTGTGGTATTTTTGTAAAACATTTTTTCTTATTAAAATTAAAGTTATTAACAAAATTAGATGGGGTGATTTTTGAAAATAACAGTATAGAGTTATATTTTGTTATTACTTTGCAATTAAAACCAAATATAAAGGTAGATTTAAACTTCTTACTAAGTAGCATTGTGTAATGAAAACAACAAATACCGCACATGTTACGAGTAGATGAGATGATAAAAGTAATTGGGTTTGCATAATTTTGCTTTGAAATTCACAAAGATGTTTAAGTTGGTTTGTTTATTTTTATTTTGTATTAAATTGCTTTCAAACAAGTAATTACTGAACATACTATCTGGAACATCGATACATTGACAACAGCTGATAGTGACTTACAATTCATTAAACAAGTTAAAAGTGTTTGCTGCTGAAGGACTTTCATACATAATAAATAAACATACATATACATATACTTAATTTAATGTAAAATCAATTTAAATCAGGATTTATTTCAAAGTTATTACATATTTGTTAACATAACGGGCCTAATTTTACCGAACTGCTAACTTCTAAACGTGGTAGACAACCCAGTACCGAGCCACCTTAGGAGTACCCAATACCGAGTACCGTTGCAAAGATCAGTCATGTGGTGTAAGAGGCGTGTCTCTTATCAGAGTGTAAAGGCTATCGTATGTCTGAAGAGACTCAATAGCAACTTACGCTTAGACGCTTTTAAAGGGGATTATCAGTGACCTTTGTCTCCTGTTATTTTTACAATGCAACAGTAGAAACTACTAGCCAATGAGTAGGCATAATCTAAATATAATAAACGTATGGTTTATTGCTTTGTATGCATTAAATGATGTAGATTTTAAGAGTCTTACTTCTACAGTTTGCTCATTGCTATGCAGGTTTGCAAGATGTCATGCCATTGTTGACCATCGTAGAAAGTTGAAAAAATATATTAAAATGCTGCGTCATAAAATTGATTCATGTTTTATATTATAATAATATCACCGTGAGTTTACACTTCAAGATCTACATTTGTGTAAAGTTTCAACCCAGTCGGTTCAGTAGTTTTTTGTATACAACATCAAGTTTCATTCCATTTTCATTAATTACTAAGATGTACAGAAGCGTGTAAACGAACGAACGCTGCGCCGCGGGCAGATGAACGGTGTGACAAATCGAAATCGATTACAATGTATCATTAGATATGTATTTATCAAAATATTTCTCCGATATCGGTTTCAACAGTGTCTAGATTATGTACAACTTACAAAACCAGCTGCTTACTTTGAATAATCCGTGGTATGACCATTGTCAGCCGTCTGCAGTTGGTTTCTCTTGCGATCTTCTAATCGACCGTTAAGTCAATTACCTCGGGGGCATCCCGAGGTATAGGTCTTACAACTGCTAAAAAAAGAAAGAGAAGACACAAATATTAATACAGTATTTTTTTTTGCCAATTTTTTACCCAAGGCTACCGTAGCAGCAAACCTGCGTACTCAGCCCCATGTTATTCTTATGGAGAATAAGTAACGTGTTATCTGCCTTCATTATGAAAATAAATTAATGAAATTTGGTATGTGGCTTTACCTACATGAGTTATATTGATATTTGTATAAACCCCTATTTTTTTTTTTTGTGTTCTTTGCTTCAGCAAACCTGCTGCCATGTACTCAGCTGTCATGTTATTCTTATGGAGAATAATTAAAATGTCATAAATCGTTTATTCATGAATTTATATTGATTAAACTTGGTATATGGCTTTATGTGGTATTATGATACATAAATATGCATTGGAAATTCGCTGAGTACGCAGGTTTGCTGCTACGGGGGTATTTTAGATTAACTGACGTGTGTTTCTACTTATATAATTGTAGCGAATCTCCCCTATACGTAGGTGGCATGGTAAGACTTAGACCCCGAGACTATGATAACTTTTTGTTTTGAGGTCCCCAGATGCTGAAAACACTATTCGTTCAAATATATATATATATATATATATATACAGGGTGTCACAAAAATGCGGTATCACCGCAGGGTGACACCGGATAATAAATAAAAATTTATGGTAATTTTGTTTAAAATGGCTGCCATATACACATTTCAAAGTCAAATTCCTAGAAAACCAGCAACTAAAACAAAATTTAAAAGGACTTGGTCAAATGAACTAAGGAATTTGACTTTGAAAATTTGTATATGGCCGACATTTTGAAATGTATTATAAAAAATTGCAAGATGTCATGCCATTGTTGACCATCGTAGAAAGTTGAAAAAATATATTAAAATGCTGCGTCATAAAATTGATTCATGTTTTATATTATAATAATATCACCGTGAGTTTACACTTCAAGATCTACATTTGTGTAAAGTTTCAACCCAGTCGGTTCAGTAGTTTTTTGTATACAACATCAAGTTTCATTCCATTTTCATTAATTACTAAGATGTACAGAAGCGTGTAAAAAGGTATAGGTCTTACAACTGCTAAAAAAAGAAAGAGAAGACACAAATATTAATACAGTATTTTTTTTTTGCCAATTTTTTACCCAAGGCTACCGTAGCAGCAAACCTGCGTACTCAGCCCCATGTTATTCTTATGGAGAATAAGTAACGTGTTATCTGCCTTCATTATGAAAATAAATTAATGAAATTTGGTATGTGGCTTTACCTACATGAGTTATATTGATATTTGTATAAACCCCTATTTTTTTTGTGTTCTTTGCTTCAGCAAACCTGCTACCATGTACTCAGCTGTCATGTTATTCTTATGGAGAATAATTAAAATGTCATAAATCGTTTATTCATGAATTTATATTGATTAAACTTGGTATATGGCTTTATGTGGTATTATGATACATAAATATGCATTGGAAATTCGCTGAGTACGCAGGTTTGCTGCTACGGGGGTATTTTAGATTAACTGACGTGTGTTTCTACTTATATAATTGTAGCGAATCTCCCCTATACGTAGGTGGCATGGTAAGACTTAGACCCCGAGACTATGATAACTTTTTGTTTTGAGGTCCCCAGATGCTGAAAACACTATTCGTTCAAATATATATATATATATATATATATATACAGGGTGTCACAAAAATGCGGTATCACCGCAGGGTGACACCGGATAATAAATAAAAATTTATGGTAATTTTGATTAAAATGGCTGCCATATACACATTTCAAAGTCAAATTCCTAGAAAACCAGCAACTAAAACAAAATTTAAAAGGACTTGGTCAAATGAACTAAGGAATTTGACTTTGAAAATTTGTATATGGCCGACATTTTGAAATGTATTATAAAAAATTGCAAGATGTCATGCCATTGTTGACCATCGTAGAAAGTTGAAAAAATATATTAAAATGCTGCGTCATAAAATTGATTCATGTTTTATATTATAATAATATCACCGTGAGTTTACACTTCAAGATCTACATTTGTGTAAAGTTTCAACCCAGTCGGTTCAGTAGTTTTTTTTTTTGTATACAACATCAAGTTTCATTCCATTTTCATTAATTACTAAGATGTACAGAAGCGTGTAAACGAACGAACGCTGCGCCGCGGGCAGATGAACGGTGTGACAAATCGAAATCGATTACAATGTATCATTAGATATGTATTTATCAAAATATTGCTCCGATATCGGTTTCAACAGTGTCTAGATTATGTACAACTTACAAAACCAGCTGCTTACTTTGAATAATCCGTGGTATGACCATTGTCAGCCGTCTGCAGTTGGTTTCTCTTGCGATCTTCTAATCGACCGTTAAGTCAATTACCTCGGGGGCATCCCGAGGTATAGGTCTTACAACTGCTAAAAAAAAAGAAAGAGAAGACACAAATATTAATACAGTATTTTTTTTTTGCCAATTTTTTACCCAAGGCTACCGTAGCAGCAAACCTGCGTACTCAGCCCCATGTTATTCTTATGGAGAATAAGTAACGTGTTATCTGCCTTCATTATGAAAATAAATTAATGAAATTTGGTATGTGGCTTTACCTACATGAGTTATATTGATATTTGTATAAACCCCTATTTTTTTTTTGTGTTCTTTGCTTCAGCAAACCTGCTGCCATGTACTCAGCTGTCATGTTATTCTTATGGAGAATAATTAAAATGTCATAAATCGTTTATTCATGAATTTATATTGATTAAACTTGGTATATGGCTTTATGTGGTATTATGATACATAAATATGCATTGGAAATTCGCTGAGTACGCAGGTTTGCTGCTACGGGGGTATTTTAAATTAACTGACGTGTGTTTCTACTTATATAATTGTAGCGAATCTCCCCTATACGTAGGTGGCATGGTAAGACTTAGACCCCGAGACTATGATAACTTTTTGTTTCGAGGTCCCCAGATGCTGAAAACACTATTCGTTCAAATATATATATATATATATATATATATATATATATATATATATATATATATATATATACAGGGTGTCACAAAAATGCGGTATCACCGCAGGGTGACACCGGATAATAAATAAAAATTTATGGTAATTTTGTTTAAAATGGCTGCCATATACACATTTCAAAGTCAAATTCCTAGAAAACCAGCAACTAAAACAAAATTTAAAAGGACTTGGTCAAATGAACTAAGGAATTTGACTTTGAAAATTTGTATATGGCCGACATTTTGAAATGTATTATAAAAAATTGTCATAACTTTTTTTTGTTTATTAACCGATTTTTACGGTAAAAAAAAATATCATTGGATTTGGAGTACACAGTGCTTTAAATTGTATGTCTTGTAAAATTTTGTTTCAGTTGCTAGTTTTCATGGAATTTGTCTTTGAAATATTTAAATGGCTGACAAATAACTTTTTTTTTTTAGAAATACAACTTTTTCCTGTATCCCTATAATTCTTTTTTTTTTTAATACTATTATTACTATTAAGTATTACCAATTGGACGTTGCACACGTGCACATCTCGGAGGTGAAGGTGGAGGCGATGCATCTCTGGGACACGATCTTGACTGTTGTTGGAAGTTGCCAAGCTGCGGTCGTGCTCCACTCGGGGGTGAAGGCTGCGGTCGTTCCCCACGGCAAGCGCCACACCGAATGTGTCTGTCCAACTTTTCCTCTCTGCGAAAATGAACTCCGCAGAAAGGGCAAACAACAGGATCACATGCTGTGTGTTGTTCGCGCATGTGTCGATTAACCCCGCATCGACGAGCAAAGCTTTTAGCGCAGATATTACAACTGTACCGGTCCATGTTTCGGTTGAGAATGATAAGAGGAAGAGGTTTATCATTCACCCCCACTTCGTCTAAGAGCTCATTAAAATGCAATCAAAACCTCCATCAGGAAAAGCTGTCAATTATAAACATGAGCAGGTTTTTTACCGCTTTTCATATTTCATTTGATTACGAATCTCAAGTTTCAATTATCTCTACTCTATTTAAACTCTTTCAAAAGTATGCATTAAAAACCAATAATTTAAGTTTTAAAAACGTGTATAGTTTATTTGATTTATAACGTTTACTGCTATTAAATTTAAATTATATTATTAGTTTTTCAAAACGAAATATAATAATAATAAATAAAGTTTTTGCATGAAACATTCAACAAATTATAAAATTTACGGTCCTAAAAAGGACCGTTTGCATGCTGAGGATCGCTGCTTAATTTAAACTTTATTTTTTAAAACCCACTTTACCCTCCCATCTTGTCTCATGAAGTACAACTCCTGGGTGTCGTTTATCAGAGGGGGTGGTGGTGGACAAGTCTGCGGCAGACGCACCTCGACGTAGTGGTCGGTGTGTTGGAAGAGGAACACGTGGTCCCCGTTCCTAGCCACAAACTTGTACTCCGTCATCCGCTTCAGATTCCGGAACTCGACCTTGGAGGTGTTGATCGGCGTCACCAAATCATTGATCCCCATCACTCTTGTCCGCTCCATCACCTCATCTACAGTTAGTGGTGGAGTTGAAGGTCGAGCTGTGGACGTAGAAGGCTGAGGCTGAGTTGAGGGTCGCTGGTGAAAATATAATGGATGACACCGAAAATCACGTCTAAGAGCAGACTTAAAAGCTGAAGGTTTCTTAAATCCGCTTCTTCTTTCCGTCGACTTCTTCAAGGACTCCTTCAAACGTTGAAGTTTTTCGGGAGTCAGAGGAGAAGACATGGTGTTGTTGGATGGAAGGGAAAATGAATAGAGCACGTGTATACTGGCTGAGAACCAAAGCTGGAATGAGTTGCCAGACAAAGTAAAGCAGGTCGCAAAGGATAACCTTGCCCTATCAATATATAGATAGCAAAGCTGGGGGACAAGACTAATGAAAATTATGAGCTTGCGTTTATCCGTACAGAGATCATAACGAAGGTAGTTATTATCGCAAATTATAAGTAACAAAAAACAACATGTATAGTTGTGTGTGTTATTGTTGTTTGATCGGATGACTTAAGTAGGTAATTAAAATAAATATATTGTATAATTAACTAGCCGACCTGTTGCGGTTTCCCCGTAAACTATGATAGTTGTGTGCTTCAATCTGTGGTTAGCCCGTGGAACTAATACAAATCAAGATTAGCTGTTTGAATTTTCGGGGTGCGGAACACGGTATATTTCTTAGCAAGCAGCTAGGGTCAAAGAGGCACCTTGATGAGTGATATGTGAGATTTCAAATCTGTAGGCTTTATCGTTATGGAATTTCGTGATAGGTCAGTCAGTGTATTTGGATTGTATATATTAAGGTTAATAGTTAGTAATTATATCTATTATAACAGTGTGGTCATTTTGTTTGGACCACCATTGGAATATACAATGGTGCCTCAATGATTTCATGATACAGCACCGATTGAAACCAGTATGTATTTAGATGATATTTTTTAGGTTAGTTAAGCTTTATTTTGTTCCGTTGTGTATTTTGCTTTTTTGTTAAATAAATAGTAAACAACAACGATTAAAAGAGTTTTTTTTTTTTTTTTTGCCAATCTATCACAGTTCTGGATTATAATTTCCAATGTTAGGTAAGATTATGATTCTAGTAAATTTTATAATTTGTTGAATGTTTCATGCAAAAACTTTATTTATTATTATTATATTTCGTTTTGAAAAACTAATAATATAATTTAAATTTAATAGCAGTAAACGTTTTTAAAACTTGTTTTTATATATTGTAAATTAATTAGTTAAGCTATTTAGAACCTGTTACAGTCAGGGCGCAACCTCAGTACCGTATAGCGTCTTATGGGATATTGACAACGCGAGCTCAGTTAAATGAGGTTTACAGCCAAGGGATATTTTTATTGGCAATATTTATATATAACCTTTATTTTGATCGAAAAACAAAATTTACCACTCCATGGCCGCCATATCTGATTTACTCGATACATTCATCAATGTTTGACACATATTTTAGTATTACTTACTTCGATCCTATCTTTATCGTCTAAATATATAAAAAATCAGATGTATGTCTGTCTTCTGTTTGTCCTTTTATGCATTGTACAATACTACAACGTTACTACCGTATCAGGTAGTTTTGAGGTCACCCATATATGAACGAAAGGTAAATATGCTGCAAACGTGTAAAACTATACATGTAAAACAATCAGAGGTAAAATATTATAAAGCTTTTCAATAAAACCTTTGCTAACAATAGTTACGACAACATATCTTTTTAAACGCTTTATTTCCCTAAATTTGTCTGCTGCTGATAAAAAACTCACTGATTTAATTTAACAAACTAATTTATCGTGTTTGACACATGCACTACTGCTCCCAATTAACTTCTAGTTTCAAATAATCACATGAGACAACAAAATTATCGTTTGATTTGAATAATTTAATCTCGAAGGAAACGGGGTAAGTTTTTCAATAAGTAGCTTCCTTGACCCTCTGGTGAGCAAAGTGCAATTTTTATAACAATGTCACTGCAAAACAACGGTCGAGGTTATCTTAAAGCTGGTCTCGTTTTGTAATAATCCTAATTGGCTGGTAAACTTATTTTCTAGGGCGTCTGGGTTATCAGGGAAAATGCCTTCGTTCAAAAAAATGCATCTTTTATTTGGAGTAATGAACTGAAATTACGAAACTCTTGATAAAAATGAGGGCAAATACAAGTCTTGAGATGATAAAATAGATTTCAGCACGTCTGTGCATCTCGAGGACGAGGGTCGTATGAATATTTATAGTACGAGCTGCAGTGATTACCCAAAGCACGAGGTTTTCAACTACAGAAAGAATATTGTTTATATTTGACTTAATCTTAATAATAATAAACCGATCCACCTTTATCGGTGAGGAAATTTTATTTTATAATTTTCATCTCACATCAACGATTTAGTCTTTTACTGTTAAAATAATTGGCTCAAAAGATCACTTTATATGTTTCGATAAAAATATCGTATTTCCAATTATTGCTGTTCATTCAAATGCAAATATAAACATTACTTAATTTAAAGCTGACATATCTTTTACTGGCCTTTTTCTTCAAATGGAGAATCAAGGGTTACGAAATGACATTATGCAAAGGACGATAACTGCCCAATGTACTGTGGTTGTAATTGAAAAAATAACTACCATGATAATTTATTATGATATATTTTGAAGCAGAATACACGAAACATGCCTTTAATGTAAGGTTTGTTGGACTTAAAAATAGTTCTAGGAACATACAGTTTAAACAAAATGGTTCCAATAAAATAAAATAAAAATGGTGTGTTACGTGCCTCTAATAGCATGTAGTAATGTTATAGACAATCGCGGATTAAGATGATCTGTAATTATTTAAACAAATCATATTTTATAAATATTGTATTAGACATGAAATAAACATATCATTGCATACTTATTTATTGTTGTTAGCGAATTTCCACTATAGGGAAGAAGCTATTACCGTAGTCGGCACTGTAAGACCTAGGCCCGGGACCATGATAACTTTTTGTTTGAGGTCCCCAGACCCCAAAAACACCATTCGTTCGAAACTGTATTTTTATACGTATAAATAAATAAATAAATAAATATATATATATATATATATATATATATATGTGTGTGTCCGTGAGCCCGATAACTCGTAAAAATAATCCGATTTTAATGAAATTTGGTATAAACGTGTAAAGCAACATTTATGACTTTTAAGTTCGAAAACCAGCCAGATCGCTCCATCCGAAGGGGTATTTTTGGGGGTTTTGTACCCCTAAAATGGGTTTTTTGAATTTTTTACATAACATTTTTAAAATAGTCAAATTTTAGTTTTTACAATTTAGCTTTAAAAAACACACAATTAGGTATTTTGATCATTTCTATACGTCAATTGGTTACCGAGATATTGAAAGTGCTAAACACAGTACGTTGTCTAATGTTATTCTTATGGAGGAAAAGACAAATTTTATATCTCGCTTATTTATGAACGTATACTAATGAAACTTGGTATAAGGCTTCATCTGGTTGTGGTCTATTGATATTTGCTCAAAAAAAAAAGTTTTTTTTTTGCTAAAGGCTCCCGTAGCAGCAAACCTGCGTACTCAGCCCCATGTTATTCTTATGGATAATAATTAAATGCTATGTCTCCCTTAATTATGAACATAAATTAATACAAACTAGTATATGACTTCACCTAGTTCATTTATATTGATATTAGGATAAAAACCCATTTGTGTTCGTTGATGCAGCAAACCTGCGTACTCAGCCTCAATGTTATTCTTATGGAGAATAATTAAAATTGTATATATCGCTTATTTGTGAATATATTTTTATGAAACTTGGTAAGTGGCTTTATATAGTATTAAGACATTTATATCTCCATTGGAAATTCGCTGAGTATGCAGGTTTGCTGCGACAGGGGTATATTTGTAATATTCATTGACTTTACATATATAGTAGAATACGCTTGTTTAAATATTCTTTACGTTTGGTCGATTTCATGTCCTCGTGCCAGGTTGTAGTAACGGGACGGGGACGTTACTGGGCGGTCGTGACCGTTACTAATGGGTTAACCCCTATGTAAAGTGTGCCTGTGCTGTGCTGTGCCGTGCCGTGCCGACATAATGGGTTTCCTGCTTAAAGGAGAAGCTCCAGTCATCTGTTTCTCCCATAAGTCTATTGTTCTATCCTTTATCACGGGATTTTTCGAAATTTATTTATGGCTTAATTTATTGTTTACCTACGATTGTACATAGGTGTGAACATTAACAGTCTTAAGCAAAGATTTGAAACTACAATACATGTGACCATATTGAACTATACATATAGTATTAAGATTAACATGTATTTTATGGGTACATGCATATTAAAAATAGCTATTTTAATATTATAGACAATTTGTAATAATATTTAACGTTTCTGATCATTTTGTAAACCTTTTATTAAGTTACAATTTGTTTCTTAAATAAATAGTAATTTTAATTGATTTAGACCCCCAATAAAACGTTTTACGTTCAAACTACTTAACCTACACAGAAAATGTTTTAGAATCAGTTTGTTGCGCTGATCATTTTGTAAACCTTTTATTAAGTTACAATTTGTTTCTTAAATAAATAGTAATTTTAATTGATTTAGACCCCCAATAAAACGTTTTACGTTCAAACTACTTAACCTACACAGAAAATGTTTTAGAATCAGTTCGTTGCGCTTCTGTACATCTTAGTAATTAATGAAAATGGAATGAAACTTGATGTTGTATACAAAAAAAAAAAACTACTGAACCGACTGGGTTGAAACTTTACACAAATGTAGATCTTGAAGTGTAAACTCACGGTGATATTATTATAATATAAAACATGAATCAATTTTATGACGCAGCATTTTAATATATTTTTTCAACTTTCTACGATGGTCAACAATGGCATGACATTTTTCTTCAAATGGAGAATCAAGGGTTACGAAATGACATTATGCAAAGGACGATAACTGCCCAATGTACTGTGGTTGTAATTGAAAAAAAAAAAAAATAACTACCATGATAATTTATTATGATATATTTTGAAGCAGAATACACGAAACATGCCTTTAATGTAAGGTTTGTTGGACTTAAAAATAGTTCTAGGAACATACAGTTTAAACAAAATGGTTCCAATAAAATAAAATAAAAATGGTGTGTTACGTGCCTCTAATAGCATGTAGTAATGTTATAGACAATCGCGGATTAAGATGATCTGTAATTATTTAAACAAATCATATTTTATAAATATTGTATTAGACATGAAATAAACATATCATTGCATACTTATTTATTGTTGTTAGCGAATTTCCACTATAGGGAAGAAGCTATTACCGTAGTCGGCACTGTAAGACCTAGGCCCGGAACCATGATAACTTTTTGTTTGAGGTCCCCAGACCCCAAAAACACCATTCGTTCGAAACTGTATTTTTATACGTATAAATAAATAAATAAATATATATATATATATATATATATATATAATGTGTGTGTGTGTCCGTGAGCCCGATAACTCGTAAAAATAATCCGATTTTAATGAAATTTGGTATAAACGTGTAAAGCAACATTTATGACTTTTAAGTTCGAAAACCAGCCAGATCGCTCCATCCGAAGGGGTATTTTTGGGGGTTTTGTACCCCTAAAATGGGTTTTTTGAATTTTTTACATAACATTTTTAAAATAGTCAAATTTTAGTTTTTACAATTTAGCTTTAAAAAACACACAATTAGGTATTTTGATCATTTCTATACGTCAATTGGTTACCGAGATATTGAAAGTGCTAAACACAGTACGTTGTCTAATGTTATTCTTATGGAGGAAAAGACAAATTTTATATCTCGCTTATTTATGAACGTATACTAATGAAACTTGGTATAAGGCTTCATCTGGTTGTGGTCTATTGATATTTGCTAAAAAAAAAGTTTTTTTTTTGCTAAAGGCTCCCGTAGCAGCAAACCTGCGTACTCAGCCCCATGTTATTCTTATGGATAATAATTAAATGCTATGTCTCCCTTAATTATGAACATAAATTAATACAAACTAGTATATGACTTCACCTAGTTCATTTATATTGATATTAGGATAAAAACCCATTTGTGTTCGTTGATGCAGCAAACCTGCGTACTCAGCCTCAATGTTATTCTTATGGAGAATAATTAAAATTGTATATATCGCTTATTTGTGAATATATTTTTATGAAACTTGGTAAGTGGCTTTATATAGTATTAAGACATTTATATCTCCATTGGAAATTCGCTGAGTATGCAGGTTTGCTGCGACAGGGGTATATTTGTAATATTCATTGACTTTACATATATAGTAGAATACGCTTGTTTAAATATTCTTTACGTTTGGTCGATTTCATGTCCTCGTGCCAGGTTGTAGTAACGGGACGGGGACGTTACTGGGCGGTCGTGACCGTTACTAATGGGTTAACCCCTATGTAAAGTGTGCCTGTGCTGTGCTGTGCCGTGCCGTGCCGACATAATGGGTTTCCTGCTTAAAGGAGAAGCTTCAGTCATCTGTTTCTCCCATAAGTCTATTGTTCTATCCTTTATCACGGGATTTTTCGAAATTTATTTATGGCTTAATTTATTGTTTACCTACGATTGTACATAGGTGTGAACATTAACAGTCTTAAGCAAAGATTTGAAACTACAATACATGTGACCATATTGAACTATACATATAGTATTAAGATTAACATGTATTTTATGGGTACATGCATATTAAAAATAGCTATTTTAATATTATAGACAATTTGTAATAATATTTAACGTTTCTGATCATTTTGTAAACCTTTTATTAAGTTACAATTTGTTTCTTAAATAAATAGTAATTTTAATTGATTTAGACCCCCAATAAAACGTTTTACGTTCAAACTACTTAACCTACACAGAAAATGTTTTAGAATCAGTTTGTTGCGCTGATCATTTTGTAAACCTTTTATTAAGTTACAATTTGTTTCTTAAATAAATAGTAATTTTAATTGATTTAGACCCCCAATAAAACGTTTTACGTTCAAACTACTTAACCTACACAGAAAATGTTTTAGAATCAGTTCGTTGCGCTTCTGTACATCTTAGTAATTAATGAAAATGGAATGAAACTTGATGTTGTATACAAAAAAAAAAACTACTGAACCGACTGGGTTGAAACTTTACACAAATGTAGATCTTGAAGTGTAAACTCACGGTGATATTATTATAATATAAAACATGAATCAATTTTATGACGCAGCATTTTAATATATTTTTTCAACTTTCTACGATGGTCAACAATGGCATGACATTTTTCTTCAAATGGAGAATCAAGGGTTACGAAATGACATTATGCAAAGGACGATAACTGCCCAATGTACTGTGGTTGTAATTGAAAAAAAAAAAAATAACTACCATGATAATTTATTATGATATATTTTGAAGCAGAATACACGAAACATGCCTTTAATGTAAGGTTTGTTGGACTCTTAGCTTTCTACCCGTATATGGAAGTGTCAAGGTTACACTTGGCAAGCCGCCAAAAACCTAATCAACGAGATAAACCGTCTGACCCTTCAAAAGTCAAGACATTAGGACTCATTCCAGCTTTGTCTCTCGAACTAAAACTACGTGCCGATCAGCAGCGCTACGATGACTTCCCATGTGAACCTTGAGAAACTGCGACGTCTGAAGGAATCCCTGAAGGAGACGGTTGAGAGAAGAAGTGGTTTTAAGAGACCAACTTCTTTCAAGGCCACAATAAGAAGAAATTTTAAGAACCATCCGCTCTACTTCAACCAACATCCGTCATCTGAGCATCGACCTTCGACTTCGACTACAAGTCAGCCTCGACCTTCAACTCCACCTCTCACCGTGGATGAGGTGATGGAGCGGACGAGGGTGTTGAAGGAAGAAGAATTAGTCACTCCTCTAAACTTCAAATCACTTAAATTTAGAAAACTAAAAACAAATATCAAATACAAGTTTGTGGCAAGGCTCAGCGGAAACAGCTATATTTTACAACATGAAGATTTTCACTTCAAGGTCCAACTGCCTCATTCCCTGCCGCAACCGCCTAGAATCCCATCCAAAAAGGAACTGTTTTTCGTCAGACAAGAGGGCAAGGCGCATTGGTTAATTAAATAAATTGTCACAGCCCTTGTCCATTTCCTCCACCTCGACTAACCGCAACTCCTTCAGGACTCCTCTTCATGGCATCAAAAACGGTCCTTTTCAGGACCACCCTAAGCATTTCAAGTTAGGGACTTGGTCTGTATATAGGCAGGAGACTGTTAGTCTTATGTTTGTGTGCAGCCCACTTTGTAAAAATTTCGAAGTCCCAAGGTCCTTGACCTTGACCATGACCATGACCCAAGGGGGGGGGGTATAAATTTTGTGCAAAGTATGTCATGTGGGTACTCAAATTACGCGGATTGATCGGACGAACAAGTTGGTGCAAACAGAATTCAGATCCGACAAAGGGTATAGAAGCAACAGCGAAAAAACTACTATTTTCAAGGATAAACCTAAATAACTTCTTTATTTACGGTTTAAAGTATATTAAGTGGGTACTCAAATTACGCGGATTGATCAGACGAACAAGTTGGTGCAAACAGAATTCAGATCCGACAACGGGTATAGCAGCAACAGCGAAAAAACACCTATTTTCAAGGACAAACCTAAATAACTTCTTTGTTTTTGGTTCAAAGTATAACATGTGGATACTTCAATTACGCGGCTTGCCAAGACAAACAAGAAGGTGCAATTTAAATTTAAATCTAACCAACAGTATAGCATCTGTAGCGTAAAAACGATGGTTTGAAGGACAAGGTAACGTTGTGGTGGGGGTTAGGTGTCTATCATACATGATAACGCTCCATCATTATTCTTCCAGCTCTTGACGGATGAACATCTACCTAGAGGGTCTGAAAAATGTCGCAGTTTTACAGGAACATGAGGAAGGTGACCTTCAGTAGTCCCCTTGACACTACTTTCTACTTCCCTGACAATGAAGACAGAAGGTCTACACTTTTAGTGGACAATGAGCGGTTTCGTCGAAGAATAATCGAGGTTGAAACACTTTTAGCTAGTTGTTTGCTTCGCAAAAAGAACCATATGAATACATGCACCGGTTTAGATCATAGTAGCTGTTATACTTATACAGAGTTGAAGCGCAAACATTATTGAAGTTTTTAGTTACGGAGCTAAGGTCTTGACAGTCTAAGAGCTAAACCCTAACTAACACATGTAAACTAGTTATTGTGCGATGTAAAACTCGGTGGGGAGACTGGTGTAGTGGGGGACTGGTGTAGTGGGGGGGACTACCATCTACCGCACACTTGCCACCTGCCGCCTGCCACCTGCCACCAGCCATCTGCTTCGTTCTACTACACTTTTACCCCCACCATTTTGTTTGATACCAGAACGCTAGCTAGCGAATAGTCAGTACACCTCCGGCTCTCGACCGGTGAACATCGAGCTCTCCGAGACGCTCTTCACAAAATAACAATATCATTTCACTCAAGGTCTGATAGATGTTTCTATTTCATTGCCGTCACGTATTATTTCCTCCTGACAGCAATGAAATGCAAACACCTAACAGAACAGATAGGTGTCAAAAACACAACATGGACTCTGCGCAGGGATCGAAGTATCTACCGTCTTTCTTCAGAAAACAAAGTGATGGCCACAACTCGTCCGGATCAACAACATCGATGACAACCAACAACGGGGAACTATTGTAAACATGAATTATTGTAAATAAAGTAATATTTGTAATATGAATTATTGTAAATAAAATAAAGTAATATTTGTAATTGTTCTACCTCGCACTCGTATCATTCGATTGCTTCATTCGATAATTTTCATTCGATATTTTATCGAATTAAAACTATCGAATCACAATCGGATTTTACGCGTGCGAGGTAGTACTTTTTTAAAATTACCTCCCCGTAACCTTGAACTTTGAACTTTAACTCATTTCGTCACAAAACCGCCTACGTCACTGGCTCAGCCTCAGATAACGTATTTTATCACTCAGCGCTTCCGGTCACGTGACCGGAAGCCATAAATCAAGTGAGCCAGCACCCGCAAACCCCCACTACTATTATATTCAAGATAATTTGTCTCTGCAATAGCAAGAAGAAAGTGGAAAACTCTGGGAGAAAAATTTGTAATATTCTGACTTGTAGAAACAATTAGGAGGACAAAGAAGTCTGTACATTCATTGGGGCGCAGACAAGTCGTCTCGTCTCTACAGTATTTTACAATGGGAACTCTGATTTGTTTCCCTGCAGATGTTGGTTTTGAACAATAATTTTTTTACAAACATTAATTAACTGTACAAAAGAAAAAAAGGTCAGCTTTGTATTTTATGGTAAAACGTGAAATTATTGTTGTATACCTTTTATAAATTTCTGTATGTATATTGATGATTTGTAATTTGTGTAATTTGAGAAATAAATTATTTCTTTATTGTTCATATAAACACATTAGTACCTAGCGTGCCGAGCTTTGCTCGAGGAAGATTAGTCAGTTTGTTTAGATGACTTGTAGTAATATTTCACCACTTCCCCCAACTGATTATCAGATGTGTATAGCTCATTTACCTCTTTTCTGCATTTTTAAAGCCACTCCAGTTGTTATTTATAGCTCGATGTTCCTTTGATTTATTTTACTACTTTATATATGTAATCTTCACTCAAATCTTTTTACCTCTGCTTTCAGGAAACCACATGTTAATAATCATAATCAGAGCGAGCCCAATAATGTTCCTCTATGTTATTTTATGTAAATACTAGTTATTACGTTCTGTGTATAATACTTGCTTTGTATTGAACTGGAAAAAAAGAATTTAGTCAAAACTGCTATAATTATTGAGTGAAATACTTTATCGGAGAAACAGTGGTAAAGCAATTACGTTAACTCGACCGTGATTGTAATCACTGGTTAAACTGATTGTAGTTACTCACTGATTGCAATTAGTGTTTCCATTGTGTTCACACTGCGAGGTGGTTGTATTAGTGTTTCCATTGTGTTCACACTGCGAGGTGGTTGTATTAGTGTTACCATTGTGTTCACACTGCGAGGTGGTTGTATTAGTGTTTCCATTGTGTTCACACTGCGAGGTGGTTCTATTAGTGTTTCCATTGTGTTCACACTGCGAGGTGGTTGTATTAGTGTTTCCATTGTGTTCACACTGCGAGGTGGTTGTATTAGTGTTTCCATTGTGTTCACACTGCGAGGTGGTTGTATTAGTGTTTCCATTGTGTTCACACTGCGAGGTGGTTCTATTAGTGTTTCCATTGTGTTCACACTGCGAGGTGGTTGTGTTAGTGTTTCCATTGTGTTCACACAGCGAGGTGGTTGTGTTAGTGTTTCCATTGTGTTCACACTGCGAGGTGGTTGTATTAGTGTTTCCATTGTGTTCACACTGCGAGGTGGTTGTATTAGTGTTTCCATTGTGTTCACACTGCGAGGTGGTTGTATTAGTGTTTCCATTGTGTTCACACTGCGAGGTGGTTCTATTAGTGTTTCCATTGTGTTCACACTGCGAGGTGGTTGTGTTAGTGTTTCCATTGTGTTCACACTGCGAGGTGGTTGTGTTAGTGTTTCCATTGTGTTCACACTGCGAGGTGGTTGTATTAGTGTTTCCATTGTGTTCACACTGCGAGGTGGTTGTATTAGTGTTTCCATTGTGTTCACACTGCGAGGTGGCTGTGTTAGTGTTTCCATTGTGTTCACACTGCGAGGTGGTTGTATTAGTGTTTCCATTGTGTTCAGACTTCGAGGTGGTTGTATTAGTGTTTCCATTGTGTTCACACTGCGAGGTGGTTGTATTAGTGTTTCCATTGTGTTCACACTGCGAGGTGGTTGTGTTAGTGTTTCCATTGTGTTCACACTGCGAGGTGGTTGTATTAGTGTTTCCATTGTGTTCACACTGCGAGGTGGTTGTATTAGTGTATCCATTGTGTTCACACTGCGAGGTGGTTGTATTAGTGTTTCCATTGTGTTCACACTGCGAGGTGGTTGTATTAGTGTTTCCATTGTGTTCACACTGCGAGGTGGTTGTATTAGTGTTTCCATTGCGTTCACACTGCGAGGTGGTTGTATTAGTGTTTCCATTGTGTTCACACTGCGAGGTGGTTGTATTAGTGTTTCCATTGTTTTCACACTGCGAGGTGGTTGTGTTGTGTTTCCATTGTGTTCACAATGCGAGGTGATTGTATTAGTGTTTCCATTGTGTTCACACTGCGAGGTGGTTGTATTAGTGTTTCCATTGTGTTCACACTGCGAGGTGGTTGTATTAGTGTTTCCATTGTGTTCACACTGCGAGGTGGTTGTATTAGTGTTTCCATTGTGTTCACACTGCGAGGTGGTTGTATTAGTGTTTCCATTGTGTTCACACTGCGAGGTGGTTGTATTATTGTTTCCATTGTGTTCACACTGCGAGGTGGTTGTGTTAGTGTTTCCATTGTGTTCACACTGCGAGGTGGTTGTATTAGTGTCCGAGGAATTGGATTGTTCTTAGTCTTTAATACAAGCAATGTCTGTTGGTCTGTCGTGTCGAGGAGGAAATTCTGACTGGTATATACTGATACACTGGTTGACTATAGGATCAGCAAATGATGATTGAAAAACTTATGGTTCGTTGGCTAGTCATTATGGCTACCATCACTTTTACTTGGGTCCCTCCATGTTTGTAGACAGCAGGGGGCCTCTAAGATTGTGTCCCCTACCTAATGGATACCTTGTCAGTCAGCCTAGACCGACAAAGCAGACCACCTGTTTGAGAACTGCCATAAGCAGCAGTCACAGGAGTCGCGGTTGTGTCTTACAAAAGGTTGATTGGCAACTCCATTCGCCCCACCTTTCCCATCCCCGCTGGTTCCTCTCCTTCCGGTGACCTGCACAATATTCCAATGTGGAAGACGTGCCTGTAGCAGCTCTGCCGAGGTTTCCTATTCCAGCAATGTAACATCTAATCCTACATTTTATATATTAAATATATAATAATTGTGCACACATGCTCGTCTATAAATTGAAAATGCTAAGACGTATTTCGAAAATTGATCAGGGGAGCTTTACAGAATGGTCGGGGAAAGTCAGGGAAAAGTCAGGGAAATAGAAAATTGAAATTTTATAGAAAAAAAAAAGATTTTACTGTCGTTAAATAAGTTAACAGAACCAAAACCAGCCTCGGCTAGTCTTATAAAAGTTTTAAAAGTCGTTCTCAAGTTAAAAGGAGCAGATAAGTGGTAAAGTTTATTGCGGTGGTGACAGCAAACTTTGTTGGGACTTTTAGAAATGTATTGTAATCTATAAAGATTTTACACTGTTTGGATACAAATTCTAAACCATATCATAAAACGGTCGAGCTACTAAATTTATATTTATTGCGTTAAGTTTTCCTTCAACTTAAAATATTTTAGAATATCGATAATCTATAGAAGTGTGTGAGCGACAACAAACAATTGTACTCAACACTGTAAAATAAAATAAATATAAATATTTAAAACATACCATCACCCAATATTTGTTTGCTCAGGTAAAATAACAAAGCGTTCAATGGTTTCCAGCCTTTGCGTGTATCAAAGCAGACGTTAAAGAAGCCAAGGGAAAACCTGAGATTCATTGTAGAGATTGCTTTGGGCCTTTGCGGTATCCGGTCTGGCGTGCGGCAGTCGCCTCTCATCCTATAGCACTTGGCTGCCCGTCTCTGATCCTGTAGCACTTGGTTGCCCGTCTCTCAACACATCGTTGGAGTCGCTCGTTGAAAACATCTTTTATTCATTATTATTCTATATATTATTTTATATTATATATATTAATGTATGGAGTGGTCGCGTGTAGTAGTAGTTAGTGCTTCCTATGGTTTTGGTGTAATTGTCTTCTTACTAATTACTATTCACTTTGTCATAACTCCCGGGATTGTGGTCGGACAAGTTCAGGGCGTTCAAAGGAAATGCACCACTTTAATTCTCTCTCCTTTCTAATTCATTGACGACAGGGAGTTTTTAACGACATATGAAAGAGTGGCTCAAAACGCTTTTATAAGCTGTAGTTTGATCAGCTCATTGATTTCTTATTGTTGTCTTGCAATCAAAATCAAACACGACACAATCTGGTCGCAAAAGGACGCGGTAGTGAATGTAGCACAGGGGGTTGATTGGTTCATAATTAAATAACTGTTATGACAGTTTTTAAGGGTAGATTGTGACGGAGATAATAATAATATTTATTCCGTGACAATCTTTTACGAAGTATTGGAATTTACAATGAAATAGATAATTTATGGGGAAATCTTGTAACCATGTAAGGTAGACCTGAGTCCTATCTTTCCCTTCCTGACGGGGTAGGGCTTTTTATGGGAACCATTCCGGCATTTGCCTAAGTGAGATGAGAAACCGTACAAACTCTTCTCAGAATGGCCTGGGATAAAACCCCGAGACCTCCCGAATGTGAGGTGCAATAATCGCTACCTCACTCGGTGCACTTTTTTTAATTGTTTACATTATATTTTTTACATTTTACTATTGAAAATGAGAAGATTAAATAAACAATATATTATATTGTTTATGTTATCTTATATACACAGTATATTTTAGTTTTGTTTGACATCTTCTCTCGAAATATTTTTCTTGAAAAGTATTGAATATAAATTAACAGTTTCTTTTTCAACAATTATTTTAATAACACTAATATCCACTAATACAGTTATATTGAAAGATTTTGTTAACTTGCACTCAAACACTTTTTATTTTATTTTTTTAATCCTATTTCATAAATTTAAAGGAAAAATGTTTTTCTTCTTAATCTTCTTCTAAAAGATTTTTAACTGTTGACTTATAATTTTCAAACCTGTTATTTTTTGTTCTTTATTTTATTTTTGCTACCTTGTACTTTATCTTCACCATCTTTTTATAAACTTGTATTTTTTTCTTCTGTATTATTCCATCCTTTCTTCATACTCGTTCTCTTCATACTCCATTAATTTAGGGATCAAAACTATAGTTGATTTTATTATCTGACTATGGTTTTGATATATTGTTTATTTTATATTGAAGGGTTCTTTCCTTCTTTGTTTATTTGTAAACTTTCCTCTTTTGTAATGATTGTTTTTTTAATTGAAAACAATTTTAGCACAATAAACATTGTGTTTACTACTGCATGTAAAAAAATATACCAAAGGTCCTCCTTCAAGGACTACACGTACAGCTTATTCATTGAAATGTTCTGAAATTGATGCCATAATACTTACAGGGCTCATTGAAGTCTTGTTTGGGCTAAATTGGAACACAATCGTTATTATTAAGGTGTTAGTTATGAAAAACTCATTGAGATGGGGTAATGTATTTTATTCGACATAAATCTCAAGACTTCTTCCTGAAAATTGATTGTAGTTTTAAGTGATTTTGTAAAAGAAATTAACATTCTGTTTATTTTGAAAGTTGAACAGCTTTTAGCGAATTTCCCCTATAGGGAAGAAGCTATTACCGTAGGTCTCATGGTAAGACTTAAGCCCGAGACCATGATAACTTTTTGTTTTGAAGTCCCCAGATGCCAAAAACACTATTCGTTCAAATTTATATATATGTATATTTATATTTTGTTCTCATAATGATAATAAAATTAATATATATATATATATATATATATATATGTGTGTGTCCGTTAACACGATAACTTGAGTACAAAACGTCCGATTTTGATGAAATTTGGCTCAAATGTGTAAAATGACATTCGTGACTTTAAGTTCGAAAACCAGAAAAATCGGACCATGGGAAGGGGGGTTTATGGGGGTTTTAAATTTTCCAAAAATCAGTTTTTTGCATTTTTCACCCTAAAATTTTTTAAAAACTTAATTTTGGTTTTGGCCATATTATAGAGCTTAAAAAAACAAATAATTTAGTATCTTGAATTATTAACCTAGGTTAAGTGGTTGCGGAGAAAATCCAAAAAAACTTGCTCATAAAATCTCCCATGTTAATCTTATGGGAGAAAGGTTTTTTGCTTTTCCTCAGTTTATTTTAATGTAAACTTCACATTTGCTTTTACCAATCTGTTCAGTTCCACAAAACAATCATTTTGGTGTTTAAATTGTGATTCTACGCCCAACCGTTGCAGAGATATTCGAAGGGCTAAACACAGTACGTTGTCCAATGTTATCCTTATGGACAATAAATAAAATTTGATATCTCGATTATTTATGAATGAATGTTGATGAAAATTGGTATGTGGCTTCAAGTAGTACTGGTATATTGATATTTGCACAAACAATTGATTTTTTGTTGATTATTCCCGTAGCAGCAAACCTGCGTACTCAGCCCCCATGTTATTCTTATGGAGAATATGTAAAATGTAATGACTCCCTTAATTATGAACATAAATTAGTAAAACTTGGTATGTTGCTTCACTTGGTTGAGTTATATTGATAATTATATAAAAACCCATTTTTCTGTTCCTTGTTGCAGCAAACCTGCTTTCTCAGCCCCCATGTTATTCTTATGGAGAATAACTAGAATGTTATATATCGCTTATTTATGATTGAATATCGATGAAACTTAGTATGTGGCTTCGCCTAGTTAAATTCTATTTATATTTGCATAAAAACCAATTGTTTCTGTTCCTTGTTTCAGCAAACCTACATACTCATTACCAATGTTATTCTTATGGAGAATAATTAAAATCGCTTATATGTGAATGTATTTTTATGAAACTTGGTTTCCGGCTTTATGTGGTATTAAGACATATATTATGCATTGGAAATTCGCTGAGTCCGCAGGTTTGCTGCGACGGGGGTATTTTACAATCACCCTATATAACTGATGTAGAGAATCGCATAATGATGAAAATCTATAATCATAAAATGAAATAAAAATATTTTAAATGTAAAACCAATACTGGAAAAATATTTTTATTTCATTTTACAATTACTGATTTTCTCGATGATATTATTCCCCAGTAGAACTGTAATACCTATTTGTATCCTGCTTACCAATTATGATTAATCACTCGAACGCTTACGCTATCAGTCCAATTATAATGGGCTAGTTGGTTTGACATGTAACCTATTAATAGAGTCAGCTTTCAAAACGAACCTGCAGATTGTGTTAACATTTCAGTATATGTTCAGTTCACTTCACAGCTTTAGTTAATGCTGCCAAAATGTTCTTATTGCTTAATCAGCTGTTTTAGAATATATCTGGATATAAATCCAAACCATCCCGGGGACTTTTGAGAAAACCGCAAGTCTAACACCCACGAACCATATATTGGAGTGGCAGGCCAACATATTAGAGGAATAACATTAGTTTTCCAAAATGTTCTCTCCCAACTCATGTCCAATGAAATGAACTTTATAAATTAATTTAAAACCAACGAGGTGTAAATAAATATAGAGCTCTCGCCTCGTGTTAACAAGTGAAGCTTCACTGGAGGATATTTTTGTAAACAAAATCTGGCCAAAGAGTATTAAAGACTAACTTAAGTTGTGAATTGTTAGAGATTTGATTTGTTAACATATTTTTGCCATGGAGACCGAGGGGCATAGAGGGTCAAAAGGGGGGTCATCATGAAGGCACAGTTTTCTACTCAAGACGAGACCTCGATAGATATATACCTCAATGATTATAACCCATTTTTTATGTTTTAAGTTGATCAGCTGAGTTTTAATTTGAGTATAAAACTTATATGAACTGATTTATTGGAACTGTTGGGATTAAACAATTTATATTATCTCCTGTCATTCTCATGGATGGAAAGAGATCTTTGACGTTGGCTTCACCCTTCGAATAAGTGTATTAAAATTTAAAACTACTTTACTCAGATCCGACCTAGCCTATACCTTTGATTCCTCAATCGTTGAAATTGGTTGAGAAATAACAAAGAAGTTTTATTTGCAAAAATGGCCATAGCGTATTATTCATGGATATATAATTTAGTTCAACTATTAATAAAACCATTCAAAAAGTGACAGGCGGTGGACGCCAGGATAAACAATGCTTGGAAGGACGGCTCTTGAAACAAAAGGCAGAAGCTGTTATACAAATGGCTGTGTTGTTTCACGCTCAGTCGCTGCTCTATTTCTCCATTTCTCGCTGACAGATTAAACCCCTCAATGAGGCGACGGTCGCTGACTGTCGGGCATTATCAGTCACCATCCGAGAGCTTTGTCAGATGAGACCGAACCTCCCAGCGATCACTGGCTACTAGCTACTTGCTACTAACTGCTACTGCTACTGCTACAGCTACTGCTACTGATACTGCTACTGCTACTGCTACTGCTACTGCTACTGCTACTGCTACTGCTACTGCTACTGCTACTGCTACTGCTACTGATACTTGCTACTAACTGCTACTGTTACTGCTACTAACTGCTACTGCTACTTGCTACTAACTGCTACTGCTACTAACTGCTACTGCTACTGCTACTGATACTAACTGCTACTGCTTCTGCTACTGATACTGCTACTGCTACTACTACTGCTAATTCTACTGCTACTGCTACTAACTGCTACTGCTACTGCTACTGCTACTGCTACTGCTACTGATACTTGCTACTAACTGCTACTGCTACTAACTGCTACTGCTACTGCTACTGCTACTGCTACTGCTACTGCTACTGCTACTTGCTACTGCTACTTGCTACTAACTGTTATTGCTACTGCTACTTGCTACTAACTGCTACTGCTACTGCTACTGATACTGCTACTGATACTGATACTGCTACTGCTACTTGCTACTAACTGCTATTGCTACTGCTACTGCTAATGCTACTACGATATAGTGGCTACCAACTTACTTTCAACTGTTTATTGTTGTGAAAAAACATTGGGATGACATTTTTAAATAGAATCACTTAAGTGAACGCGTTGTTGATGCGGCCTGGCACTGAGTGAATACACATATATATTGTATAAAATCTTGTATTTGTCCGCACTTTATATTATATATTGTTCAATATTTTATTGTATATCAAAATCAAACAACCTTTCGAGAAAATGGATTCGAGGGGCAGAAAAATTTACATTTTTACAAATTAATTTTTGAACTGGATTTAAAATGTGTTTAGTATACTTTTAATCTCATCATTATTTTTTTTTCACTTGGTAGCCCATACCAATTAAAGACAAGTAATAATGAGGAGATGATTTACATCAGGAAATATGATTTGGCACAATAAATCATTCTAGTACTAACAAATATTTTTTAATTAGCTTGTAAAGCTCCTTCGATGAAATTAGACTTCCTTCGTAATTTGCCTCAGAGCCACGAGCTGTCAAACTGACCAAATTACTGTTAATAAGGCCCTCCCACAGGGGCTAGCTACTTTAAAATTGTTATAACAATCTAAAATCACCATTTTATTCGTTACCGTAGATTATTAGCTCCTAAAACCAATAAAAATGTAAAATTGTCAAGTTGAAACACACTTTGCAATATTTGAATTTGATCAGCTGTGTGATTTTACTTCACTGTAAAACTAAAATAATTGAAAAAGCGGAGCTGTTGGAAAAGCTAGAATAACTAAGGGAGATATGTACTGAAATAAAATGTGTTCATAAAAAAAATTAAATAAATATTTATAAATTTTCTACTTGCACATTTTTTTGTGACGTCACGAGAATCGATAAAAACATCCAAGAGTACAGTCGGGGATACAGTTGTGAGAGAATCAAGCCAGTTTGTATTCCAGGGCCGCAGTTCCATCTTATCACATACATAATACACCAGACTCACCCTTGAGCCACCCGCCCTGTATATGCTGGTTTGTTGTTGGGTGGGAGCATCGCCACTGTGTGTAGATATCGTTGTTGTAACATACTTTAGATTTTCCCAACAACACTACTCGGTCTTCTCATTTCATTTCTAAAGGCTAATCAAATTTCACAGCTGGTCCGATTAAAATTTGTAAATTAATTTCTTGACGCTTAATCAAGTCTTAGTAGAGATTATGTAAAAGCCCTTAAAATTCCAATCGATTCACTCACTGTAAACTTTAAACCCTGAGTAGATATCTTGTATGGCTTCTGCCATACGAAACAGCTGCCTTATATTTTGGAGTTTACAATCTATATTATTAAAAGAATTTATCGATTTTTCTTCGCAGCATATCGACCCCTAGAAATTTATTTGTATATACATATTTGGTATCAAATTAAAGCTATTTCTCTCTAGATGTGCCTTTTTTGGGTTTAGAAAATATCACAAGAAAAGCCTTCGTCCAGGAGGCTTTTGAAATTTCAGCGAATGTGCTACTATATGTTGTTAAACCTGTGAACTTTTTCCAATGCACATTTGTTTATAACAAAACATATGGTGATGATTTCATCGAGTTCTTAAGTTTGACCACAGAATACAGCACTTGCATTTATTTATTTGGTGAAAGTGGTATCTATTCTATAATTATTTAATAGGCGAGCAGGTTTTTTGTAACAATCACTCCTCCTAAACTACTGAACCGATTTTCATGTTTTTTGTGTCATTGGAAAGAGCCTAACGTGAAGTTGGGCAGGAAACTTTTTTCTAGAGAAATAATATGTGAGTGAGGCTCTGGGGCCCCTTAAAGTTGAGTTTTTTCCCATAAGCTTAACATTGGGAAATAAATAACCATAAGTTTTAAGCAATCAGCTGCATAGAGTAAAGACAGTTAATCGGCAGGCTATGTTGCCTTTGGAACGGTAACACAATATTTACGAGAATGTGAGTATAATATTACGTTGCGATCGCGAGCGAAGCCGCGACAGGCTACAAGTAAAAATCAAAGAAATTTCGGAATGAACTACCAGCGTATTCCAGTGTATGGATATCAGGCTTGCGGTAACTTTCGTGGAATGTCTACCTGTGCCCAACAGATTCCTTTGTTAATTTAATTTTAGTTTTAAAGTCAAATCAAATCACACAGCTGATCCAATCACAAAATTTAAAAATATGTCTTACTGTACAGTAAATTTAATTCCTAACCGTAGGAGAGGTTGTACGAAGAAAAACCATAAAGAAAACTGCAGTCTTGACGTGCAGTAATGGTATCCTCCGAGTTTCTCACAGCGACTTTTACTGAAGTTATGTAGCATCGTTAGGTTAGGTTAGGTTAGGTTCGGTTGGGTCAGGTTACTTCAGGTTAAGCTAGGTTAGGTTAGGTTAGGACAGGTCAGGTTAGGATAGGTTAGGTTAGCTTGGGTCAGGTTACGTCAGGTTAAGCTATGTTAGGCTCGGTTAGGTTAGGTTAGGTCAGGTCAGGTCAGGTCAGGTTAGGTTAGGTTCGGTTAGGTCAGGTTAAGTTAGGTTAGGTCAGGTTACTTCAGGTTAAGCTAGGTAAGGTTATATTAGGTTAGGTTGGGTCAGATTACGTCAGGTTAAGCTAGGTTAGGTTAGGTCAGGCTCGGTTATGTCAGGTTAGGTCAGGTTACGTCATGTTAAGCTAGGTTAGGTTATGTTAGGTCAGGTTGGGTAAGGTTACAACAGGTTAAGCTAGGTTAGGTTAGGTTAGGACAGGTCAGGTTAGGATAGGTTAGGTTAGCTTGGGTCAGGTTACGTCAGGTTGAGCTATGTTAGGCTCGGTTAGGTTAGGTTAGGTCAGGTCAGGTCAGGTCAGGTTAGGTTAGGTTCGGTTAGGTCAGGTTAAGTTAGGTTAGGTCAGGTTACTTCAGGTTAAGCTAGGTAAGGTTATATTAGGTTAGGTTGGGTCAGATTACGTCAGGTTAAGCTAGGTTAGGTTAGGTCAGGTTCGGTTATGTCAGGTTAGGTCAGGTTACGTCATGTTAAGCTAGGTTAGGTTATGTTAGGTCAGGTTGGGTAAGGTTACAACAGGTTAAGCTAGGTTAGGTTATGTTAGGTCAGGTTGGGTCATGTTAAGCTAGGTTAGGTTAGGTTACGTCAGGTTAGGCTAGGTGAGGTTAGCTAGGTTAGGTTAGGCTAATGTTTGTTTTCCGACGTTCGGTTCCCGACACTTGTCTCACTTGGGGATACACAATAAAACAACGTTTCAAATCAATCTTTTATCTCCAAGAAACCCCCTCACAACTGTACAGCAAGTTGAGACGCTTTCCAATAAGCTGGTCCACGAGTTTAGCAGTAGAAAGGCGTTTTATAATGGAAATTTATTGTTTTATATTTGAAAAGAACATAGTTTTGTTTACAATTTAAAATACCTTTGTAAATTTGCAATAACACAAGTAATGTGTTTTATTATCTTAACATAAATGTAACATGAAATATCTTGATAAAAAAATTACAAATAATAAGTTGTTTACAACTAGCAGTAGATATACTTCCTTAAGTTTTAACAATTCCATGGAATCTCAGTTTAAGTATAGGTTACAGTTTAGTTTGCTACAGACTGAGAAATAGCAGGCGAAATACAATTGACATTTTTATTTAAGGCTTATATTATATAGTTGGTATAGAAAATATATAAATAATATTATTAAGTTGTTTATAGTTTTAAGAAGAGGAATGAGCGAGGTGATGACTTTCTAGGTTCAATCGTTAGGCTGTCAGTTGTTCGATCACGTCGTGCTGTGTTTCACTTTGATCTTCAGTCAGGTTATGAGTGGTCGTTCGGGGCGTAGCACCAATGACTGTACTGTAGGTCGTGATTACAAAGATGTTGATTAATGATCGGGGATGAATAAGCCAGTTGAAGGCAGTACCAAGGCTGTAATAAGCATATAAATATGTTTTTATAAAACATAGTTGCCTTAAATTATTAATTAATTATCTAAAAGTGACAGAAAACATCTGTAGCAGTAGACAACTTCACCGGTAAGGTTGTTCATGCATCTAGTGTTGAGTGATAGTATAAAGTCAGCAAACACCCAAAGCAACATAACTCTTTCCCTGTCTCGCAAAATTTAATATTATTTCAATAATACGATTGAATAATTCATATTGTTTAAACTGCAGATTGCATCTGTAACTTTCGATTTGTGGCTTCCTCTAAGGCTTGTTGACTGATGTGAGATTTGTTATACGTATATAATTAACATTGGTTTCTTGAGAGGTTTCACGGTGAAATTGCCTTAAGTAAAGGTGCGACACACTGGAAAAATGTTCCGTGAAACATTTAATGCGGCCAATACTAAAGTATATTAGTAAAGTAAAGCTAACAAAAGCAGTTTGCAAGCTGCAACTCCAAAGTTGCATATGCAAATTGAAATTTTACTTTTTGAAACTAAAATAACTGCAGCTGACATTTTTCTTCCGGTCATTACGATGAACAAAATATTAAAAAACGTATTGCGGAAAGTTCCAGTGCAACTCAGAGGCGAAATCTACAATCGAAGTTACATTGAAAATTGTTACCTTTTCTATTACATGACACAAGTTGCATGACCATCTCTACAACCAAGTTCCCAGTGCGGTCTCCCGTTAAGGTCGATTTGCTGTCACATCGGGGCAGAAGTTTTGAAAACAAATTAGGTTAATTTATAGCCTGGTTGAGTTAATCTTGGTTTATTAAACTGACAGTCAACCGATTGAACCTAGTTAGTCGGAAAGAGAATAAATAACAATAAGCAACCTCCCGGGCGAAAACCTCAAAACATAGACATCGTCTACAGTACTATACAGTATAGGCCGCTACAACTCCTAGTTAGGGTTACCTTTTAAACATTATAGTAACACATTCCTAATACTCCCACAGTTAGAAAATCTCTAAACACATTCACGCGATCACTGGTTATACAAAATGCATGTTTATGAGCATATTTCGAGTATACGATTATTTACATAGAGTATAACGTAATACTCTTATTTATTTTTATACTAAACGATTTCTAAGGGCGAGTTTTATGTTTTATATAAAGTAATTGTATAATTTCGAATAATTGTCCCCAAGCAATAATACGTTGTAAAACTATCTGTTACAGTTTAAATTATTGTTAATACTGAAAACCGATTTACCAAACTATAGACTGTTTTTATTTGGTTGGATAAATTACAGAAAATATTTTTAAGATTTTATTATTTGGTTTAGTTTTGTACTTAAAGTTTAAAAACCCAATTGAGTGTAGCAAAAGTTATTTTAAATGTTGGGGACTCGATAAGACGTTGGAGGAACTGTGAGGCGACGACTTGATGGGTACCACAGAGGGGCTGATAACACATAGTGGTGAGGGGAACGTTACCCCGGGAACGTTTCATAGCCTCCAGGTACAGAACTTCAAGGTCCTCTTTTATTTAAATTTAGTAACTTGACTGTTTTAAATCGTGAAGGTACAAAACGTCAAGGTTGTTATTTACAATATTTTTAATTTTAGCTGTTTCAGAAAGTCAAGGTACAAAACGTAAAGTTTTTTAAATTAATTAGATATAAACCCACTAGTTTTAAATCGTAATGTTTCACAACGTCCAGGTCAGTAACTCGCTCGCTTTTAGTTCACTTGGAGGCAAACCAAATATTTGAAACCAGTAGATTCGTAAGCCATGTTTTAGTTCTGATGTGGAGTACAGAACTTAATTTTTCAGAACGTCAGGTACAGTCTGATCCGTGATACAGCCAGCAACTGAGAGTCACAGTAGCCGAGAATAATAAGTTTTGACTTTTCCTGTACTTCACGTTCAGTACCTTGCCGTTGGGAAACATATGTTTTTACAATCAGTTTGAAAGGAGAGGATCCAGATTTGGTATGGAGTGAAATCACATTCAGCGTTTACGGTTATAACCAATACTACCTTGACGATTTGTACCTTTATGTTTTGAAACACCTCCGTTTTTAAAAAGTTTTATAATAATACCTCTTCGTTTTGAAACTGGAGGTTTTGAAAATAGTCTTATTTTACGTTTAAATAACTGAGACTTGACGTTATGTACCTTTACGTTCTAAAACCACGCATTATTTTAAATAGTACCTTTACGTTCTGCACCTTGACGTTGTGAGACGGACCCTCTACTCACCCCACTGTCTGTACACTGGTTATGAACATCATAAGTGAAACGTAATGGTGTATAACGATCGACAACGATAAAATCTTGCAATCAAAAGCAAATTAGTTACACCACCCAATTGCAAAATAAATAACGGAAATTAGTGGAGGTAGCTTTCCCCTTGACCCCTGGTTTGCTGACTATCCATCAAGTCGTCTTACTACAAATATTATCCAGTTTTACCTTTTCATAATTCACTGTGGTGGAAGTGGTCAGATAACCATTGTTTAAAAGTTATTGGTGTTACTGCGTGTTGTACAATGCTAGTCTAAACGATACTGTGTTATACTGACCTTTAGGTAGACAGTTTCAATTTATAATAACCGATTTAGACAAATTATTCATCTAAAATTTTTCACTAGCTAATATAAAAACAAGTATAGCTTTACCACCACAGCTTTGAGTTTTTCAAGTTAAATCCGTTGTCAAAACTATTTTATATTTAAAAATATTTATTTCTTTACCGTCACAAAGTGTTTTGGACCCGTATTAATGTATTAGTTACGTCGACCACTATTATATCTAACTGAGTGCGGTTCTAGCCTACGTTGAGCGACGAGGTGCATGGAGTACAAACATATATCGGACCGTTGCCGCACAAGGACCGGGGTGGATCCCTCAGCGAATCTCACCAACCACGATGGCCTTCCGCCACGACGACTCTCTTTCGGGCCTAAGCAAAACTGGTCATGTTTAGAAAACCTGTTAACGTTTGATCCAACATGATCAATGTTTCTTATACCACCTGAAGGGCAAATTTGATCAAGGTTTATAACCAGACCTGATCAAGTATTAAACTCTGATCACATTTGACTAAATGTTTTCATTAGGGTTACGCGTCTCCTCTCATTTTCACATTGGTTTCTAGTTACAATACACGTAGGTATGACCACAATGCTACTTGCAGCAACATGAACTAAACCTAGCATCTGACCAAGGGTTATTGTGTAAACACAGACCTACTCTTAGTCTTCAATCCAAGTTAGCAATTAGCAAATCTAAATGTACCTTCATATGACACAAAAAAAAACAAAAATATGTTTTAAATGATTTGATACTAATTTTTATTTTTTAACTTGTCGTCTCTGATTTTTAAAGTATAACGATTTACGGGCTTTCTTTTCCTTAGCGATATGCATTCGATAAGAAAAGTTTAGAGTAAAGTTACAGTAATATGTAATATTTAAATGTTACTATAAATAACTAATTATTTCTATGCAATTCGTTGTGATCGCTGTTTTTATCACTTATTTGGCGGATTATCAAATTCCTTCTTGGACCTTAATTTATGTTTTGGTTGTTTGGTTGTTTGGTTGTTTGGTTGTTTGGTTGTTTGTCGAAGGTATAAACTAATTAATGTCAAGTATTTTTTTACTATAGTATTGTTCAATACCTGACCATGCCATGATTTTGTAAAGGCTGTTTTGTTTTCAATTATACAATACCATTTCCGCAATAACTTCCAGTTTTCTTGCCGTAGTTAAATCAATATGCTCGTATAGAACATTACGTCGTGCTGTCGCTCCTGCGTGGAGCGGTCACAAATGTAAGTGCTGTTATTAACTGAAAGCCGATAAACCCAGATCCAGGTAGTTTACTGCGTCATATCCATACCAATTGATGGACCACTATAAATCCCTCGATATAATTTAGATATTGTTGACCAACCACAGCTAAATCTCGACAGAATAAACTAATAGAAAGAGTTTTAATGTGTTTGTCAACTTTCATGACTTTTAATGTAAGTTGACACGATAATAAATAAACAAACTATTGCTGTAAATACTTGAGATTAAAAATTATGTTATAAATATATGTTTAGTGCATTTTTTACAATTACCTAATAGAAAAATTGGAATATTCTGTTAGTTGTTAAAAAACTACCGTTGATCAATTCAAATGTATTATTTCATGTCAATGTTAACGATGCAGTACTCTTAAAATGCATTAGGTTATTTAAATTAGTAATATAACGCAGTGGATCGTACTATTCCCTAAGATTAAACATAAATTATTCATTTACATACATAAATTATATAGATAAATGTTCAACTGGCGTCTGGCGCCAATTAAACATAATAAATGTTAGACCCATTTATCGTAGTACGATAAATAGTGATATAAACACTCCAATTATTCATAATCCACTATCGATGTGACGGACTGAACAATGAGTATTACCTATGACTATTCTGTACCCCATTATTGTCTTTCCACCCCTAAAAAAGGGGCCTTAAGTTATTAGAGTGTTCGGAATTGAGACATACTCTGATTAAAAACATAAACCTATCGGTGTAAATGTATCAAGACGTAGTTTAACTAACGATTTTAAACATTCGGTGAAAATGTATCAAGACAAAATCGTCTTAAAACAGTACTCTATCTGTATCCTTGTATACAGAAATACCCTTGCTAAAAATTAAACAATTGGTTTCAATCTATCATTGACATAAACGTCCTTAAAACTTTAATCTATCTGTATCCTTGCACAGAGACATAATCTTACTAAAAACATAAACAATCGGTGTCAATGTATCAAGACATTATCGTAAACAAGGTAATCTATCTGCATCCTTGAATCGATTTATAATCTTACTAAAAGCAGTAAACTATCTGTATCCGTGTATCTATAGGTTAATCTGAACCGCCTTACATTCTAGTCTGTTTGCATAGATTCTGGTGTTACTGTTAATGACGCCGCAGATGCACCGGTGTCGAGATATCTATTCGATAGTCCATATCGACTACAAAGTTTGAACGTGTTCGATGGTCCAGTATCGACTACACAGTCTGAACCTACTCGATTGTCCAGTATCGGTTACTCAGTCTGAAGCTATTCGATAGTCCGACTACACAGTCTGAATGACGGGCACCACCGGCGGCTCTGTCCACTGCTCTATGACCACCGTGTGGATCCTCGCCACTCTCGTGTGGAGATGCTATGCAATCGTCGTGAGGTGCTCGGGCTCCGGGGACCAGCAGTTATCGGATAGCCAGCAGCCGATCACCACCGTGACGAAGCCGATGAGCAGGGCGAGTACGATGTACATCTCCGCGTTGCCTGTGACAGAACAGAGAACTGAGGGGTCTTGGGAGAATTGAATAACCAGAGGTGTGGCCAGCTAACAGTATAAAGTATAGGGACCTGGGTGTAAGTGTATTCATGGGTTTGACTTCAGTTTGGTCGTTAGGGATGCGTATATCGGAATAACACCCCTTAGCTCTCACACACGCAGGGACGGTCCATTAGACAATGGCTAGGCAGACTACTTGCTAACTTGGTCAGCTGTATTGGATATTGCATTAAAAAACAAATCAAATCACTTTGTCCAATGGCATGGTGAGAGTAAAATGCCCTTGTGAAAGCTTTTATTTTTAATCAAAATATTTTGTTCACTAATGCCATTAATTTAACTATAGGTCTTAAATTGCGATTTCACAAAATCACAGGAAACTATAAAAATACAGAAGGCTGGCCGAAAATGAAGGGTTTCACTCCCGTGGGAGTTACACGAGTGGGGTCACCGTGAGGTATGGGAGTGAGTGAACATCTTCTGAGCGACCTAGCACCCCTGGCGTGCGAAGAGACTGTTGACCGAACTAAACTTTCTAAACGCACTGCCGTTAACATGGCAGTCAGCTTTATGTAGTGTTTCATAGGTGTCTGTGCCAAAATCGTATTTTACCTGCGTTCTTTTATGTTTTATAGTTTTCTGTTCAAAAATTTTATTTTACGTTTTAACGTTAAAATTAAAATGTTTAGCTACACATCTCAAATAAATGTTTTCCAGTAAAATATAATCTAACCTGATCTATTCCCGCGATCAGGAGAGACGACAGTTAAGGGCGTGGTTTACAGGGCTATAACTATTCCAGACGTGCTGCGTTGCCAAATTGCACACTAGCTGGATGCCATATCAATCATATGGCATTTTTTTATTGCAAAATGTCAACAGTGACAGCCTCATTATTAGCTGGAACCCAACTGTCATATTTCCTGCTCCCAATAATGGGTAAGTTATGTTAGGTTTGATTATGCTAGGGTAGGTTTGGCAAGGTTATGGTAGGTTATGTTTGGTAAGGTTAGGGTCAGCAGATTAGATTAGTCTTGGCTAAGTTATGATATGTAAGTTATTATGTTGTTTCGTTAGGTTAGGTTCAGCATTTTTTTAATAACGTTCAACATAGGTTCATTCCCAGAGGCGTCTTGTTCTTCCAGAGGCTTTTTATGAGGGTTAGGCTAGGTTATATTTGGTTAGGTTAGGTTACATTAGGCTATACTATCTTAGGCCATGTTAAGCTAGGCTAGTTTAGGATAGGTTTGGTTAGGTTCAGCATTATTTTGAATAACGTTACACAGGATCATACCCAGAGGCGTCTTGCTCTTCCAGAGACTGTTGATGAGTGTGGGGTCGCCACGTCGCCACTCCCGCCACCCCTTGCCGCGGCGGACGCCCCCCACCGGCCCTGGGGTGCTGGGAGACCCCGCCTGGGGCTGACCATGACCGGTGCCTGTCTGTGGGCTCGGCGTCCCCAGCACTGGAGACATTGAACACAGGAACAAGTCTTAGTTGCCGTTATATTAATTTATGGTAAATAATGTACTACATTAAATTAACAGCATATACTTGTTGTTACAATAATAAATAGAAAGGAATAGAATTCATCTTGAAATCAATTTTTGTGCTATGTTATATATTGTTGTTTTTCTTCTTTAACTTTATATAGACTTAGCTAGACATTTCTCGACAAGTGTAGTTTAGTTTAGTTTCTCGCTTGTATCGGCTGTTTTATAGGTCAACTGAACCATATCCAATAGCAATTGATGAAATGAGAATGGTTGTGGATACCGAGCCACTCCCCACTATTACACATTGGGTCTAGTTAAGATTCAAACACTCTGATATTCGAATAAATCACTAATTCAGGCCTTATTAGCTCATTTGCATTTCAGTGTATAGTAGCCATTTTTGTTGACATGCTATTCAATATTTTTGTTTTTAAAATAGCAAGCTGCTTGTCGCGATCTTGCCCGCATAAACTAAAACCTAGAATTAACACGCGATGTTTACTCTATATTCTTATTTTCAATCCCATCCTTACTCTACTATTTCTCTTCCTTTGAAAGATTTGTTGTAACTGATGCAGGAAAGTGCATGTGTCTTTAAAATTATTTGAAAAGAACCTTAACATTTTTGCGCTGTTTGCTAGAATTTTTCAAAACTAAAATTGTGTAGTACATTTAAATTCTAAATGAAAATGTTGTCTTTGATATTCGTGTCTGCTCGAAATTGTCCTTCCTTACAAAAAAATATGAAAATCCATCGAGCAGTCATAGAGCCAGTTCATTTCAAATCAGTACATTAAATTCTGCTGATTACCTTGATAAAATATAACTCCATAAGATTTACTTTGGAACTTTATAAGCCCTGAAGGTGGATGTTCTTTAAACCCCCAAAAAGGAAGTTTTTAGGGTTTGAGCTTTCGATTGATACCAAATACGTAGAAAATTATTAGTTTTACAGACCTAAATCCACCGAACATAAATCAAGGAAATTATATTTAATAATACGAGTTGCTCCCCCGTAAAAATTTTCGGATATAATCCTAATAACAGCTGTTTATTGAATTAAGAAAAATACATGTGACATAAATCAAATAAAACTCTCCTCCATATGAATAACATGGGAGCTTGGAAGTCCCGTGGGGCAAAGCCCTGGGGCCTAAATCGAAATTCTAGCTTCACAGCAACTTAGAACTTGAAATTATATTTTAAATCAAAAAAGAATCATCAAAATCGGTTAAATATTAACTTCAGGAAGTGAGTGAACAAAAATCAGGAATTTTTTAATTTGTAGATATGATGTATGAATTTTAAACATAGTTTTATCCCCAGCTGGAGGTTATTTCAGAGTTATTTACAAGAAAATACTCAAAAAAGGATTTACAGTAATTTCTCGCTTCTCAATATAGGATACAGCTTCATATACAGTATTATATTACCGCCTGTTGCAGCGAGAATCGTGATCAAGAAGGCTGTGCCACGCAAACGCATGACGTCATAGGCGACGCTGGCGCTACCTGTCGGCCGGCCGCCACATCTCCGGCGGTCTGTCTGGAACAAAGGGGACGTGATTAGGGAAGCTGTAATGGGAAAGAGACGGTAACATTAGGTTCGGTCACAGAAAACTATGGAACGGTACAGAAGGCGCAACACCGTGTTAGCGGAAGTTGCGCTTAAAACTGTAACGTCCAGAAATAATCGGGGGTTTAAATTGGCCGTTGACGCTGTCGGTACTATCAGGCTGTTTATAACTCATTCCCGCGGTCCGGCGCGGGGACAGAGGTCACTCACGGAGCGACTAATTAGCTTCGAATTCCCGCCGCTGGAGTTCGCTCGCCACGGAGTAACAAAATCGCAATCCCTGGATCCCGCTCTCACTCTTGTTCTCCTGCGCTACCGGACGGGACGAGAAGTCAGCAAAGACCGGCGAATCAGCGTGGCACAGCATTAGTAATATTATTCGTTTAATTAAAGATCGGCGAATCAGCCTGGCAATCTGGCCTGGTTTAACTTAATCAGACGACTAAGGTTATGAATATACAATACATGATAGTTAAGTCACCGGCCACTCTGAGCACTAGAGGCACTAGGTGACTCAGAGGGGGCATTCAACTCCCCCCCAACGACGGGCCGGGGGGGTGGCTCAGAGGGGGCATCCAGGAGCGCCCGCTGCCTCCCCTCTCGGCGACCCGACTTGTGGTGCTGTCACAGGAGCGCAACCCTTCTCCATTCCACCCAGCCTTCCATAGTGTGTTATGGTTGTACGTGCTATAACCAAGTCTAGGTACGATGTAGCCACCTCTAATATATATCTAGTTTCATAACGGTGGACCGTTCCTGTACAAACATTTTTTTATATTTATTTGATGTTGAATACACAAATCGGGATGTACAATTCTATTATATTAAGGATACAATTGGATAAAAGCAGGTCAGTAAGATGGGTTTAACCTTTTTCTTGTGCCGGTTTTCATGTTCGGTCAGTGAACAACGGGTAAGGGCTCAAGCTCTAATGGTATGATCAACAGCGATAAATATTCATTCCAAAGTCTGATCCCGTTCGGCCGAAATCCCTGCAAAGCGGATTGGCATGATAACACTAAGTCCTCACTGCTAAACTGGATTTGTAGCGTTGGCGTTTGACTGCTAACCAGTGTTGACAGTTCGGTGGTGGGAGATTATCGTACAAGAGTTACGAAATTATCGTACCCCTTGGGAAATTATCGTATCCCATTTTTAATAGTAGCGGGGGTGTTTGTCTACTTGTAAAACAGTGTAAGAAAAGCTAAACCGATACTAATATACAGTACATAACTGCGTAAGGAAAAGATTATTGTAAATTAGTTTCATTGCGCAGGAGACGGAACAAAAATTAGTTTAACTTGGATCACAAGCCCTCGATAAAGCTAAAACTATAACCCTCGTGTTTTCGATATTAAATTAAAAATTTTTGGAGAGTTTTAGATGGTAGAATCAAACCTTACAAAATGTTTTATCCAAAATATCAAAAATTGTAAAATTAATTTTGTTTGCATTGCGAATGTACGGAAATCCTGAAACTAAAATATACTAAAAATAAATGAAAGCTTTCACGAAATCGCTTGGACAAACTCCGAAATTGCTTTACCATGTGAAACGATTGAACTTGTCAGCGAAATAGGTTTAATTAATTCATCAAGTTATTTAGGAAATTGCATTTTGTTTTTAGAGTACAGTTACTGATCCATTTATATGGTTTTCATCCAAGGTTGTCTATATGTAAATAAGACTGGGGCTTCAGAGAAGATTACAGCGAACCTATAAATATGAAAGATTAATGAGGAAGAATGAGGAGTTGCTTGCGATATTCGTTTCTGTTATAAAGGAGTTTCTCTTGGATACGTTGTTAAGACTTAATACGAGGATTTTCCCAACATCTTCTCTTGTACACCTGGTTAAGGTTTATAGGCACACAGCTTATCAAATTCCATGATTTAAAAATGCGGCTTTAATTTATTAGGAGATTTCATATAAAAACAAACATTTCTCCTTCAGTATACTCATCGATCCTTTTATTATAGGACAGAGGGATGAAACCAACGGTTATTTCCTAGTTGGCATTATGTTTGGGTTTAAAAATATTAAATCAATTATAATTTAAACTCTCTCAATCAAATGATAATGGTTCTATACAATGTCCAAATAGTAATTAAAAAGCTAATTTCAAATTCCCACTTCCAAAAGTACATGTTCTTTTCCGGAAAAATGTAATGTAAAGAATTTTTCATTTTTCCTTCAACGCCTAAGTTCGATAAAATGTTTCGGCATGGTTTCATTCTCACCCTGTAAAGATGGTTATCTGTTTAGGTTTATTGAAAAATTTATATTCTGAGCTGAGGCTCCACTGTGTTTCACTTAGTAAATAAAAATAAATATAAGTTTCCGCTTGACCTACTTAGGCGATTTCCGGCACGATAACATCTCGATAAGTTGTATTCAAACAATAATATTTACTGTGTGTTTACTTTATTGGATATCTATTTATGGTATTAAAATAATTTATTGATTTATGACCGACAATATGTGAATTCCTAGTACTTTTACTTTGTATTCATGTTTGGAATTTATATAAAAACTCTTACTCCATAGATGTGCCTTCTGGGGGTTTGCAAACCCTTCACGTTCAGGGCTCCACCCCATGGGCTACCAAAGTTATAATCCTATACTCTAATATATGAGTAAGGTTTGGTTGCTTACTTGCTTGCGACACGGATCTCAAAAACAGCTCCAACGATTTACTTCAAATGTTCGAAATAACTAATTCCTGGGATAAAAATAAGTTCTAGACAGGCCTCATTCCCAGGAAAAATCAAATAATGTAAAAGAAACTAAAATGAAAAGTTAAAAAAATTAACATTGGGCTTATGGAGTTTCAAATCAAAACAAAAGATTTGTAACAGCTGTTCATAATCAACCAGGGAACTGTCAAAGTAATACTCATGTTGGGTTTATGATTATTAACATGTGGTTTCCTGAGAGCAGAGATTAAAATATTTGAGTGAAGATATACGGGTAGTAAAATAAATCAAAGGGACATTGACTTATAAATAACAACTGGAGCGACCTTAAAAATGCAGGAAAGAGGCAAATGAGCTAGAAAAATATGGTAATCAGTTGGAGAAGTGGTTAAATATTACTCCCAGTCATCTAAACAAGCTGACTGGCCTTCCCCGAGCAAAGCTCGGCCCCCAGGTACTGTTAATATTATGGAGTTAAATATTTTCCAGCTGATTGCAATGTAAATATACGTTTAAAGCATCTGGCTCCGTGCCTGGTAGATGTCTAAGCGGAGGACGGGACAAAGCTATTTGTGGATAGTTCAAGCCACCTTCTTTACTTATTCAATTAATTTATCCGCTTATTGTTACAACGGAAATTCTTTGCCGTAATTACACCAGTTCTAAATGAAATTCGCATTTCTGGCTTGCGTAAAAAAACCAAACTAGTTTGTGATTTAAAAATTATTCTCTCCAACATGAGGGACCGTCATCGCCTCTCTTATTTTTGGAGGGGTCTAAATTGGTTAATGATCGTTCGTAGAATAAGGGCGTTTCCTCATCCAGTTGACATGTTCTGGGTGTAAGGACCTAAATCCAGGAAAAGTCAATCCTTGACGAAAACACCAAGTTAATTTACCCCGACAAAGCTCCAGGGTGCCATTAGCATCCCCTTGGCGGCGTTCAACCTCGCTGCCTCTGAGGACAGCGTCTCGCTGTTTATATGTGACAATTTATTTCTTAATAGTTGTGACTAGTGATTTAAAAATTAGCATCTACCCCTGTATTAGATACTGACACTTATAATAGGTTCTTAATTTCGCCACTATGAAGAGGGAAGGTGTACAAAGTGTAGGCTATGTTTAAAAATACTGAGCGCGAAATTAATTGAAATTCACATGTGCAGAAATAAAGAAAATTCACATGATTCCAGCCCCTGACCCCCCCCCAAAAAAAAAATAAAAAACAGTGAACTTTGACAATGTTCCCTGTAATGAGAAATGCATTTGAACAGTCGATCGCTTTGTGATATGATCTTTCATTAATAATACCATACCAGAGTTCAGTTTCACCATTTTAAAGCTGAGAATACATGATTAAATCTTAATTTATAATTTCGGAAGGAATGAATAAGGAAAAATTAGAAAAATGTGTAAATGTCTGTCTATTGCACGGGTCTGAAGCTATCGTAGGTCCTAGAAGGCTTAGAATTGGAACAACCGAATAGAATTAGGTGGGAAAGTTCTCCATGAAGCCCGATTATTATTGTTGTATTTACTTTTCCTCGAATATAATAACCATACTATAAAGGAGAGGTGGTTTCTGTCTGTCTGTCTGATGTTCCGGGTAAACGCAAAAACTATTGAACCGACTGGGCTGAAACTTTACACAAAGGTAGATCTTGAACCCGTGCAACACATAGGCCTATTCACTTCCTTAAAATCCCCTCGGGCTACGCCCCGCGAACGTCCTAAGTTTCAATTTTTACATTTCAGAAGAAAGTAATCATTCAGAAACTGTTATGCGAACAGCTGAGGACACTTCCATTTGACAGCTTAAGGAGCAGAATCAAGAACAGCTGTTTCAAGCTAACGTACCTTTCTAACCCTTGCGAAGAACGGGTACATTCTACTCATATAACCATAAAATTCCAAAAGAATTTTAAAAACATTAAATGACCTAATGACCAGCTGTGATTAATTACAGTGAGATTTAAGTTTCTGCTTTGTTTTCGTGTTACCATATCATACCATCTTAATATTATTATTACCATACCACACTTTCCTCCAAATTTATTTCCCTTATGATGTAAACTGTAAATGGAATATCCACGTACACAAAAACCGAATGTCCGGGGCTACAGCCCCTACAAACCACTAGTAATATACTAAAGCAGCATAAAACGTCGATTTTGCAAGGTCCAAGTTTAAAATAAACATCGCAACTGATTACGTTCGAGGCACAGTGCTTGGCATCTGGTTAGCGTGTGCTCTGGAATGACTTTTCACCTCTATTTGGCTTAGTACCGTTAGTGTTTCAGTATACTTTTGTCAACAGAAAGAAAAATCAACTAATTAAATTTTAAAACATTTGTTTTGGTTATTTTCGTTATTGTCTGCTTTTATTTACGAGAAGTTTGAGTAGTTTCTCGCCTTTCCCAGACGCCAAGCACCGTGTCCCGAACTGTACTACGATCATGCGTTGAAATGTTTATATTTCGTCTGCAAGTAAATCTTCCTAATTCTTCCAAAAAGAGCTCAGAAATACTGAGTTTATAATCCAAAAAGGCGAATTTTGTGAAACTTACAGCAAAATAGGAGGGTTTCGATGATCCCGCTTATGTTTGAAACCTGAAAAGATGAAGCTTTCGAGGGCTGAAGTTGGATCTAAACAGTAAACCGTCAAAACTAAATTGTCTCTATTAAAATAAATTTACCTTCCACCTAATTAGCTAATATAGCAGCTATTTCCTCAATCTATCGACTTACAATAATAACTGGATCGCTCGTAGATACGTATAGGATAAATCACACCCGTAAAGAAAGCAGTTGTTTAATGTATTACGTTAGTCTGTGGTCAAAACATTGATACACGTATGTTTATGTAATCATTTGACAAACTTTCTCAAAATTAAAATGGGAACATTGAAATCCAATGAGGTAAAGTCCTTTGAAGATGTATTGTAGTATGTATGTATGAAGATTACGCGTATCTTTTTGTATTGTATGTATAAATATAGTTACATATATTTATAATGATAATAAAAAAAATTCTGCAACTCGACCAGATAGAACGGCCTGACGGACTGTTTTAAGTTTAAATTTTTTAACGTATTTTATAATAATGGAGTTGGTCTGTGATTAAGTATTTGGCTCCAGTTCGCAGCAGATGACAACAAGGTCGCGCAGCTGTGAACCATGCGTGGTACATGTATGATGCCGCGCGCCGGTCCCCACCTGCGTTCGAGTTGATGTTCTCTTTGAACTAAAATGGAATTATACCAATAACAACTTTGAAAGTTTTACAAGCTTTTTTATATGCAGCTGGATTTTCTTAGCTGGGTCCTTTTCCGGGATAATTGTAGAGATATGGAAAGTGTTTATTTCTCACTAGCTGCCATCGTTCCCGGTTTCACCCGGGAATACGACAGTTGTGTGTGCTGCATTCTATGGTTGACCTGTGGAACTACTACGAATCATAATCAGCTTATAGAATTTTCATCAGCTCAAACCAAAGTGAATGTCCATAAGAATAACACGGGGTTGGAACTTTGAAGCCCGTGGGGCATAGCTCTATGGGAATTTCTTAAAATCCCTTCTTAGTGGGTGCCTATGCTATAAGAGGAGTCTACATGCAACATTTCGTGCTGCTAGCAGCAATGGTTTGGCCTGGGCGTAGGTCGGAATTTCGTATTTATAGATATAGAAGATTAGTATACCTTTAATATATTAAAAACAACAATAAATATTAAAATTAAACCATAGCCATTCATTAAATAAACGGTATCAGAAAACTGACACATTTTAGCCCAACTTTAGTGATTAAATTACTTTTTTTACTAAATATAGAATCCAAAGCACAGTCGAATGTACAAAAAATCTTGTAAATAAGTTTTTTTTAATAACATCCACCCAAATCCCTGTTTAGGAGGCACTACAGAATCCATTGCTACACACGTGGTTTTAAGAGGGGAAATGCCTCCTATCCCGCCCAGGGTTATTAAGGGGCAATATATTACGAATTTCCTCTGTTGGTCAGTGCTAACTTGACAAGCATATCAAGTTTGAACGAAATTGATGAGCAAATAAGAGAGAAATAGTATTTTTTTATCCCCATAAGAATAACATTGGACAACGCACTGCGTTTACCGCAAAATGAAAATTTAAATCACCTCCGCAACCAGCAATCGTAGAATAGTAATTCAAGATACTAAATTATTTAGTTTGTTTAGCTCTTTTTAACTGTGGATAGTAATATTTTTTATATTTATTTTTTTTTATAAAAAAATCAAAAACTAAATTTTTATATTTTAAGTCTTGTAATTTCTGAACCCGAATTTTTACAGAAATTCGGGTGTCACTTTGTTGGAAAACTAAAGCTCTACAAAAGACTAAAGTTTAATACAAATCTTTAGAGCCGTTTTTGAGATATTCGGATTTTTCATGCTTTTTGGCGATTTTTGGGGGATAATTACCCTTAAAAATCAAAAATTCCAAAAAATTAAAAAATGCCTGGAGATATCGTGGATTAGTACCTACATACCAAATTTCATAAAAATCGGGCCATTGGTTAGGGCTCTAGCTCTTTACACATCCATACAGACAGACAGACAGACAGATAGACAGACAGACAGACAGACAGTAGACAGACAGACAAACAGACATCACGTAAAAATCACTTTTTTGGGTTCAGGGAGCACCAAAACGATTATTTCCACTAACAACTCAAATTCGAAAATTTTGACGAAAACAATACTTTCTCCAAATACTACATATAAGGGGGAGAAAGTAAATACCCCCGTCGCAGCAAACCTGCATACTCAGCGAATTTCCAATGGAGATATAAATGTCTTAATACTACATCAAGCCACTTATCAAGTTTCATAAAAATATATTCACAAATAAGCGATATATACAATTTTAATTATTCTCCATAAAAATAACATTGGGGCTGAGTACGCAGGTTTGCTGCAACAAGGAAAACCAAAAATGGGTGTTTTATGCTAATATCAATATAACTGAAGTAGGTGAAGTTATATACCAGTTTTTATTAATTTATGTTCATAATTAAGGGATACATAGCATTTAATTATTATCCATAAGAATAACATGGGTATGAGTACGCAGGTTTGCTGCTACGGGATCCATAGGCAAAAAATGATTTTTTTTTAGCAAATATCAATAGACCACATCCAGATGAAGCCATATACCAAGTTTCGTCATTATACGTTCATAAATAAGCGAGATATAACATTTTTATTTTCCTCCATAAGAATAACATTAGACAACGTACTGTGTTTAGCACTTTCAATATCTCGGTAACCAACTGACGTAGATAAATGATAAAAATACCAAATTGTGTGTTTTTTAAGCTGAATCCAATGGTGAAAACTAAAATTTGAATATTTCAAAAATTATATGTGAAAAATTCAAAAAAAACATTTTTGGGGTACAAAACCCCCCCCAAAATATCCCTTCGGGTAGAGCGATCTGGCTGGTTTTCAAACTTAAAGTCATAAATGTTGCTTTACAAGTTTATACCAAATTTCATCAAAATCGGATCATTTTTACGAGAGTTATCGTGCTCACGGACACACACACACACACACACACACACACACACACACACACACACACACACACACACACACACACACATATATATATATATATATACAGTTTCGAACAAATGGTATTTTTGGGGTCTGGGGACCTCAAAACGAAAAGCTATCATGGTCCCGGGCCTAGGTCTTACTATGCCGACTACGGTAATAGCTTCTTCCCTATAGGGGAAATTCGCTAAAACAGAATCCCGTGACGGTTGTTTACATAGTTAAGATTGTTCTCCAGCTAATCAAAACGAGTTCGCACGCAGCACGCTGACGTGAGGCGTGAGGGAAGTGAATTCCCACATACAAAACTTTTAAAACTCAAAGCCAGTGTAAAAATAGGCCTATACATTTATGCCAATTTTATTGAAATTCGAAAACATTCACCGTGCTAATAGTTCAATTTCCAAAGGAAATTCTCTAATATGGAGATTTAATGTCCAGCTGATGATTAAAAATGTATATGAAAATGTTAAAACACAACATATCTTAATACATAATCACAATAAAATAAACTGAATTTAATCCCTAACATTCTGAATGAAACTGCATGCTAATAAACAATCCCATTTTGTTAGTCATCGTTGTATTTGAAAGTAAACTGATAAGTAAAAAGAAAAAGTAAATATCAAAATGACAGAAGGTAGACAGGTTATTTTTATGAAGACAGCTGCTTGTTTTTCATGAAATGAATCATATGTTATGTAAAATTACTAAAATTTGTCTTCTATTTAAGATACATGGAAACTTTAAAGTCCAATTATACTCAGGGAACATCAAACTGAGGGAGACAAAAATTAGTCCATGACTTTTACAGAGAAATCCCTTTAATTTGACACCTCAATCATCAAAATCGGTTCATAAATAAAAGAGGTTTGCTGTACACAAGAAATTCCTTAGGGAATTAGTATAATAGATGAGTCCATAGGAAATATAGTATAGAGGGGAAAGTCTGTTTAGAAAATAGAAAAGGTATTTTCTGAATGTTACTCAGTTTCTGAGATTTGTCTAAACAAATCATAAATATTAAAAAAACATTACTTATCACCATTGAAAAGAACTCAAAAAACTAAATAATTTAGTATCTATATATTTAATTCCGTAAGCGAATCGGTCCTCACGAAATATCTCGAGCTAGGAAGAAGTTAAGTTAGGTTATGACGATTCATTTTAAATCTTGTGAGCCAAGGACGGTGAGAAAAATATCAGAAATGTCAAAGATTACGTGGGCTCCGCTCCACTGGACTTCAAAGATCCAATAATTTTCTTATGGAAATATCACTACAGTGTTTTTAGCGAATTTCCCCTATAGGGAAGAAGCTATTACCGTAGGTCTCAAGGTAAGACTTAAGCCCGAGACCATGATAACTTTTCATTTTGAGGTCCCCAGATGCCAAAAACACCATTCGTTCAAATTTGTATATATGTGTATATATATATATATATATATATGCACACCTGTATATATAATATATATTATATATATATATGTGTGTCCGTAAGCACGATAACTCTCGTAAAAAGGTCCGATCTTAATGAAATTTGGTACAAATGTGTAAAGTACCATTTATTTGAACGAGTTCAAAAACCAGATGAATCGCACCATCCGAAGAGGGGTTTTTGAGGGTTTTGTACCCCAAAAATGTGTTTTTTGGGGATTTCACATGTAATTTTAATTTAAATCAAATTTTAATTTATACCATTGAATTCAGCTTTAAAAAAACAAACAATTTAGTATTTTGATCATTGCTCTACGTCAATTGGTTACCGAGATATTGAAAGTGCTAAACACAGTACGTTGTCTAATGTTATTCTTATGGAGAAAAAGAAAAATTGTATATCTCGCTTATTTATGAACATAAACTGGCGAAATTTGGTATATGGCTTCATCTGGTTGTGGTTTATTGTTGTTTGCACAAAAAAAATGTTTCGCCTATGGTTCCTGTAGCAGCAAACCTAGGTACTTGGTCCCCATGTTATTCTTATGGAAAATACTTAAAATGTTATATATTACTTATTTATGAATGTATATGGATGAAACTTGGTATGTGACTTCACTAAGATGAGTTCTATTGATATTTGCATAAACACCCATTATTTTGTGTGCCTTGTTGCAGCAAACCTGCGTACTCATCCCCAATGTTATTCTTATGGAGAATAATTAATATTTTAAATATCGCTTGTTTGTGAATACATTTCTTATGAATCCTGTTAAGTGTTTTAATGTGTTATGTTATATATTCATTGGAAATTCGCTGAGTATGCAGGTTTGCTGCGACGGGGGTATTATTAATATGCAAAATGAACTAATGATCAGCTGTGTTAACACAAAACCGACATGTTAGGAGCTATAGCCCCTGTAAGCCACTAGTTTTGATTTATTATTCTACGATTGCTAGTTACGGAGAAAATTTAAATATAAATTTTCCGGTAAAAACAGTACGTTGTCCAAAGTTATTCTTATGGGGAATACAAAAATTACAATTTCTCTCTTATTTACTGACCAATTTCGTTAAAACTTGATAGGCCTAAACAGGTCAAGTTAGCATTGACCAACAGAGGATGTTCGAAATATGTAGCTACTTAACCCTGGGGGGGATTAGGGGGCATTTCCTCTCTTAAAACCACTGTGTATCGCAAAGGATTCAGTAGTGCCACCAAAAAAGTGATTTAGGTGCATATGTTTGACAACAACTTTTTTAGAAGATTTTCTGTACATTCGACCGTACTTTATACTATATATTTATTAAATAAAAAGTAATTTATTCATTAAAGTTTTGCTTAAAGAGAGAAAGTATGTGTCAGTTTCCTGACACCGTTTATTTCTATATCAGAATAATCATTCTATCTTAAATTTTAAGTTAATATCATTAAATACCCCCGTCGCAGCAAACCTGCATACTCAGCGAATTTCCGATGAATATATAACATAACACATTAAGCTACTTAACAGGATTCCTAAGAAATATATTCACAAACAAGCGACATTTAACATATTAATTATTCTCTATAAGAATAACATTGGGGATGAGTACGCAGGTTTGCTGCAACAAGGAACACAAAATAATGTTTTTTTAGCAAATATCAATAGCACTCAATATCAATAACTCATCTAAGTGAAGTCACATACTAAGTTACATCCATATACATTCATAAATAAGCGATATATCATTTTAATTATTTTCCAAATGAATAACATGGGAACCGAGTACCTAGGTTTGCTGCTACGGGAACCACAGGCGAAAAATTGTTTGTTATGCAAACAACAATAAATCACAACCAGATGAAGCCATATACTAAATTTCGTCAGATTATGTTCAAAAATAAGCGAGATATAATTTTTTCTTTTTCTCCATAAGAATAACATTAGACAACGTACTGTGTTTAGCACTTTCAATACCTCAGTAACCAATTGACGAAGAGCAATGATCAAAATGCCAAATTTTTTTTAAGTCGAATTCAATTATAAAAATTAAAATTTTATTTAAAAAATTTCATGTGAAAACCCCAAAAACCCATTTTTGGGGTACAAAACCCCCCTTCGGATGGTGCGATTCGCTTGGTTTTCGAAGTCGTTCAAATAAATAGTACTTTACACAATTGTACCAAATTTAATTAAGATCGGTCCTTTTTACGAGAGTTATCGTGCTTACGGACACACACACACACACACACACACACACACACACACACACACACACACACACACACACACACACACACATATATATATATATATATATATATGTATATATATATTTGAACTAATGAGGTTTTTGGCATCTGGGGACCTCAAAATGAAAAGTTATCATGATCTCGGGCTTAAGTCTTACCATGACACCTTCGGTAATAGCTTCTTTGTAGGGGAAATTCGCTAACAAAACTTTAAAATCCCTCTCAGTAATAACTTAGGCCTATAAGTATTAAAACCCAAATAGCGGGCATTTTTTCTAATTTACTATACCTCAATTTGAATTCTATGGTCTATAAAGCCGTTGTAAATCTAATTCTTGCAAATGATTTTGATGGCTTGGAATGTATTCTTATTTAAGATTTTGCGTGAAAGCAGATGATTTAATAATGTAATCAGATTTTCAATCCAACTTATGGTAACGGAGGTATAATTTGTAGGCAATTCCAAAGTGCTACCACGAGTAGAGGGTGAACGTTGATAGGCCAGTCAACGAACTTGATCTAGAATCCTTAAAAATGTACTAGCATTGACTATAAATACTGAAGGAGACATCCCATCCATATGGCCCAGCTGTCCCACTTTTAGTGTATGCTAGAATTTAAAATTGAAGTAGTTTGATTGGGTCACCGACAGATTGTGCTGCTGTCAACTTTTTATTTTAGTTATTTACGTTAACTTTTAAAATATCTACACCCCAGAAAGCAAGTGATAATCAACTTATGTTTGCTTCCTGACACACCAACTGTTGTATTATCCCCTCCTTGAGAGGATAAGTAACAGTTGATAGCAGTATACTCTGTTGGTGATTGGTGTAAACTACGTCCTCTTTCAATCCTGGCATACTCAAAACTAGGGACACATTTTACAATGGCAATGAGAAGTCTACTTCAGTATTTATAGTCAATGGTACTAGTCTGCCAAATATACTATATCGTTCTTAAGTTGATCGACCAAGACACAAACAAAATTAGTCAATGTTGTTAAGTTTAGGGATTTTCTTCGTTCATCCAATTACAAAAACTAGTAAACCTGTTGCTCGAAATCGAGCAATTGAATTAAATCGACATAAATATTGTGTTACCGTTCCAAAGCCAACATGGCCTGCTGATTAACTGTGTTTACTCTTTCCAGCTGATTGCTTAAAACTTATAGTTATTTCCCAATGTTAAGCTTATGGGAAAAACTCAACTTTAATGGGCCCCAGGGCCTAACTCACAAATTATTTCTCTATAAAAAAAGTTTCCTGCACAACTTCACGTTAGGCTCTTTCCAATTACACCAAAAACATGAAAATCGGTTCAGTAGTTTAGGAGGTGTGATTGTCACAAAAAACCTGCTCGCCTATTAAATAAGTATAGATAGAGAAATGTCACCAAATTACAAATTTTTAATTCTTACAGATCGTTGTTTTCACATTTAGTATGTCAATGCTCTACCAATCATAACAACCAGCGAAACTAAGCAACAACTGCCAACCATAGCGAAATGTTTGCTTGACCCATTGGCATTGAATCCGGCGGCTTCAGTCTGTAAGATGACTTTAAATTCGGTATTGCTTTCGAAGAATGCTGCTAGATTAATGAACAAGGATAGTGACATAAATATCACTGTAAAACCTCCTGACAAGAACATATCCTCAGCCCGTCGGTGGGTGTTAACGATGGATAACGACGAGTGCAAGTCGAATATAAAACATGCAATACTCACCCACGCGTGTATTTATCCAACAAATTTTAAAACTCCACAAGCGAACTTCACTGGAACACAGAATGTTGACAGTTCACTCGAGTGTTATGCACCTTTCAAGCCCGGAGTCTGAAATAGCACGTTAAGCTCGAGCACACCTGGGCAAGTGGAATTTTGAAAATAGGCAATGTCACTAATTTTAAAAAAACCGGGTTTTTGTATGAAATTTTTTTTATAATTATAATTTTGTTAATAATTGCCTGGGCGGTGGTACAAAGGGTACTGGGACAGCGACACCTGTTGAGAAGGGGTGGGCGGTTGGGGGTGGGGGTATTGGTAGGGGTGGGGAGGCGCCGCCTGGCGGGGAACTGGGCAACTAGCGTGTGCAACAGGTCCCCCCCTCCCTACCCTCCCAACCCCTTGTCTGGGGAGCCTCCTCACCACCAGGTAACACTTGAAACCGGCGGTGCTATCGACTACCGAGTACTCGATGTAATCGATGTGTTTGAGTACTTTCATAAATACTTTTTATCCCCTCCGCATTGTTAAATATGTAAAACGTTGACCACTCTTGCAGTTACAACATGTCGTTGTTTGCTGGAGGTTCTTTTAAAAGCTGCAGTTGATGTATTAAGAACACAGAACTGCTTAAGAATTATTCTGAAGAAAATTCTACGAAAAGGGTTCTTTCCTTTAAACTGTCAATTGAATATTTTGCCTATTAAACTTTTATATGTTTTTAAGGTGTTTATCCTCCTTGATGTAAGAAGTGGCATTAGAGGAATTGAACACCGGTTTTAGGACAGAAGTTCAAATAATAAAATAACACATATTTTTAAACATTTATTTTACTTAGTTAGGTCCTAAATTTTTTTGATAGTTTGTCTACTGAGATAAAAAATTTGATAATGTAACTATACTTTGTTTAAAGGTAAAAAATGGATTTTGACTGCTGCTAGTAGTGTACTTTGTATCTGTAGGATTAGGTCGACGTGTTTTTTTAGTAGATTTTAAATTCATTACCCTATCCTATCCTATACTCTAATATGAGTAAAACTTACTTTGCTTGCTTGTATACTCGCTTGCTTCCTTGATTGTAACGCGATCTCAAAAACGGCACCAAATATTTCCTTAAAAAGTTGAAATTAAATAATTTTTGGATTAAAAATAAGTTCTAGGCAGGTCTCATACCCAGGAAAAGTCAAATAATGTAAAAAAGCGAATATGACAATTTGAAAAATTAACATTGGGCTTATGGAGTTTAAAAACAAAACAAAAGAATTGTAAAAGCTGTTCATAATCAACCAGGGAACTGTCGAAGTAATACTCGTGTTGTTTATAATTGTTAATATGTGGTTTCCTGAGAGCAGTGACTAAAACTGTTGAGTGAAGATTTCATATATAGAGTGGTCATATCCGAAATAAATCAAAGGGACATTGAGCTATAAATAACAACTGGAGCGACCTTAAAAACAGAAAAGAGGCAAATGAGCTATAAAAATCTGATAATCAGTTGGGGGAAGAGGTGAAATATTACACCAAGTCATCTAAACAATCTGACTGGCCAGCAAAGCTTGGCCCACCAGGTACTTTATATAATTAAAGCATAGTTGTAACCGTAATATCATTAACAATAGCACGACAGCTAACATACAACATTCAATGACAGTAATTAATAATGCCAATCGAACAACGATGTATCTCTAAATATCAACTTTATAACAAATGGCAATTGATTGGTTTTAATTTGTTCCTTGCTTGACAATTATTGTTAAATTAATACATTAGTTAATGATAAATATAATTTATTTCATTATTCATGATAGAGAAGAAATCTAAAACTTATATAACAATCTATATAGTTTATTTTAATTAACTTTCAAACTGATAATAGTTGTATCAGAAAGTATTTATCACTATATTCGAATACCGTGTTCTATTATTCGTATTCGAATGATTCACCCGCATCAAAAAGTACTCGGTGGTTAGAATTGAGGATGTCGACTACCGAATGAATCGATTACAATCGCGATTTCAACTCCGAATACTAGGCCTAATGTTGAAACAGAATGACGCGTTGGAGCAGTTGGAGTATGTTGGTTGCAAAGGACCAACGTGAAGTTTCCCTCTGATAATTGTGTATTCAATCAAAAATGTGCGCTCTACCGACTTAGGAGTGGGCTCTAATCACGAAACGTTTTGCGTTTCTACCTGCTTTCCCATAAGACCAATGTTAACTTTAAAAGTCCGTCCCTTCTCACTGGGTTATCTGACATCTTTGAATTATAGCTCATTTTAAAGAGCAAACCAATCTATCAATTTCAGCTAGGAAAATTTTGATATCACAAATAATAAACGTTTGATAACATTCTGAAATGTTCAATATTTATGATTTTATGGGTGAAATATTTGTGATATCGAAATTCTGTTCATTTAAATCGCTAGGTATTTTTGTTGGTTAAAATTAACCAGAAATAATTGATTTTGGATAATCCGTCGAGGAAGAACGGGCTTTGAAAATTAACATTGACCTGGTGGGAGAATCAGGAAGACCAAGAGGACCAGAGCCTCTTTTAAGCTAAGCTTGATTTATTCCCATAGGACCTTTCACCAGATCTCTGCGACTTTACAAATATTTGTCAATATAACCTTTAACCCTCTGATAAATATTTACAAACAATACCTAAGTAACAAATTGACCCTATAACCTTTCTTTCAGCAAAACACGACCCCCATTTATAAACGTCGAAACTTTACTTTCGATTAACGTTGCGAAAAAACACCACAAATATCGTTTGGGCAGAATCGATATGTGCAGTTCGGATGCGGAACGACCGGATGATTCGGTGGGTACGTCGCTTGGCGCCCAACCCCACCCCCCAACCAACAACCACCCAACCCCTAGCCGCTCACACGCCCAGATGCTCGATACGGGCGACAGGGTAGGAGGCCCGGGCCGCCACACCGCTAACGCACCTGAGATACGAGCTCGCAGCTCAAGCTCAAGCTCAACTCGTCATTACAGCTGAGCTGAGCTCGAGTGATGTCTCAGCTGGTGACAAACAACCATTGAGATACTTTCAGTTCATAAAGCGAATTTCACACACTATAATTAGAGATTCTATTGCACTGTATACATTCACATCCAGTCAAGATACATTTTACCCTCCGACAAATATGAGGTGGTGTCTGTCTGTCTGTTTATTGTTCCACCACCAAAAGCCACTGGATCAAATTTGCTGAGGTTTTGCACAAATATGAATCTAGGACATGGATGCGCGTATTACCTGCTGCTAGGGAGTGTGAATCTTTCGCCGGGGAGGACATGGTCGCGCCGATGAGATGCGCTTCCATTTCCCCCCTAAACTTACCTCATCTATAATCCCTATAACCTCAAAACTAAAATTCTTAACGCTGAACTACACGAGAATTTCAAGTATTTTCTGATTAAACTTCTCTCAAAATACCTGACAATTTTCTCAGTAAAATTTGTGGAAATGCCTTTGTTTAATCCAGATTTGCTTTTGAACCTCATGTAAAACTGTTTCAATTCCGGTTTAAAAAATAAATAAAAATATTAGAAACTGAAACTTCATATATTATTTATATGACAGTGATAAAAAAGTTCTTATGACAATAGGTACTCATTAAACAAGACTATATAAATTCGTAATAGATTGTGACACTTTTTGTGTTAAAAGTTAATGCCAAAAGGTAACTTTTCAGTTAGGGAGCCGCTTGAAAATCCGTGCAAGACACCGACATTTGCGAATCCTGTCATAACTTGGTTACTAAATATATCCGTTTTCAGTCCCTTGGTTTTGTTTAAAAGGCATTTTACGATAACTACTGTTTGGCATTTATATTTTTTTCGAACAAATAGCATTACTAATATTTTTTAGATTATTGATTATTCGGCCAAATATGAATATACAACTGCCAAAAACAACGTACAAATTTACACTGTGAACGTTTATTTTTTTACGAAGATTTATCGAGTTGTTTTGGGGTAAGAACAAAAATAAATCTTAAAAATACCAAGTTGTGGATGAGTAGTAACTGTTGAAGTAGCCTATTTACAAACACACAACAAATGTAATTGGTGTACTGTAATCTTGGACACTTAAACACAGAAAATGGAGTACAAAAGTAAATGAATGTTCAAAAGTATCTAAATTTAAAGCTATTTGAACGCAGAATAAGAAACATCCTGGGAAGTATTTTCCTGGGAAGTAGTGTTCTGGGAAGTATTGTCCTGGGAAGTAGTATTCTGGGAAGTAGTGTTCTGGGAAGTAGTCTTCTGGGAAGTAGTGTTCTCGGAAATAGTGTCCTGGGAAGTAGTGTTCTGGGAAGTAGTGTTCTAGGAAGTAGTGTTCTGGAAATTTGTATTCTGAGAAGTAGTGTTGTGGGAAGTCGTGTTCTGGGAAGTAGTGTCCTGGGAAGTAGTGTTCTGGGAAGTAGTGTTGTGGGAAGTAGTGTTCTGGGAAGTAGTGTTTTATTTTATTTTCCCTCATAATTTATATAATTTAATGGAAAACCTCTGTCCGTTAAGAAATACACTGTAGGCAGAGAACCAAGATTTTGACAATTGTTTAATTTTTTGATACATAAACATAAATTGAAATACATATTTTATACTTAGTGAAGAGTATTCATATTTTACTAATAGGAACAAATGCATGTTAGTGGCATAAGTAACATAGGAACTAAATGTCAGTAACAGGACCATGGTTTGGACTGTTCCTTTGCAAAATGTTGTCCAAAAAGTGTATTTGTTTTTTCCTGGCAGTTTTTTTTGTAATTTGAGGTTTTAGATTTAAAAGGTCCACGGTTTGAAAAGAGAGAAAATATGTATAATAAAATTACAAAACGCGGTTTTAATCCAAGTTAGTGTGACAGACATGTTTAAGTTGGGGGGATTAAATAATTAAACCTTAGAGCTTTAAAACAACGCAATCTGTCACACCAGAGTCCAGTCGTGGTCCATTAGACGGGTTGCATACACGCGTGTCTTAGTTGTTTAGCTAAATGTATTGCTGGCTCGTCTCGTAAAGGTTTGATATTTACAAATAATTTTCCCTGAGACAATAACACTCTGTCAATGTCAAAAATGACAATAACGTCACGGGAAAATCAGTACGAATTCATCCAACACTTCGAGTAGAACAACAGTAAAACATACTTTAGCAAGTTTTGCAGCGTTTTGTTTTAATTTCCTATACACGCCAATGATTTTTTTTACATTTTGAAAAGGAACGGTCCAAACCCTGGTCTTGTTACTAATATTGACGTATAGTTAGAAATAATCATTAATTAGACCCCAATAACAAATGGCAGCCGGGTCCAGTAGCTTGAAACACTTTCAGACTTGTATTCCATTAGTTTAGCAGTAGCCTCTCTTACGCCTACATTAAGACGTGTAGTGTGCAGAGTTGTATAGCTGCGGCCGCGTGCGTCATTCTTTATTCACTTTGTTTCACGAAGCCGAGCGCCTTTACAATTCGTCTGCTTTCATCACAGAAACAACTACAACACCGTGTTTAGGATACACCCCCTCCTTGCCTATGTTATAATTCACTTTGTAATTAGATGTAAGAACGACGAACGGGATGGTAATGTTTTTCTTAAAGTTGTTTTTTCCATTGACGTTACATCAAAACCGAACTTCTGAAACACCCTCCACTTTATCGAATTTCCCCTAAAGGTAAGAAGCTATTACCGCAGGTGGCATGGTAAGATCTAGGTCCGGGACCATGATAACTTTTCCGTTTTGAGGACCCCAGATGCCAAAAACACCATTAGTTCAAATTCATATATGTGTGTGTGTCTCCGTAGGCACGATAACTTTCGTAAAAATGGTCCGATATTGATGAAATTTGGTATAAACGTGTAATGCAGCATCTATTTTCATGAGTTCGAGAACCAGACAGGTCGCTCTACTTTAAGGGGGGTTTTGGGGGGGTTTTGTACCCAAAAAATGTGTTTTTTGAACTTTTTACATATAATTCTCTTTAAACCCAAATTTTGGTTTACACCATTAAATTCAGCTTAAAAACAAACAATTTGGTATTTTGATTATCGCTCTACGTCAATTGGTTACCGAGGTATTGAGAGTGCTAAACACAGTACGTTGTCCAATTTTAATCTAATGGAGGATAAGTAAAATTGTATATCTCGCTTATTAATGAACATATATTAATGAAACTTAGTATGTGGCGTTATATGGTTGGGTTTTAATGCTATTTGTATACAAAACTCATTTTTGGTGGTCCCCATGGCAGCAAACCTGCGTACTCAGCAGCTATAATGTTATTCTTATGGAGAGTAATAAACATGTGATATATTGCTTGTTTATGAACATAAATTGATAATACTGGGTATGTTGCTTCATCTGGAGGTGATCCATTGATATTTACATAAAAACCAGATTTTGTGGGTCATGATGCAGGTAACCTTCATACTTAGTCCTAATGTTTTTCTTATGGGGAATAAATAAAATGTCATGTATCGCTTATTTATTAATATGTTTTGATTAAAGTTGGTAATTGGCTTCATGACTTAGTGGATTACTATTTGAAATTAGCTGAGTATGCAGGTTTGCTGCAACGGGGGTATTGTCATTGGCAGGATTAGGCATACCGACTTAATTGCTGTAAACAACAACTATTTCATTCAGTATATTATACTACTGACTACTCAATATTTCCGACTCACGTCTTACTAACTACTAAGTGCTTCATAGTGTATACCTTACCTTACCTTACCTTACCTTACCTTACCTTACCTTACCTTACTGAGGAACAAGCGGTTTAAGGGTTGCGTTTACATAAAACAATAGTTACGTAAAGAAAGAAACAATTTTTTCCTTGCTGAAAAAATAAATGCATATCAAATTAATTCATAGACTTTACACTTTAACAGTAATAATAAATGACACTAGTCTTGTTTAATCTCTAATAACCTTGATAACTTATACATCGCAATAGCCCTAATACCCTAAAGTAACTTTGGTTTTGGTTGAGAAGGCGGTTAAGTCAAAGTAGTTGACCCACATAATCCGACCCCGAACCCATTACTGCCAACCGCCACTTTAACCTTTGCAACATCTCGTCCTACAACGACGGTATTTTCATCATCTTACCAACACAAATTTGTTGTGATTCGTTGTTCCAGCAGGCTTCGCCCCGCAAATAATCTTAATATATAATAACTGACAGTAATATATAATTCTGTGGTTATCTCGTGGTACTACTACGAATCAAGATCAGCTGTTTGTATTTTCATCAGCTCAAACTTAAAGTGAATGTCCATAACACAGGAATAACACAGGATTGGAAATTTGACTCCCCGTAGGGCGGATCCCTATGGGCATTTCTTAAAACCCTTTCTTAGTGAGCACCTAAGACCCAAGAGGAAGGTATGTTCCAAATTTAATTGCAATCCGTTGTGTGGTTTTTGAGATTTCGTGATGAGTGAGTAAGTCAGTCAGTCAGTGGTATTTGGATTTGATATATTAAGATTAATATTTTTGTTTCTCTTCTTCAAACGTGTGTTTTGAGTTGGTAACATAATTATGAGATTACCAATTGACATAGAAGTTATTAGGTTGACAACAAATCTCTTCTATTATATTAATAAATTAATTTATCCTATTGATACTAAACGAAAGTTCTATTCGGTTAATTTGAGATTCGTTAAAGGCTCAACTTAATATTGCTTTCAAGCAATTATATAAAAATAAATTATCTTATGATAGTTTTAAAATTATCCTGCACACAAAAACCCCCGTGTCCTTCATTCGAGCCAACAGAATTTACAGAGAAGGGCATCAGTTATTGTGTTAAACCAGAAAAATCTTTCAAGTTTATTTTTACTTTTTGTAATTAGGGATAAAATGTTGTTATTATTTGACCGAGAAGGGCAACAGATTTTGTGGCAAACCATAACAATTGTTCAAATTTATTTTTAATTTTTTTAATTACGGGTCAAATGTTATATAATTATCCAAGCGACAATTACAATCCTATGCTCTAAGACGACGAGCAATTCCTGTTTGTTTGTTTGCAAAATTTATCTCGGAACCCAGTAGACCGTTTGCTAAAACATTGGAATTAGGGGCCTTTGAACCTAAATATGGATTGGTAAAAACCTCGACCCCGGAAAATTCATAATTCCTTAAAAATCCCATTTAAAAATTGGAAATGTTAACATCGGTCTTATGGAGTTTCAGTTGCGAATCAGAACAAAAGAATCAGTGAATAAATTAACCAGTGATCAGTCAAAGTAGTAGTTACGCAAGGTTAGGTTCCGACGGATGATTTTTTTTAATCAGTGACTAGAACCATTGAATGAAGATTGCATATAGAGTGGACATCTTTTTACACACGAAACGAATGAAATATCACCGAGTATGGCTAGGTCTCCCCCGCGGTACTAGCAGTTTGATAAGACTAAATAAATTAACGAGGTCAGGGGACTACCAAGCGTAACAGTGGTCTTCGCCAAGCGAAGCTCGGCCCCCTAACATTACCTAATTACAAGACTACCGACTGCTGTAACGAGGTTGAAGCTAGAGATTGCGCCACTGCGGCCGCGGTAATCATATTGGTCCACTAATTGGCCAATTATTGGAAACACCGCCCTTAAAATGTCGCGGTTTACAAGTTAATATTACATGTTAAACATAAATTGACCCGTGAATCGGGTAATTGACGTCAATTGGAGGTCGACGTGCTGTTATGACTTGTGTAATGTGATTTAGATAATTACGTCATTTTGAAAGCTTCAATTCCTAGATTTGGTTTACGTAGTTTGCTTTAAAACGGCAAAATGTGTAAGACAATTTTACCCTTAAATAGTGTTTAGGGAATATTTTGTAGTTTTAGGTTTTTTCGATGTAATATAACCAACATGGCCTACCTCAAGCCTAAAGGGAGTGGAAGCCTGAAAGACGCACAGACACTTATCAGATTTAATACCCTGTCAATGTACTTATTGTTCAACTAATGTTTTAACCAGACTGTTACAAACGGCAAAGGCATTCACACCAGTAAAGACAAAGCGATTAAAGAGTTTTTGCAATCTCGTTAAAATAACGTTAAACACTCCCCCTAAACGTTAAACGCTACCCATAAACGTTAAACACTACCTCTAAACGTTAAACAATACCCCTAACCGTTAAACCCTACCCCTAAACCTTAAACGCTACCCCTAAACGTTAAAAACTACCTCTGAACGTTAAACACTACCCCTAAACGTAAAACACTACCCCTAAACGTTAAACACTACCCCTAAACGTTCAACGCTACCCCTAAACGTTAAACGCTCCAATTAAACGTTAAGTGCTACCCCTAAACCTAAACGTTAAACGCTACCCCTAAATGTTAAACACTACCCCTAAACGTTAAACACTCCCCTAAACGTTAAACACTACCCCTAAACGTTAAACGCTACCCCTAAACGTTAAACACTACCTCTAAACGTTAAAAGCTACACCTAAACGTTAAACACTACCCCTAAACGTTAAACACTCCCCTAAACGTTAAACACTACCTCTAAACGTTAAACGCTACCCATAAACGTTAAACGCTACCCCTAAACGTTAAACACTACCCCTAAACGTTAAACACTCCCCTAAACGTTAAACACTACCCCTAAACGTTAAACGCTACCCCTAAACGTTAAACGCTACCTCTAAACGTTAAAAGCTACCCCTAAACGTTAAACACTACCCCTAAACGTTAAACACTCCCCTAAACGTTAAACACTCCCTCTAAACGTTAAACGCTACCCATAAACGTTAAACGCTACCCCTAAACGTTAAACACTCCCCTAAACGTTAAACACTACCCCTAAAAGTAAAACACTACCCCTTACCGTTAAACCCTACCCCTAAACCTTAAACGCTACCCCTAAACGTTAAAAACTACCTCTGAACGTTAAACACTACCCCTAAACGTAAAACACTACCCCTAAACGTTAAACACTACCCCTAAACGTTAAACGCTACCCCTAAACGTTAAACGCTCCCCTTAAACGTTAAGTGCTACCCCTAAACCTAAACGTTAAACGCTACCCCTAAACGTTAAACACGTTTAGGGGTAGCGTTTAACGTTTAGGGGTAGCGTTTAACGTTTAGGGGTAGCGTTTAACGTTTAGGGGTAGCGTTTAACGTTTAGGGGTAGCGTTTAACGTTTAGGGGTAGCGTTTAACGTTTACAGGTAGCGTTTAACGTTTCGGGGTAGCGTTTAACGTTTATGGGTAGCGTTTAACGTTTAGGGGTAGCGTTTAACGTTTATGGGTAGCGTTTAACATTTAGAGGTAGTGGTTAACGTTTAGGGGAGTGTTTAACGTTTAGGGGTAGTGTTTAACGTTTATGGGTAGCGTTAACCGTTTAGGTTTATGGGTAGCACTTAACGTTTAAGGGGAGAGTTTAACGTTTAGGGGTAGTGTTTAACGTTTAGGGGTAGCGTTTAACGTTTAGGGGTAGTGTTTAACGTTTAGGGGTAGTGTTTAACGTTTAGGGTAGTGATTTACGTTTAGGGGTAGTGTTTAACGTTTAGGGGAGTGTTTAACGTTTAGGGGTAGTGGTTATCGTTTAGGGGTAGCTTTTAACGTTTAGAGGTAGTGTTTAACGTTTAGGGGTAGTGTTTAACGTTTAGGGGTAGTGTTTAACGTTTAGGGGTAGCGTTTAACGTTTAGGGGTAGTGTTTAACGTTTAGGGGTAGTGTTTTACGTTTAGGGGTAGTGTTTAACGTTAAACACTCCCCTAAACGTTAAACACTACCCCTAAACGTTAAACGGTACCCCTAAACGTTAAACACTACCTCTAAACGTTAAAAGCTACCCCTAAACGATAAATACTACCCCTAAACGTTAAACACTCCCCTAAACGTTAAACACTACCCCTAAACGTAAAACACTACCCCTAAACGTTAAACAATACCCCTAAACGTTAAACGCTACCCCTAAACGTTAAACACTCCCCTAAACGTTAAACACTACCCCTAAACGTTAAACGGTACCCCTAAACGTTAAACACTACCTCTAAACGTTAAAAGCTACCCCTAAACGATAAACACTACCCCTAAACGTTAAACACTCCCCTAAACGTTAAACACTCCCCTAAACGTTAAACACTACCCCTAAACGTAAAACACTACCCCTAAACGTTAAACACTACCCCTAAACGTTAAACGCTACCCCTAAACGTTAAACACTACCCCTAAACGTTAAACTCTCCCCTTAAACGTTAAGTGCTACCCATAAACCTAAACGTTAAATGCTACCCATAAACGTTAAACACTACCCCTAAACGTTAAACACTCCCCTAAACGTTAACCACTACCTCTAAACGTTAAACGCTACCCATAAACGTTAAACGCTACCCCTAAACGTTAAACGCTACCCATAAACGTTAAACGCTACCCCTAAACGTTAAACACTACCCCTAAACGTTAAACACTAACCCTAAACGTTAAACGCTACCCCTAAACGTTAAACACTCCCCTAAACGTTAAACACTACCCCTAAACGTTAAACGCTATCCCTAAACGTTAAACGCTACCCCTAAACGTTAAACGCTACCCCTAAACGTTAACCGCTACCCCTAAACGTTAAACGCTACTCCTAAACGTTAAACACTACCCCTAAACGTTAAACACTCCACTAAACGTTAAACACTACCTCTAAACGTTAAACGCTACCCATAAACGTTAAACGCTACCCCTAAACGTTAAACACTCCCCTAAACGTTAAACACTACCCATAAACGTAAAACACTACCCCTAAACGTTAAACACTACCCCGAAACGTAAAACACTACCCCTAACCGTTAAACCCTACCCCTAAACCTTAAACGCTACCCCTAATTGTTAAAAACCACCTCTGAACGTTAAACACTACCCCTAAACGTAAAACACTCCCCCTAAACGTTAAACACTACCCCTAAACGTTAAACGCTACCCCTAAACGTTAAACACTACCCCTAAACGTTAAACGGTACCCCAAACGTTAAACACTACCTCTAAACGTTAAAAGCTACCCCTAAACGATAAACACTACCCCTAAACGTTAAACACTCCCCTAAACGTTAAACACTACCCCTAAACGTAAAACACTACCCTAAACGTTAAAAACTACCCCTAAACGTAAAACACTACCCCTAAACGTTAAAAACTACCCCTAAACGTTAAACGCTACCCCTAAACGTTAAACACTACCCCTAAACGTTAAACTCTCCCCTTAAACGTTAAGTGCTACCCATAAACTTAACGTTAAACGCTACCCATAAACGTTAAACACTACCCCTAAACGTTAAACACTCCCCTAAATGTTAACCACTACCTCTAAACGTTAAACGCTAACCATAAACGTTAAACGCTACCCCTAAACGTTAAACGCTACCCATAAACGTTAAACGCTACCCCGAAACGTTAAACGCTACCTGTAAACGTTAAACGCTACCCCTAAACGTTAAACGCTAACCCTAAACTTTAAACGCTACCCCTAAACGTTAAACGCTACCCCTAAACGTTAAACGCTACCCCTAAACGTTAACCGCTACCCCTAAACGTTAAACGCTACTCCTAAACGTTAAACACTACCCCTAAACGTTAAACACTCCCCTAAACGTTAAACACTACCTCTAAACGTTAAACGCTATCCATAAACGTTAAACGCTACCTCTAAACGTTAAACACTCCCCTAAACGTTAAACACTACCCCTAAACGTAAAACACTACCCCTAAACGTTAAACACTACCCCTAAACGTAAAACACTACCCCTAAACCTTAAACGTTACCCCTAATTGTTAAAAACTACCTCTGAACGTTAAACACTACCCCTAAACGTAAAACACTACCCCTAAACGTTAAACGCTACCCCTAAACGTTAAACACTACCCCTAAACGTTAAACTCTCCCCTTAAACGTTAAGTGCTACCCATAAACCTAAACGTTAAATGCTACCCATAAACGTTAAGCACTACCCCTAAACATTAAACACTCCCCTAAACGTTAACCACTACCTCTAAACGTTAAACGCTACCCATAAACGTTAAACGCTACCCCTAAACGTTAAACGCTACCAATAAACGTTAAACTCTACCCCTAAACGTTAAACGCTACCCATAAACGTTAAACGCTACCCCTAAACGTTAAACGCTACCCCTAAACGTTAAACGCTACCCCTAAACGTTAAACGCTACTCCTAAACGTTAAACACTACCCCTAAACGTTAAACACTCCCCTAAACGTTAAACACTACCTCTAAGCGTTAAACGCTACCCATAAACGTTAAACACTACCCCTAAACGTTAAACACTCCCCTAAACGTTAAACACTACCCCTAAACGTAAAACACTACCCCTAAACGTTAAACACTACCCCTAAACGTAAAACACTACCCCTAACCGTTAAACCCTACCCCTAAACCTTAAACGCTACCCCTAATTGTTAAAAACTACCTCTGAACGTTAAACACTACCCCTAAACGTAAAACACTACCCCTAAACGTTAAACACTACCCCTAAACGTTAAACGCTACCCCTAAACGTTAATCGCTCCCCTTAAACGTTAAGTGCTACCCCTAAACCTAAACGTTAAACGCTACCCCTAAACGTTAAACACTACCTCTAAACGTTAAAAGCTACCCCTAAACGTTAAACACTACCCCTAAACGTTAAACACTCCCCTAAACGTTAAACACTACCCCTAAACGTTAAACGCTATCCCTAAACGTTAAACACTACCTCTAAACGTTAAAAGCTACCCCTAAACGTTAAACACTACCCCTAAACGTTAAACACTCCCCTAAACGTTAAACACTACCTCTAAACGTTAAACGCTACCCATAAACGTTAAACACTACCCCTAAACGTTAAACACTCCCCTAAACGTTAAACAGTACCTCTAAACGTAAAACACTACCCCTAAACGTTAAACACTACCCCTAAACGTTAAACACTACCCCTAAACGTAAAACACTACCCCTTAACGTTAAACACTACCTCTAAACGTTAAACGCTACCCCTAAACGTTAAAAACTACCTCTAAACGTTAAACGCTACCCATAATCGTTAAACGCTACCCCTAAACGTTAAACGCTACCCATAAACGTTAAACGCTACCCCTAAACGTTAAACGCTACCCATAAACGGTAAACGCTACCCCTAAACGTTAAACGCTACTCCTAAACGTTAAACACTACCCCTAAACGTTAAACACTCCCCTAAACGTTAAACACTACCTCTAAGCGTTAAACGCTACCCATAAACGTTAAACACTACCCCTAAACGTTAAACACTCCCCTAAACGTTAAACACTACCCCTAAACGTAAAACACTACCCCTAAACGTTAAACACTACCCCTAAACGTAAAACACTACCCCTAACCGTTAAACCCTACCCCTAAACCTTAAACGCTACCCCTAATTGTTAAAAACTACCTCTGAACGTTAAACACTACCCCTAAACGTAAAACACTACCCCTAAACGTTAAACACTACCCCTAAACGTTAAACGCTACCCCTAAACGTTAATCGCTCCCCTTAAACGTTAAGTGCTACCCCTAAACCTAAACGTTAAACGCTACCCCTAAACGTTAAACACTACCTCTAAACGTTAAAAGCTACCCCTAAACGTTAAACACTACCCCTAAACGTTAAACACTCCCCTAAACGTTAAACACTACCCCTAAACGTTAAACGCTATCCCTAAACGTTAAACACTACCTCTAAACGTTAAAAGCTACCCCTAAACGTTAAACACTACCCCTAAACGTTAAACACTCCCCTAAACGTTAAACACTACCTCTAAACGTTAAACGCTACCCATAAACGTTAAACACTACCCCTAAACGTTAAACACTCCCCTAAACGTTAAACAGTACCTCTAAACGTAAAACACTACCCCTAAACGTTAAACACTACCCCTAAACGTTAAACACTACCCCTAAACGTAAAACACTACCCCTTAACGTTAAACACTACCTCTAAACGTTAAACGCTACCCCTAAACGTTAAAAACTACCTCTAAACGTTAAACGCTACCCATAATCGTTAAACGCTACCCCTAAACGTTAAACGCTACCCATAAACGTTAAACGCTACCCCTAAACGTTAAACGCTACCCATAAACGGTAAACGCTACCCCTAAACGTTAAACGCTACCCCTAAACGTTAAACACTCCCCTAAACGTTAAACACTACCTCTAAACGTAAAACACAACCCCTAAACGTTAAACACTACCCCTAAACGTAAAACACTACCCCTAAACGTTAAACACTACCTCTAAACGTTAAACGCTACCCCTAAACGTTAAACACTACCCCTAAACGTTAAACACTACCCCTAAACTTTAAACTCTCCCCTTAAACGTTAAGTGCTACCCCTAAACCTAAACGTTAAACGCTACCCATAAACGTTAAACGCTACCCCGAAACGTTAAACACTACCCCTAAACGTTAAACACTCCCCTAAACGTTAACCACTACCTCTAAACGTTAAACGCTACCCATAATCGTTAAACGCTACCCCTAAACGTTAAACATTACCCCTAAACGTTAAACTCTCCCCTTAAACGTTAAGTGCTACCCATAAACCTAAACGTTAAACGCTACCCATTTACGTTAAACGCTACCCCTAAACGTTAATCGCTACCCCTAAACGTTAAACGCTACCCCTAAACGTTAAACGCTACTCCTAAACGTTAAACGCTAACCCTAAACGTTAAACGCTACCCATAAACATTTAACGCTATCCCTAAAAGTTAAAAATTACGTTTACTGTATAAGGTTCTTATAGAGAGTTTACTTCATACAGGTGGATTTAACTATTTGCTGTGACAATACAATAAACATGTAAACATATCAGACGTCATTGCAGTCAATGCAACATTTTTCGTTAGTTGTACGTAACTGTTCGAGGGGAATAGTGGTGGGAGGTATTCGCTATCTCTCTCGCACTATCTCCCTGCTTCCAAGCACTGTGAAAAGACCTGTAACATTTTTATTTTGAAACTAATGGAACAGGTAAGGAAAGTTGTATGTTATGCCTTGGGCATACAAGCCTGATCAACCTGTATAGTGTCTTATCAGCTAGATAAGGATACAAAGCTGCTGGTCATGCCGGCCCGGTTTTGATGAAACTTGTAAAGCAACATTTATGACATTAAGTTCGAAACCCAGCCAGATCGCTCTATCCAAAGAGGTATTTTGGGGGGGGTTTTCCACCCAAAAATGGGTTTTTTGAATTGTTTACATTTATTTTTGAAATAGTCTAATTTTAATTTTTGCCATTGGATTTAGCTTAAAAACACACAATTTGGTATTTTGATAATTTCTCTACGTCAATTGGTTACCGAGATATTGAAAGTGCTGAACACAGTACGTTGTCTAATGTTATTCTCATGGTGGAAAAGAAAAATGTTATATATCACTTATTTATGAACGTATACTGACGAAACTTGGTTTAAGGCTTCATCTCGTTGTGGTCTATTGATATTTGCTAAAAAGGTTTTTGTCAAAGGCTCCCGTAGCAGCAAACTTGCGTACTCAGCCCTATGTTATTCTTATGGATAACAATTAAATGCTATGTCTCCCTTAATTATGAACACAAATGAAAACTGGTATATGACTTCACCTAGTTGAGTTATATTGACATTAGTTTTTGTGTTCGTTGATGCAGCAAACCTGCATACTCAGCCCCAGTGTTATTCTTATGGAGAATAATTAAAATTGTATATTGTTTATTTGTAAATATATTTTTATGAATCTTGGTAAGTGGCTTTATGTAGTATTAGGAAATGTATATCTCCATCGGAAATTCGATGAGTACGCAGGTTTGCTGCGACGAGGGTATTTTGAATTACCTTTTTAAAAACTTTAGTAATACTGTTATTCTTACTGTTATTGTATGCTGTATTGTATTGTTATTGCTGTTATGGTATACTGTTATTGTTGTTAGCAAACTGATTGGCCTATAACTTGCAGGTGACTTTGCCGGCTTCCCTGGTTTATGTATGACTATAATTTCTAGCGCTTCCACGATGAAGGGAAGTGGCCGACAGCAGTACAGTAATTTATTATTGATGCCAGTCTTGATGTTGCCTTTAGAGTAAGAATTTAGTATGAGATCACTTCCTGCTGACTTCTTCAAAGGACGTTTACTGACGATGTTCTTAATTTTAGAAGGTGAGGTTGATCTAAAAGGTATTTCGGCAGTAGCACAGGTTTCATTAAGAAATTCGGGGACTTCATAAACAATATCATAAATACCAATACAGTATCATAAATACCAATATCATAAATAAACAATATCGTGATTCGTGAAGGTATCTGGTTTGAATGCACTCTCGTAATAATCAGCGAGTGTGTTGCATCTTTGCTTATCATTCTCATATTTAAGGGTGCGCCCTACCTCACATTGAATGATCCACACATTGTTGTTAAACGCCGCGCCACCACCAAGCAGGATCGTGCATAATTACGCTTGAAGACCTTTTTGTTCTCCTCAATCAACTTATTATTTTACAGATTTCTACCAAACTATTTGCAGTTTCACACTTCTCAGATTCCAATCTAGGTATTGTACGGTTACTTTTTTCCAAAATAATTATTCTCCTTACGTTAGGAAGCTTTAGAAAAAACGCTTAATTTGAACATTTTACTAATGGCCTACTACTTATTTTGAATTAAAATCACGATTTTTTAATCGTATGATACATAGATGAACATTTAGTGAATGAAATAAAAACAAATTATTTTTAGTTGGTTAACAATTGAGCTACAATGTGGGAGATGCGAAACCCTTAGTTTAGCGTGCGGAAGGCAGGTAGGGCGCACCCTTAACGTTGTTAGCTAACAATGTGGGAATGATTGTTGGTGTTTGTAATATTCTTGTTGTAGCTTGCCACATGTTAGCATCGTTAGCATTTATTCCCGATACATAACTTGTGTAAGCGTCAATTTTGTATTGGTCAAGTTACCACCAATTACCACTCGTGTTAGGCTATTTAACCGTCTTTTTAAGTGAGGAAGTTTTTGTCTCATCTATTGTCTCATCCTAACCTTGTGTTTTTGTTTTATCAGGCGTAAAATTCGAATGGGTGGATGATGTATGTTATTTGGTCTTGGTGTACACATGAAGGGAGTATGGACCGCAGTGCGAACTGATGATGCTAAACATTCTGTGAAATGGTGGACAACACAATCTATTCCTTCCTTTGAAAAGAGGGTTTTAGGGGCTAATGGAACTATTAACTCGTCAAGTTCTAGTTTAAAGACTTCCCTATCAATCTTACCATTTATTAATTTCTGAGGAGGAGATGAAAATTCAGGGTTTAAGAAGAAGTTAATAATGACAGGAATAATGACGATCTGAATCTAGTTCAGGTAGCACGTGTTGTAGTATTGGAGCAGCAAAGTTTTGATGCAGAGCAATATCTAGAATGTCTGGTTGATAACAAATCTGCTAAGGATAACGAGTAGGCTCAGGTGGGGCTGATATCAAGTCAAGTCAGTAGTCGTTTTAAGTAAACGTTAGCCAGTTGGATTAGTAATCAATCCTACACCCCCAAACACGATTCTTGCAATATAAATCACCTAAAGCAAAGATCGGTAAGCCATCGTCAAAGATTATTCCCAGATCTTGACTATATAAACGATTGTTTGGAGATTTGTACACAAATACAAGCCGAAGTTCTTGATTATTGTGAGAATTAATTTGTATATACGGCTTCGATAGTTGTTAACTGAAGTAAATATAAGTGTAAAAGTAATGTTCGTGTTGTGAGTTATCAACATGCGGTTTCCTGAGAACATTGAATGACGATTGCATGTAGAGTGGTCATGTCAAACATGAATAAAATGTGTACATTCAAACAGTGGCGTTGAGTTTTAATAACAACTGGAGTGACCATAAATATTCATAAAGGAGAGAAATAATTGAAGAAAATCTATTTGTCATGGAAGGAGCCGTAGTGAATAATAACACGCATTATCAGGCTAAGCTAACGGTCGTTCACCGAGCAAATCTCGGTCCTCATAGTACTTGATAAAAATAGGGTTAAAAGGAGAAGTAATACGTCAGTTATTAATATGTTTATATTGTCTTCCTCTCTTCCTGCCCAACACTCAGAAGTCGACTCATCATCTCCTTCCTTGTTCAATTTTCTTCCTCATGTGTCGAATTGCATCAGTAAAATCTTGATCCGACCTACGTGGAAGATCTGCTCCTAGTTCTTTGATTGGCACGTACACGATGCATGTCCTGTCCTTCAGGATCAGTGCTCCACCCCGGCTGGAAATCGCCACAGACATGGAATTAGAAAGCGTAAATTGTGCAACTGTTAAACAACTTTTACAGCCTAAACAACTCTTTAGTACGCGCTTCACTCGCTAGAGTCCTACTCTTTAGTAGTGTGCCCGTAGGCTGTAAAATTAAATCAGGATCGCAAGAGTAATTTGAATACTCGATTGACAATTAAGAATAGTGGCGAAACAGCGTTTAAAGTCACAATAACTATGTGTGTACAAAAATAAGAGAAACCCCATCGGTTTCCCAACCACTGAAAGACCTAAGGATCTGGTGTATGACCGACGCGACGTCACATCACCACTAATATTATAAATGTGAAAGTTTGTTTTTTGTATGTAAAAATTCAACATGCCATATTAATAAACAACACACTTACAAAGTTTACTCTGTATTAGTTAGAACTAGAAACCGCCCAATGATCAAAACTTTACCAAATATTATTTGACGAATATTTGAAAAAGGTGGGTTTTGTTGCGCTTATCTCTCTCACCCTCTCTCTTCCCTCTCTCTCCCCCTCCCCAAGCCTCACTCCCAGGTAATATTTTTAATGTGGATAACAGAAGGGCGTTACCATTCCAGTAATCAGTAGCCATTTTATTTATACCTGAAACCTCTCCACCTCACCCTCTTCCAAAGCCCTCATCCTCCCCCCTCACAAACAGGTTTAATTTGTTTAACGTGGAGGTAAAAAGGATAATAGAAGGGTGTTACCGTTCCAGTATCTAGTAATATTTGTATTTGCATTATGCCTGAAACCTCTGTTCTTCCTGTTTCGCTAGCATTACTTGTGCCAACAGCTGTAAAATATACAATTAAATCAATTACTCTACTGTCATAAGATTAACATTGAAACTTTGAAAGCCTGTGAGGCTTAGGACCTGGGGACGATGTAAATTATGATGGGGTTCTGCTTATACACAGGACAATACCTTTATGAGATGATAACCAACCAAATAAATACTTACAAATGTATAATATGTATAATATGTGACTTACCATCAATTATTAGCAATACAGTGAATAGATTTAATCACACATTTACAATACCTTTCTTACGGGATGCGTGAATTTCTCCTACGATGCACAAGCTGAGAAAAATGAGGGTCAGATTTGTGCTTGTCTGTTACTATAAAAATATTTTGATTAAATGTATCCCTAATATAGCTTTAAATTGACTAAATTATGTAATAGAGCTTTGGATCTTGGAATATGTTTGCTTTGGTTAGATGGAAGTACTGTTGAAGTATTTTTTGTATTTTTGAATTCACATCATCTCTTTTTAAGTGACCTTTAAAACCGTATTCTATTTAAAATCTGCAACATCATGGAAAATGCAATTTCCTCAATCAGACAAAAACATAAGGAAAAGGAAGAGAAGCAGAAACTGTATCTCAGAAAAGAGCACAAGAAGACAGGAGAGCAGAAAGTAGAAAAAGAGCAAAAAGAGATAGAGAAGATGAAAAGACAGATGTAAAAAGAATATTGGATAGAAAGAAAAATAATTACGAAAAGGTCGGAAAAGTAGAAACACACGAAGAAGTAAAAGATTGCAATAAAACGATGATAAAGTGTAACAATGTTATGGAATATGTTACCAGGGATCTAGAGAAATCGGAATCTTCCAAGATAGATGTGGCTACTCAAACAGATATGTTTTTCTGCACCGCAATTTTACACAAATGAAATTAAAACTTAACAATACAGCAAAATAAATTAGAAGAGCTTATGGAAGATTGAAGATCTGCTAATGGAGTTAGAACATTCGAGGTTTGAAATAAAACTCTTAAAGAAGTGCTACATGACAATCTCTGAAAAACCGGTCAATAAACCTCAAAATGACTTTAGTATACAGGAATCTTTTACTGAATCGGATAATGAGGGCCGAGCTTTGCTCGGGGAAGGCTAGTTAGTTTTTTAGATGGCTTGGAGTAATATTTCACCACTTCCCCCATCTGATTATCAGATTTTTATAGCTCATTTGCCTCTTTTCTGCAGTTTTAAGATCACTCCGGTTGTTATTCATAGCTCAATGTCCCTTTGATTTACTTCATATTTGACCACTCTATATATGCAATCTTCACTCAACAGTTGTAGTCACTGCTCTCAGGCGTTCCAAAACAAAATCCTTAGGATCTGTACAAACTTTCCATTGTTTATTCGAAATAAGCAAATTCATGAAGAATTTGGAGTGGACTCGATTTACACTTTCATAAATAAAAGCGCAACCAAGTTTCTCAACAACATTGGCCTTGTTCCTGGTACACAATTTTTTAACATTGGTGAACCAACTGCCAACATGTGGTTAAAATCAAGACTTGTACAAGATCTCCTTTTAGATTAGACGTTGAACTTTGGTTTCAGGGTGTCTTCGAATGGAGCGATCCCAATAATGTTCCACTATATTATTTTATAAAAATACTAGTTAATACGTTCTGTGTATAATACTTGTTTTGTATTGAACCGGAAAAATAAAGAATAAAAAAAAGGAAGCCACATGTTAACAATTATCATAAACAACACTAGTATTACTTTGACAGTTCTCTGGTTGATCATGAACAGCTGATGCAATTTTTTAGCTAATTTCCCCTATAGGGAAGAAGATATTACCGTAGTTGGCATGGTAAGACCTAGACCCGGGACCAAGATAACTTTTCGTTTTGAGGTCCCCAGACCCCAAAAACACCATTCGTTCGAAACTGTATATATATATATATATATATATATATGTGTGTGTGTGTGTGTGTGTGTGTGTGTGTGTGTGTGTGTGTGTGTGTGTGTGTGTGTGTGTGTGTGTGTGTGTGTGTGTGTGTGTCCGAGAGCACGATAACTCTCGTAAAAATGATCCGATTTTGATGAAATTTGATATAAACGTGTAAAGTAACATTTATGACTTTAATTTCAAAAACCAGCCAGGTCGCTCCATCCGAAGGGGTATTTTTGGAGGGTTTAGTACCCCAAAAATGGGTTTTTTGAATTTTTTACATAACATTTTTGAAAAAGTCAAATGTTGGTTTTTACCATTGGATTCAGCTTAAAAAACACACAATTAATTAATTTGATTAATTTTGATCATTTCTCTACGTCAATTGGTTACCGAGATATTGAAAGTGCTAAACACAGTACGTTGTCTAATGTTATTCTTATGGAGGAAAGGACAATTTTTATATCTCACTTATTTATAAACGTATGCTGACGAAATTTGGTATAAGGCTTCATCTGGTTGTGGTCTATTGATACTTGCTCAAAAAAAATATTTTTTGCAAAAGGCTCCCAAAGCAGCAAACCTGCGTACTCTCAGCCTCATGTTATTCTTATGGATAATAATTGAATGCTATGTCTCCCTTAATTATGAACATAAATTAATCAAAACTGGTATGCGACTTCACCTAGTTGAGTTATATTGATATTAGCATAAAAGCCCATTTTGGTGTTACTTGCTGCAGTAAACCTGCGTACTCATCCCCATGTTATTCTTATGGAGAATAATTAAATGCTATATCTCCCTTAATTATGAACATAAATTAATAAAAACTGGTATATGACTTCACCTAGTTGAGTTATTAGCATAAAAGCCCATTTTTTGTGTGTTCCTTGTTGGAGCAAACCTGCGTACTCAGTCCCAATGTTATTCTTATGGAGAATAATTAAAAATGTATATACCGCTTATTTGTGAATATATTTTTATGAAACTTGGTCAGTGGCTTTATGTAGTATTAATACAGTTATATTTCCATTGGAAATTCGCTGAGTATGCAGGTTTGCTGCGACGGGGGTATTTTATTTTAAACTCCACAACCTACAAACATCACCACAAGAGGTTGTTGGAATCTCATATAAGGCCAAACACTACACATATTACGTAACGAACTTAGGGGGGGGTCTAGCTCAGTGCAATAGAAGGGGGGTCTACCTCAACGCAATAGAAGGGGGTCTAGCTCAGCGCAATAGAAGAGGGGTCTAGGTCAGCGCAATAGAAGGGGGGTCTAGCTCAAGGCAATAGACGTGGGGGTCTAGCTCAGCGCAATAGAAGGGGGGTCTAGCTCAGCGCAATAGAAGGGGGGTCTAGCTCAGCGCCATAGAAGGGGGGTCTAGCTCAGCGCAATAGAAGGGGGGGTCTAGCTCAGCGCAATAGAAGGGGGGTCTAGCTCAGTGCAATAGAAGGGGGGTCTACCTCAACGCAATAGAAGGGGGGTCTAGCTCAGCGCAATAGAAGAGGGGTCTAGGTCAGCGCAATAGAAGGGGGGTCTAGCTCAGCGCAGTAGAAGTGGGGGTCTAGCTCAGCGCAATAGAAGGGGGGTCTAGCTCAGCGCAATAGAAGGGGGGTCTAGCTCAGCGCAATAGAAGGGGGGGTCTAGCTCAGCGCAATAGAAGGGGGGTCTAGCTCAGCGCAATAGAAGGGGGGGTCTAGCTCAGCGCAATAGAAGGGGGGTCTAGCTCAGCGCAATAGAAGGAGGGTCTAGCTCACCGCAATAGAAGTGGGGGTCTAGCTCAGCGCAATAGAAGGGGGGGTCTAGCTCAGCGCAATAGAAGGGGGGTCTAGCTCAGCGCAATAGAAGGGGGGGTCTAGCTCAGCGCAATAGAAGGGGGGTCTAGCTCAGCGCAATAGAAGGGGGGTCTAGCTCAGCGCAATAGAAGGGGGGTCTAGCTCAGCGCAATAGAAGGGGGGTCTAGCTCATAGAAGGTTGTGTCTCATATTACCTTGTGTTAGCCGCCAACTACGCCTGTAGGAGTTGTGACCTGTCGGTAGACTGGGTTGTGTCACATCTTACCTTGTGTTAGCCACCAACTCTGCCTGTAGGAGTTGTGACCTGTCGGTAGACTGGGTTGTGTCACATCTTACCTTGTGTTAGCCACCAACTCTGCCTGTAGGAGTTGTGACCTGTCGGTAGACTGGGTTGTGTCACATCTTACCTTGTGTTAGCCACCAACTCTGCCTGTAGGAGTTGTGACCTGTCGGTAGACTGGGTTGTGTGAATCTTACCTTGTGTTAGCAACCAACTCTGCCTGTAGGAGTTGTGACCTGTCGGTATACTGGGGTATGTCACATCTTACCTTGTGTTAGCCACCAACTCTGCCGGTAGGAGTTGTGACCTGTCGGTAGACTGGGTTGTGTTACATCTTACCTTGTGTTAGCCACCAACTCTGCCTGTAGGAGTTGTGACCTGTCGATAGACTGGGTTGTGTCACATCTTACCTTGTGTTAGCCACCAACTCTACCTGTAGGAGTTGTGACCTGTCGGTAGACTGGGTTGTGTCACATCTTACCTTGTATTAGCCACCAACTCTGCCTGTAGGAGTTGTGACCTGTCGGTAGACTGGGTTGTGTCACATCTTACCTTGTGTTAGCCACCAACTCTGCCTGTAGGAGTTGTGACCTGTCGGTAGACTGGGTTGTGTCACATCTTACCTTGTGTTAGCCACCAACTCTGCCTGTAGGAGTTGTGAACTATCGGTAGACTGGGTTGTGTCACATCTTACCTTTTGTTAGCCACCAACTCTGCCTGTAGGAGTTGTGACCTGTCGGTAGACTGGGTTGTGTCACATCTTACCTTGTGTTAGCCACCAACTCTGCCTGTAGGAGTTGTGACCTGTCGGTAGACTGGGTTGTGTCACATCTTACCTTGTGTTAGCCACCAACTCTGCCTGTAGGAGTTGTGAACTGTCGGTAGACTGGGTTGTGTCACATCTTACCTTGTGTTAGCCACCAACTCTGCCTGTTGGAGTTGTGAATTATCGGTAGACTGGGTTGTGTCACATCTTACCTTGTGTTAGCCACCAACTCTGCCTGTAGGAGTTGTGACCTGTCGGTAGACTGGGTTGTGTCACATCTTACCTTGTGTTAGCCACCAACTCTGCCTGTAGGAGTTGTGACCTGTCGGTAGACTGGGTTGTGTCAAATCTTACCTTGTGTTAGCCACCAACTCTGCCTGTTGGAGTTGTGAATTATCGGTAGACTGGGTTGTGTCACATCTTACCTTGTGTTAGCCACCAACTCTGCCTGTAGGAGTTTTGAACTATCGGTAGACTGGGTTGTGTCACATCTTACCTTGTGTTAGCCACCAACTCTGCCTGTAGGAGTTGTGACCTGTCGGTAGACTGGGTTGTGTCACATCTTACCTTGTGTTAGCCACCAACTCTGCCTGTAGGAGTTGTGACCTGTCGGTAGACTGGGTTGTGTCACATCTTACCTTGTGTTAGCCACCAACTCTGCCTGTAGGAGTTGTGACCTGTCGGTAGACTGGGTTGTGTCACATCTTACCTTGTGTTAGCCACCAACTCTGCCTGTAGGAGTTGTGACCTGTCGGTAGACTGGGTTGTGTCACATCTTACCTTGTTTTAGCCACCAACTCTGCCTGTAGGAGTTGTGACCTGTCGGTAGACTGGGTTGTGTCAATCTTACCTTGTGTTAGCAACCAACTCTGCCTGTAGGAGTTGTGACCTGTCGGTATACTGGGTTATGTCACATCTTACCTTGTGTTAGCCACCAACTCTGCCGGTAGGAGTTGTGACCTGTCGGTAGACTGGGTTGTGTTACATCTTACCTTGTGTTAGCCACCAACTCTGCCTGTAGGAGTTGTGACCTGTCGGTAGACTGGGTTGTGTCACATCTTACCTTGTGTTAGCCACCAACTCTACCTGTAGGAGTTGTGACCTGTCGGTAGACTGGGTTGTGTCACATCTTACCTTGTATTAGCCACCAACTCTGCCTGTAGGAGTTGTGACCTGTCGGTAGACTGGGTTGTGTCACATCTTACCTTGTGTTAGCCACCAACTCTGCCTGTAGGAGTTGTGAACTATCGGTAGACTGGGTTGTGTCACATCTTACCTTTTGTTAGCCACCAACTCTGCCTGTAGGAGTTGTGACCTGTCGGTAGACTGGGTTGTGTCACATCTTACCTTGTGTTAGCCACCAACTCTGCCTGTAGGAGTTGTGACCTGTCGGTAGACTGGGTTGTGTCACATCTTACCTTGTGTTAGCCACCAACTCTACCTGTAGGAGTTGTGACCTGTCGGTAGACTGGGTTGTGTCACATCTTACCTTGTATTAGCCACCAACTCTGCCTGTAGGAGTTGTGACCTGTCGGTAGACTGGGTTGTGTCACATCTTACCTTGTGTTAGCCACCAACTCTGCCTGTAGGAGTTGTGACCTGTCGGTAGACTGGGTTGTGTCACATCTTACCTTGTGTTAGCCACCAACTCTGCCTGTAGGAGTTGTGAACTATCGGTAGACTGGGTTGTGTCACATCTTACCTTTTGTTAGCCACCAACTCTGCCTGTAGGAGTTGTGACCTGTCGGTAGACTGGGTTGTGTCACATCTTACCTTGTGTTAGCCACCAACTCTGCCTGTAGGAGTTGTGACCTGTCGGTAGACTGGGTTGTGTCACATCTTACCTTGTGTTAGCCACCAACTCTGCCTGTAGGAGTTGTGAACTGTCGGTAGACTGGGTTGTGTCAAATCTTACCTTGTGTTAGCCACCAACTCTGCCTGTTGGAGTTGTGAATTATCGGTAGACTGGGTTGTGTCACATCTTACCTTGTGTTAGCCACCAACTCTGCCTGTAGGAGTTGTGACCTGTCGGTAGACTGGGTTGTGTCACATCTTACCTTGTGTTAGCCACCAACTCTGCCTGTAGGAGTTGTGACCTGTCGGTAGACTGGGTTGTGTCAAATCTTACCTTGTGTTAGCCACCAACTCTGCCTGTTGGAGTTGTGAATTATCGGTAGACTGGGTTGTGTCACATCTTACCTTGTGTTAGCCACCAACTCTGCCTGTAGGAGTTTTGAACTATCGGTAGACTGGGTTGTGTCACATCTTACCTTGTGTTAGCCACCAACTCTGCCTGTAGGAGTTGTGACCTGTCGGTAGACTGGTTTGTGTCACATCTTACCTTGTGTTAGCCACCAACTCTGCCTGTAGGAGTTGTGACCTGTCGGTAGACTGGGTTGTGTCAATCTTACCTTGTGTTAGCAACCAACTCTGCCTGTAGGAGTTGTGACCTGTCGGTATACTGGGTTATGTCACATCTTACCTTGTGTTAGCCACCAACTCTGCCGGTAGGAGTTGTGACCTGTCGGTAGACTGGGTTGTGTTACATCTTACCTTGTGTTAGCCACCAACTCTGCCTGTAGGAGTTGTGACCTGTCGGTAGACTGGGTTGTGTCACATCTTACCTTGTGTTAGCCACCAACTCTACCTGTAGGAGTTGTGACCTGTCGGTAGACTGGGTTGTGTCACAACTTACCTTGAGTTTTGCGCCAACCACTGTTTCCGTGACATTCCAGACGAGCTCACCTGCTGATTGATATAAAGGTCAGCCATCGCATTCATTGAAGACATACACCGCGCCTTTCTGAAAAATTCAATTCGTCAGAATACATTAAAGACGCATGACCCATGACAGGCTGGACAAATATCTCAGCCAATAAATTTTTTGTATTGGAATTCTTTTTGGTAAAGCTGATTTTTTCTCAAGTGGTATACTGTATTGTAAGAAGTTTTTTCCCAAAAGTCCCCTCAAATCCCCATGCAACTTCCCCCCTGCCTCTGCAGTTATATAATATAAATATTCACATATTCGAGTTTAAGTTTTTATCTAAATGGCAACGAGGGATAATTTTTAATGTTCCGTGGGCCAATAAATGAACTATAACACTAACTACGATATGTATAATAGTTTACCCTTAAATGAATGAAATGAGTAAAAAATGTAAATTTTTGACTCCTTATTAAGTTTTTAGGCCTACTGTTTATTTTTCTTAAACGTTAAAAACCCTTCCTCTATGACTTATAGAACATTTTATTTGTTTTTAGCCCGTCACAAAATTACTGTCTTAAAAACATACTAAATAAATACTGTTCATAAGTCATGAAATAAATTTAGTGGCGTAAAAATTGCTCTTTATGTACCATATTTCTAATTATTTTTTCCTGATGAATATTACAGAATTTAATCATATTTTAAAAGTGAATCTGGCTGTGCTTTTATATGCTAAACCCTTCCACTGAACACGAAAAATCACAATTGGTTTAATCTTTAAGAAATGTCTGAGAAGCGAGAAATTAACGTATACAAATTGTCTGAATCGTGTAGATTTGGCGTGTTTCATATATTAACCACTTCATTTTGTTCATGAAGCCGAAGGACTTTATTTCTCATCAAACGTGAACGAAATTTCTCACAGACTTCTGTTTTTACTCACAGATTACACTTTTGATACTAAATTATAACTTTGCAAACGAAATATTTTTAAACACATTATTTTAAATTCTACTCTCAAAATTGTTACAGATTTTTATGTCTGCTTTGTTTACATTTACTACGTTAGCAAAATTCTAAGTATCGCATATGTTCCAAAATAAATATCTGATCAGCTGTCACTTGTAAATTCAAATTAAATTCATCGAGTGTATTTAAAAAAATAAATTTATATAGAGGGACATGAGGGAAGGGAAATTTTTTAATTCGTTTAAGGTATTACATAATACATCGAATGTAATAAACTATGCAATACACATTATATGTAATAGTGTAATATATTGAATTTTAATGTAAATGTGCTCAAATTCAGCCTCAATAAAATTACATTAAAAGAATATGCCATTTTATTAAACACAGTAACTATTGACTAAACTACACATAATTTTCCAAAATGATGCATTAATGATTTGTTTAAATATTAAACACAGTACCTATTCTGACCTGCATATAACTTTCTTAGTGTTTGAAACTGAAATTTAATTTTTAAGAATAACTGGGTATGTTCAAAAGGCGTCGCAAACATTTTCAGGCAACAAAACTTTCGTTTAACAGTAAAGGCTATCACTTTTTGTGTAAGCGGACATTTATAAGATCATTTGGATTTACATTTAGTAACATTCTGTTATTTACAAGAATAAAATTTGCTATTTTGTGTCCCGTTTTCCTCACACAAACCTCGCAAATATAAAATACTCAAAGATGGGCAACTTTTTGTCAAAAGTAATTTCAATTTATATTATAGAACATATTTTCTTGACATATAATTTGTTTTTTTTCGACGCTATACCTTATATATAACAATCTATAATGTTTTTATATAAAAAAACACAGTGATATCATACCTAAAAACACAAAGATGGGTTGCCAAGTCCTAAAAAGATATGTTATCACAATGTATTCCAAGTCAAGTATAGCACCTTTGGTCTGACATTGTTTGTGATCACAAATTCCTTAAAGATGTTGAAGTAACAATGCTCGAAAGATTGTTGGTTATTTATCTGTACTTGGCCAGCAGCTTCAGTGTTGCAAAATATTTAATTTTAAATTAAAAAATATAAATAAAGTATACTTAAAAAGTACTATTAAGTATTATATAAATACATTAGCTGCTGACCAAGTACAGTTACAAAATAACCAACAATATTTCGAGCATTGTTATTGTGACACCTTTTAGGAATTTGTAATCATAAATAATGTGAGGAAAAAGATGCTATACTTGACTTGGAATACTCTTGATATACTTGGCAACCCGTCAACACTTTCGTGTCATTGGGTATGATTTAATACATCACTGAAGGAAATATTGTCAAACAATTTTGAATCAAGCCATCTAGACCAGTAGGACACAGATAATACTGTTCAAGCGAAATCAGGCAAACATAATATTGTTGAAACTAGTGAATCTTTTTCCTCATTAGTCAAGATAAGTCAGGATCTGTTATGTAACTTATATAAAAGAGGGGGGGGGTAGGACACGTGTAGGTTGCCGAAGAACTCATTTGTACTGAGGGCTGTTGACCAGGATGCACTGATGCTCCATCTCTGCCCTTTGCTTTTCTCTTGAGGTATGAGCAGGGCCCGGGCTCTGGGGCAGTTGTTCCCCCATACCCCCCCCACCCCAAGCCACCCCAAGTACGGACCTGGGTATGAGACTAATACATTTTCTTTCTATTGTAAAAAAGGGATAATTCATTGTTGCTAATTATTGCAGGTATTTTGCTAAATGGGAATTTAAATAATACAGAATAATGTGAAATTAGGTATTTTAATAATAGTTCTATGTTTTCAGCTTGAAATAAAGATTGTTTAAAAGTAAAAACGCAACTAAATTTTTGTGTGGGAATTAACAATTTCAGACACTTTGATTTAGATTCATTCGATTTATTATAACTACAGCGCACACTGTGCTGTTCTTTAGGTTCGGGGATCAAACTGCTAACTTCGCTATGAAGGATCTTCAATACTTTACTCATCCCTTCCTTGGTTTTCCTTAGGTTCGGGGATCAAACTGCTAACTTCGCTATGAAGGAGCTTCAATACTTTACTCATCCCTTCCTTGGTTTTCCTTAGGTTCGGGGATCAAACTGCTAACTTCGCTATGAAGGATCTTCAATACTTTACTCATCCCTTCCTTGGTTTTCCTTAGGTTTGGGGATCAAACTGCTAACTTCGCTATGAAGGATCTTCAATACTTTACTCATCCCTTCCTTGGTTTTCCTTAGGTTCGGGGATCAAACTGCTAACTTCGCTATGAAGGAGCTTCAATACTTTACTCATCCCTTCCTTGGTTTTCCTTAGGTTCGGGGATCAAACTGCTAACTTCGCTATGAAGGATCTTCAATACTTTACTCATCCCTTCCTTGGTTTTCCTTAGGTTCGGGGATCAAACTGCTAACTTCGCTATGAAGGAGCTTCAATACTTTACTCATCCCTTCCTTGGTTTTCCTTAGGTTCGGGGATCAAACTGCTAACTTCGCTATGAAGGATCTTCAATACTTTACTCATCCCTTCCTTGGTTTTCCTTAGGTTCGGGGATCAAACTGCTAACTTCGCTATGAAGGAGCTTCAATACTTTACTCATCCCTTCCTTGGTTTTCCTTAGGTTCGGGGATCAAACTGCTAACTTCGCTATGAAGGATCTTCAATACTTTACTCATCCCTTCCTTGGTTTTCCTTAGGTTCGGGGATCAAACTGCTAACTTCGCTATGAAGGAGCTTCAATACTTTACTCATCCCTTCCTTGGTTTTCCTTAGGTTCGGGGATCAAACTGCTAACTTCGCTATGAAGGAGCTTCAATACTTTACTCATCCCTTCCTTGGTTTTCCTTAGGTTCGGGGATCAAACTGCTAACTTCGCTATGAAGGAGCTTCAATACTTTACTCATCCCCTCCTTGGTTTTCCTTAGGTTCGGGGATCAAACTGCTAACTTCGCTATGAAGGAGCTTCAATACTTTACTCATCCCTTCCTTGGTTTTCCTTAGGTTCGGGGATCAAACTGCTAACTTCGCTATGAAGGAGCTTCAATACTTTACTCATCCCTTCCTTGTTTTTCCTTAGGTTCGGGGATAAAGCTGCTAACTTCGCTATGAAGGAGCTTCAATACTTTACTCATCCCTTCCTTTATGCATCAATAATAAGTGAGGGAAATAAATACAAATAAATAATATAATTTTTGGAACAAACCGAATTTTAAGGATTATTTCAAGCTTTTAATAAAAACTGTTTGTAACATTGCGACAGTTAGTACGGCAGAAGTAAGACACTCACATACAACTGTAATTACTAAATTACAAGGTGTTTGATCTACATATTAAACAATATTGTATGCTGGTAAATTATGTATTGCCCAAATTTTACTATAAATAATTAAAATTACTGGTAAGCCATTTATGATTGCTTTCATGATCTTAAACCTAATTAATATGAGTACGATTCCAGGGTTTGAAATTTATTGTAAGGTAATTAACGAATTATAGTTATTGGTCTGGAGGTACAATTTAATAAAGTTTGGGTAAATATTTTTAAGGATGGTACATAGAGTTCGCAAATCTGCTTAGAACTAACATGTTTAAAAATGATAATTTTGTAAATCTAGTTAAAATGCATATTTAGCTAATGTAAGCAAATTTCAGCAAATATGTAATACAGCCGCAGTCTACATATTTACCAAAATTTAGTTGTATTTTGTCTGCTAACATGCAAACTATCTCAAGGCAGACCAACAAAATTTATAATTATCTAAACTGTACGGATAAATATGTATGTTTTCAATGCTAACAGGATACAGTTCGGGTCACAGTGTTTGGCATCTGGTTAGCGTATGCTCTGGAATGACTTTTCGACTTTACTTGGCATAGTACCGTTAGTGTTACAGTCTACTTTTGTCAACAGAAAGTAAAAATCACTTATTTAATTGTGACACATTTGTTTTGGTTGTTTTTGTTAATGTCAACTTTTATTTACGAGAAATGTCAGTAGTTTATCACCTTTCCCAGGTGCCATGCACCGTGAACCCAACTGTAAGTTCATATTCCTAAGCTTTCTTATCACTTATATAACAATTTATTACCAGAGTTTCATCCAATATAGCACATTATGTGCTCTATGAAATCTAACAATAGTTCAAATAAAAAAAACTTAATCGGAATATTTGACTTAAAATATGTAACCGAAATATAGTTTACTGGATATTTCAATCGTCTTAACCTTCACAAACCTTGTGTGGTTAATTTTAACAACGCATTTTTACCATCAAAATAACATAACCCCTCCTATTTTGAATTGTATTTGTGTCTTTACCATTTTGCGTAAGGTGGTTTTCAATTGTCGATATCCTCATTTTCTAGAGGGCTCCGTCGCCCTCGCTTTTTGTCCGTCGAGATAACGTGGAGATATATTCTAATTAAATTGCATATTGAACCCGCTGTATACAAAGCAAAACACAGTTTTACGGTGTCGAGATATGCTGTGAGCTGAGAACACAAACTAACTCTTTTGCTAAGACAAATAGATGGATCAACTTTGCTCGATTTCGAGCAACAGGCCGACTAGTAATATGCAATGATTAAAGCCCAGCCCCCAAAATTAATTGCAGAAATAATGCTAGTTCGAATCGACTGTTGAAATTAAAATTGATAATCAATAACTGTTTCATCTAAGTACATATATTTAAAATGGCATATCAACTATAATAATTTCTGGATGTATATTTTAACCGGTTTAATTAATGTTCGTTCTATTATGTTCGTGTGTTCAGTCGACAGACTTTGGGTTTCTTGAATAAAAATAAAGGGGCTTTTCACTTTCATCCGCTCCAGAATATGCAAGCAGCATGGATGTTATTGGACATTATCTCATATAACAAATGTCATTACATGTTCTTTAATTTGCCATTAACCTCCCTTTCCGTTTATCTTTGCTGTGTTTTTGTTTGGCTTTGTTTCGTGTGAATTCTTCGCCATTTCTAAAGTATCAGATAAGGAACTGTCCAAAGCCTAGCCTGGTTCTACTGCCTACAGGTCGACGTGTTTTTATAAATAATCGGTCATGCATAGCCCAATGCCAATTAAATGACAGGTGGGTCTATTAACCTGTCCTAGCCATGACGTCGTTAACCTACCTTTGCCTTCACCATTTACGCTAACCTACCTATGCCTTTATCATTTATGCTAACCTACCTTTGCCTTTACCATTTATGCTAACCTACCTTTCCTTTTTTTCATTTATGCTAATCTACCTTTCCCTTTGCCATTTATGCTAACCTACCTTTCCCTTTACCATTTACGCTAACTTACCTTTCCCTTCACCATTTATACTTACCTACCTTTGCCTTTACCATTTACGATAACCTACCTTTCCCTTCACCATTTATGCTAACCTACTTTTGCCTTTACCATTTATGCTAACCTACCTTTCCCTTTACCATTTACGCTAACCTACCATCGCAGATACCATCGAAGTTAACCTACTTTTGCCTTAACCATTTATACTAACCTACCTTTCCCATTACCATCTATGCTAACCTACCTTTCCCTTTACCATCTATGCTAACCTACCTTTCCCATTACCATTTATGCTAACCTACCTTTACCTTTACCATCTATGCTAACCTACCTTTCCCATTACCATTTATGCTAACCTACCTTTCCCTTTACCATCTATGCTAACCTACCTTTCCCATTACCATTTATGCTAACCTACGTTTGCCTTTACCATTTATGCTAACCTACTTTTGCCTTTACCATTTACGCTAACCTGCCTTTCCCTTCACCATTTATGCTAACCTAATTTTGCCTTTACCATTTATGCTAACCTACCTTTGTCTTTACCATTTACGCTAATCTACCTTTCCTAGACCATTTATGCTAACCTACCTTTCCCTTTTATCTGCCGTTACCGTCGCAGTTTGGATTGTTTGGGCAGTTTGGAATATAGCCCTAATTAATCTTAATGCAATTTTCAATGATAGTACTAATGCTATTACCGTCACCAGTTGGCATTACTACTAATATTACAGTGAGAGTTACGGTTTTCATTGCATTACCTATCTATATCTTCTTGCGACGGATAGCTCGAGGTATCAATTGCTTCGCATTTTTTGCACTAGAACAAAAAAATAAGAGTTAAAGAACAAAAAATAGGAGTTGCTGTACACAAGGGGCCCAAGCAATGCTCGAGGAAGGATAGTTTGTCTAGTGTGCCTGAACTTCAATAGCATGACTTTGTTGTCAATGTTGATCGGCTGTCGTTTCCCACTCAGTTGTGTGTTTGAGAGCACAGTTTTGTCATTGTAAAGTTTTATTAAAGACCCTTAATGTCTTACAGGTAACACTGTGCTCTCAGTTTTAACCATTTTTTTTGTTGCTGACGGTCGTCTTATAAACATACCTTATAAACATGCTCGTCCAATGAAGGTGAGTCCTACCCCTCAGGGTAGTTTTTACCCTATCCTCCATTTATTAGTGCCCTACCCACCATGCAATAAATAGACATAACACATTTATAATATTGAAACGTATCGATATAACATTCCTTTATACAGTTTTCATATAGACGTATGTTTGTTAATTCGGCCAGTGTTTCTTGTTTTAAATTTGTGTTTTCATTACGTTGAAGCCGTAAATTAGCTGCAACTGAGATGTCGATGAAATATAACTGGCCATATGAAGTTAGTTGTTCATCATTTAGTGGAAACAAATCAGAAAAATACCGATGAATTTGTCCTTGAACTTTAAAACAATAAGGTCCATTTCCAGGAATCTCTTTGTGCGTTGCAGAAAGAGATTCAAATGCCATTGCACTGTTATATTGTCTTATATTTTGTATAAAATTTGAATCGTGCAAAATTGTGTTCTTTTAGTTCATCATTAACTTGGCGTTATAGCATTTTAAATAATCCATTGTGACAACATGCATTGTGGCAATAATCCATTTGTGGCCTCATCTGAAATGTATTCATGCTATTTGCCTCCTGGATTAATTGCATGGCTTAAAAAATAAGGTTACATACCTTGTCGTCATCAATCCACTAGTTTATAAGATTACTAGTTTCGATACTAGTTTTGTCCCATTATCAAATCAATCAGTATCACAGAATAAAATACTGTCATCGTCTTCAGTTTAAAAATATTTCAACACTAAACACAAACTTGTATAATGACACATAGAAACATTAAACATTTAAAAATTGTTCAATAAGTTTACACTCTATTTCCCATGTGTGGCCGGCCAAGGACAAGAGCAGACTGACCGTGTAACCGTGTAACCGTGTAACCGTATAACCGTATAACCGTATAACCGTGTAACCGTGTAACCGTGTAACCGTGTAACCGTTTAACCGTGTAACCGTATAACCGTGTAACCGAGAAACCGTGTAAGCGTGTAAGCGTGTAACCGTGTAACCGTGTAACCGTATAACCGTATAACCGTGTAACCGTGTAACCGTGTAACCGTGTAATTGTGTAACCGTGTAACCGTGTAACCGTATAACCGTCTGACCGCGTAACCGCGTAACCGCGTAACCGTGTAACCGCGTAACGGTATAACCGTGTAACTGTGTAACCGTATAACCGTATAACCGTATAACCGTGTAACCGTATAACCGTATAACCGTACTGGCTACGCCTCGCACGGAAACTATCATGCTCGCCCGGTAAAACACTACCTACCTGGCAGTAACGTAATATACTATTACGTACAGTTGGCGTATTACGTCATAGTAGTGTATAGATAGTGGAGGGGGAAGTTAGCCTTACTATAGTTTGTTTAAAGTAGCTTTGACTGTGGCGCCCGAATGTCAGCTATCGGAAGCGTGTGTAACATAAATAGTATTAAAATGGTAGACTACAGAAGGCCAAAGTATTTGTAATACGAGTTTGCACGCAGCACGCTGACATGGGGAAGTGAATTTCCCAATAAAAACTTAAAAAATCAAATAGCGGATATAAACAAAGATTTGTGACATTTTTAGCAAAATGTAAAATATTCAGTTTTTTTGCAGTTCTGATGCACCTGGTTCTATTTAAATGCAGTATTGGGATGGCAATGTTGTGAATTGTAAGCTTAGGAGGATGTACCATCAGGATCAAAAATCGGTATCGGGGTATTAGGAGTGATAAACCTACATCAAAATATGAAAAACAGCCTTTTCCAATGTAAAATCCCCATAAGACAACGTACTGTGTTTACTCAATTTTCATTTTCTTTAATAACTCGGTAAATATTAGCGCTAGAATGATGAGGGAGGGCTTAAAATGTTCGCCTGTTTACGTTCTATAACCTAGTATCCATTTAATCTTAAACTTAGGGCTATTATGACCCTTTTTGGGCCCAAAAACTCAAATTTCTAAATTTAAAATCCCCAAAAAAGGGGGTTAGAGTTTTCCGATTGTTTTGCCCAACGAACTTGTCCAACTGATTACAAAAAGGAATGTCCCTACCAAATTTGAAGTAAATCGGACAAAAAATGCGACCGCTAGAGTGCAAACACACACACACACACACACACACATATATATATATATATATATATATATATATATATATATATAATTTTGAACGCCCCCAAAAACGTGTTCAGGGGGTCATGTTAGGAACTTCTATGGTGGTCCCGGGCTTAAGTTTCACCGTGCGGGTCATGCTAATAGTTCACTTTCCAAAGGAAATTCACTAACTAGTGGCTTGAAGGAGCCAAAGCCCCTAACCTTGCTCCAATACTCTGCCCTATTTTATTTATAGGAACACATGGCAGTTTGTAAACCCAGTAGACATTTAATCATATGTTTTAATGTAAACAATGGAGACGTTTTTAAAGCCCCATGCTTTTCTTATTGTAGATGTTTTACTTATTTATCCTTTGGCGGTAACTTTTAAGAAATACCGCTATTTTTCCGAGTCCCTGGGATCAAGACCTTTAATTTGAGCCGCCTCCCATCATCCTGAAATTTGCCAAACTCCCACAATTTTGACTTAAAAATTTCGCTTACAGAATTACATTTAAAGATTATTGTGTACAGGAACGTCTGATAAACCATGATCTTGATTGCAAACTAAGGCCTTCTTTTGAAAAATATTTAACGTAGTTCTTTAAAGAGTACATATTACAGTGGGCTTTAAAATGGTGTATAACATGACATATGTTTACATTTGGAAATTTCTAGATTCGAAATAGTGACCCTCAGTTTTTGGTACACCCTGTATTTTAAACGAGTTAAAATTATTTTTACGTTACACACTGTAACATTTTAAAGAACAAAATGTAATTTACAAAGGAAAGAAAGATGCAACAAGAGAAAGGTAGACACGCTTAGTAACAAGAGTTGAGAAATACGACTGTTTTGTACTTTATATCTGATTAAACGTCAATTCAAGTTGAAATTGGATTCCGAATTAATTCCCTTTTGGTCCACTATATAAAACTGTAACATTGCGGAGCAACTTGTCTGTCGATAGCGAAAACAATTAGCATTCACACTAAAGAAATATAAACAAGTACCTTTATCCTATTTCTGTATCTCCTATACTCTAATATGAGTAAGGTTTGCTTGCTTGCTTGCTTGCGACACTGATCTCAAAAACGGCTCCAACGATTCCCTTCAAATGTTCGAAATAACTCATTTCTGGGTTAAAAATAAGTTCTAGACAGGCCTCATCCCCAGAAAAAATCAAATAATGTAAAAAAACTAAAATGAAAAGTTAACAAAATGATCATTGGGCTTAAGGAGTTTCAAATAAAAACAAAAGAATTGTATCAGCTGTTCATAATCAACCAGGGAACTGTCAAAGGGACTCACGTTGTTTATGAATATTAACATGTGGTTTCCTGAGAGCAGAGATTAAAAGATTTGAGTGAAGATTACATAAATAGAGTAGTAAAATAAATCAAAGAGACATTGAGCTATAAATAACAACTGGAGTGACTTTAAAAATGTATAAAATAGGAAAATGTGTTAGACAAATCTTATTATCAGTAGGGGAAAGTGGTAAAATATACTCCGAGTCATCTAAACAAACTGACTGGCCTTCCCCCGAGCAAAGCTAGGGCTCCCAGGTACTATAATATAACAATATACTAGTGGTTTGTAGGGGGCGTTTCCCGGGCCCCCTGATATTTTTCCCACCTTCCTTGGCCCTTAAGCTTTAAAATGTTCGTCATAACCTAACTTAACTTCTCCTAGCTCTAGATATTTCGTGGGGACCGATTCTCTTACGGAATTAAATATACAGATATAAAGCCTCGTTGACTCAGGAACTTTTGAGAAAGTCATAAGTCTGACACCATCAAGCCTATACTTGAATGAAAGGCCTCGGTGAGCAAATTGGTGGAAATATATATTAGTTTTTTTATAAAATGTTCCCTAGGGGCACAAATATAAAGAAAACGGATGAGTTTAAACACACTTAAAGGTATTTAATTTCCAACAGCTGATACATTTGTTTTATTACAGCTGTTACCCGTGCGAAGAGCGGGTACAAAATACAGATCAATCTTCAACAAATATATAAATACCCCCGTCGCAGCAAACCTGCGTAGTCTGCGAATTTCCAATGAATATATATGTCTTAAAACACATTAAGCCTCTTACCAGAATTCATAAGAAATATATTCATATATAAAAATTTGAACGAATGGTGTTTTTGGCATCTGGGGATTTCAAAACGAAAAGTTATCATGGTCTCGGGCTTAAGTCTTACCATGAGACCTACGGTAATAGCTTCTTCCCTATAGGGGAAATTCGCTAAAAATAGAGTAGACCGCATGAAAATGGTCCGATGGTTGATTGCCCAAATGATTCCCCCCACCCCCTCTCGTCCAACACTGTTGCTATACACATTTCACAAACAATGATTCAGTCTTAGAATTATTCACATCCTAATGTAAACAAATATTATACTTCACCATATGTTTTACTAGACAAGAGCGATTTGGCAACACTGTATTAACTTCCATTAGACTACTTTGGTGCCACTTACTTCTAATTAATCACATTGCTACACTAGTTTAGAACATCACTAGGAAATTTCATTTCATTTCAACTACATTTAATTGTTCAAATCACGGCGGGAACAACTTGCAGTTGTAAAACGTGTGAGTGACCGAGTACAGCGGCAGCGGGATCGCCTCAAGCTGTGACGTCACACAAGTAGCGGCTGTATATCTATCTAGTGGGGCCTTGAACTAGGCCTACCCTCACCTCCAGATTGAGTGTAATGCAGGGGTAGTGTAGTGAAGAAGGAGTAGTGTAGTGCAGGGGTAGTGTAGTCAAGAAGGGGTAGTGTAGTGCAGGGGTAGTGTAGTGCAGGGGTAGTGTAGTGCAGGGATAGTGTAGTCAAGAAGGGGTAGTGTAGTGCAGGGGTAGTGTAGTCAAGAAGGGGTAGTGTAGTGCAGGGGTAGTGTAGTGCAGGGGTAGTGTAGTGCAGGGGTAGTGTAGTGCAGGGGTAGTGTAGTGCAGGGATAGTGTAGTCAAGAAGGGGTAGTGTAGTGCAGGGATAGTGTAGTCAAGAAGGGGTAGTGTAGTGCAGGGGTAGTGTAGTGCAGGGGTAGTGTAGTGCAGGGGTAGTGTAGTGCAGGGGTAGTGTAGTCAATAAGGGGTAGTGTAGTGCAGGGGTAGTGTAGTGCAGGGGTAGTGTAGTGCAGGGGTAGTGTAGTGCAGGGGTAGTGTAGTCAAGAAGGGGTAGTGTAGTGCAGGGGTAGTGTAGTGCAGGGGTAGTGTAGTCAAGAAGGGGTAGTGTAGTGCAGGGGTAGTGTAGTGCAGGGGTAGTGTAGTCAAGAAGGGGTGGTGTAGTGGAGACCAATCCTCGGCTTCACCCTTACCGCCCTCGTTGTTTCTTCGTAGTTTGTTGTGGATGTAGCCAGACCTACTTACTTGTTCTGTCAGTTCGCTCTCGTAGATCTTGACGGAGGCAGGAAATATCGAGGTCGGCACCTCCTTTTCCTTTTCCTTTCCCTTTTCCTTTTCCTTTTCCTTTTCCTTTTCCTTTTCCTTTTCCTTTTCCTTTTCCTTTTAACAACAAGTTGGAACATTTTACCAAAAGTACTTGTAAGTTGAACTGGGAGGGAGAGAGAGAGTGAGATTTGATTTGATTTGATTTATTGATTTTAAGTTACATAAATAGAGCTATAAAGCCCTCTCTTACCCTATGTAACTGTTGTATGTACATTAAATAATAACTGCGACTAAATCAAATAAAAAATGCCGATAGTTCTAACACGTTGCTAAAAAATAATTGAATTACAAACATTTGTAAGATGTTGAAAATCGTATATAAATTGGTTTTCATTGGAACCGGAAAATATTTTCCTTGCCCAAAGAAAATACTTTTTTGAGAAAGTAAATGAAAGAGTTTCTATATATATTTAAAAATAAATACCCCCGTAGCAGCAAACCTGCGTACTCAGCGAATTTCCAATGCATATATATGTATCTTAATACCACATAAAGCCACATACCAAGTTTCATCAATATACATTCATAAATAAACGATTTGTGACATTTTAATTATTCTCCATAAGAATAACATGGCGGCTGAGTATGCAGGTTTGCTGAAGGAAGGAAAACAAAAAATGGGGTTTTATACAAATATCAATATAACTCATTTAGGTAAAGCCACATGCCAAATTTCATTAATTTATTTTCATAATTAAGAGAGATAACACGTTACTTATTCTCCATAAGAATAACATGGGGCTGAGTACGCAGGTTTGCTGCTACGGGAGCCTTTGGCAAAAAATTGTTTTTTTGAGCAAATATCAATGGTCCACAACTAGATGAAGTCGTATACCAAGTTTTGTCAGTATACGTTCATAAATAAGCGAGATATAAATTTTTTCTTTTCCTCCATAAGAATAACATTAGACAACGTACTGTGTTTAGCACTTTCAATATCTCGATAACCAATTGACGTAGAGAAATGATCAAAATACCAAATTGTGTGTTTTTTTAAGCTGAATCCAATGGTAAAAACTAAAATTTGACTATTTCCAAAATTATATGTAAAAAATTCAAAAAACCCATTTTTGGGGTACAAAACCCCCCCAAAATACCCCTTCGGATAAAGCGATCTGGCTGGTTTTCGAACTTAAAGTCATAAATGTTGCTTTACACGTTTATACCAAATTTCATCAAAATCGGATAATTTTTACGAGAGTTATCGTGCTCACGGACACACATAATATATATATATATATATATATATATATATATATATATAGATATATATATATATATATACAGTTTCGAACGAATGGTGTTTTTGGGGTCTGGGGACCTCAAAACGAAAAGTTATCATGGTCCCGGGCCTAGGTCTTACCATGCCGACTACGGTAATAGCTTCTTCCCTATAGGGGAAATTCGCTAAAAATAAATAAAATATATACATCCCGATAAAATATATGCATGACAACTTATTTAATCTCTTATAAACGTTTCTTTGCTGGCATTTGAAAATATTCTTTTGTTTATCTCTTAGCATCGTTTTTAACACATTTATTATTAATAAATGGATTTTTTTTATAAAAAATACATTTAGAACAAGTTTCGAAAAAATCATTTAACAACATTTTTATAATTGCATTTTAAAAACGTTTCTTAGCCGGAGTTGAACAAATATATTCTTTTTAATCTTCTCAAAACGTTTTAGGAATGTTTATTTTCTCAAACATTATTATTTTCAGAGATATAAAGGAAATCATTTTTTAACACACGTTTATAAAAAGTATTAAAAAACATTTGTATAATTAGGATGTCAAAATGTTTTAAAAGATTTAATTTTTAAAGCTTGAAAATATTGTATTCAAAATATTTGTAAAACGTTTTCTAAATATCTGTTTCCACAACAGTAACAATAATTTTAGAAACGCCTGATGAAAACATTTTAAACATGTTTCCAAAAAAACTATTTCAAAAAATGCGTTTTTAAAATGTATAGAAAATATTTTTCAACCCGTAATATAAAATATTACAGGAATCTTTTGAAAACATTTTTGAAATTTTTTGAAATGTTGGAAATATTTTGGAAACGATGGAACATTTTAAAAACTTTTTAAAATATACCTTTTTCTCTCGGCTGGGGTTCGTCGTTATTGTCAATGGTCCTATTTTCATTTTGGCCAAGGCTGTCAAATCTGCAAACTTTTCATTGGTCACCACCATGTCCGTCCCCTGCCTCCAGTATCCTCTGATGGCGGCGCCGAGCGGGAGAGGCAGGTCGGAGTAGACAGCCCCAGAGGAGTACGAGGATATCAATGGCGCCAACGAGGAGAACGGGAAGGTGGGGAACATCATCGAGAACGACTGGACACAGAAAACAGAGGACTACATATGATTTATGTTAACGTTGTGGCCAAGGTGCAATCAATTGTGTATCAGACGGTAACTAGTAACACTAAGTAAGAATAGTTCACCTGTAGCGGTCACCTGGTAGGAACCGACGAGTCAGTTAAGATTGTCGAGTCTACATTTATATTGTTATTTACGAGTGTATTGATAAGTTGAAATAACAAATTAAATTTTGACAAAAATCTCTACTCAAATATTACTTTAAAATGTTCGAGGCATCAGCTAATAATTTTAGTGCAGTATTTTGCACTCATATTTCTGTACATACTGTACTTAAAACCAAGAAGTAGCTTATATTGTAGATTAAAAGTTTTAAGGAGTCCTAGTATTCCCGTTGCTCGAAATCGAGCAATACGTGCTTCGTTTTGATAAGCATGGATTTTATCAATAACATCTATATCGCAAATTTAGTCTTTCTTGTCACCTATTAATCGGTGGACGTTGTAAGTGTTATTAGTGAATTTCCTATGGAAAGTGAACTATTAGCATGACCCTCACGGTGAAACTTAAGCCCGGGACCACCATAGAAGTTCCTAACGTGACCCCCTGAACACGTTTTGGGACGTCGTTCAAAATTATATATATATATATATGTGTGTGTGTGTGTGTGTGTGTGTGTGTGTGTATGCACTCTAGCGATAGCATTTTTGTCCGATTTCCTTCAAATCTGGTAGGGACGTTCCTTTATATAATCAGTTGGATAAGTTCGTTGGGCAAAACAATCGGAAAACTCTAAACCTTTTAAATTTCTAGTTTTTGGGCCCAAAAAGGGTTAGAAAAGCCCCGGATGTGAAATTAACGAATATCAACTGATGGAAATTAGTGTGGCGAAACTTGTAAGCCCTCTCTCGTCATTCTAGCATAAATATTTGCCGAGTTATTAAATAAAATGTGTATCGACCATACACAGTACGTTGTCTTGTGGGGGTTTTACATTAGAAAAGCCTATTATTCATTTGTTGGTGTACTTTTATCATCCCCAACAACCTCACGCCTATTTTAAAGCCTGACTGGACCTTCTCCTAACCTTAAAATGCGCAAAACTGTATTCCCAGCATTGCAGGTAAATAGAACCAGGAGCATCAGAACAGCCAAAAAATCAATATTTTCAGATTTGAATAAAAATTGGAATAAATGTATGTTTTTAACCGATTTTGAGTTGTTATAGTTTTTAAAGTGGAAATTCTCTTCCCTCACGTCAGTGTGCTGCGTGCGAACTCGTTTTTAGTTTTGTGATATTGTGACTTTTTAACTGTATCGAGCCACATATAAAGCCGCATTTTCATAATTTGTAATATTTTCAATAGGTATATATTAAGAACTGCAGGTATTTCGTTGTGGGTGATTGCTCCTACATGGTACCGTGGGATTACGCGACCTTAATATTATAGCCGGGCACTTGCTAGTTTTATGTGTTAATTCGCTAAATAATTCCGTTTTCGGTTCCCTGCGTCGTTACTCGTCAACCGATGTGTCATTTAAAAGATTTTACACTACAGATTAATAGAAAAATATAAAACTCAAATGTACAGTGTGACAGTTTTATTAATTGCCTCCCATCCCATAATGACAACTGGCTCTGATCATCTTTCAACATGTGGAAATATAGGAGCTCCTTTCCACAGGGATACCCCAGTTAGTACACAACTGTTACAACATTGCGTCGGGGATTCTGCAGGCACCACATAATTACCGTGAGCTGGAGTGTAATAACAACCCACGGCCCCTTTGACCTTTGGCCACCCGAGCTACCTGCCTGCAACTTGAAACCTGCACCCTGATAGAAGACCCTGATGTGTAGAAGAGTAGATTACAATGGAACCTTCCAGAGGAATAGAAACTGATGTGAGTATAACTTGCGGCTGTTGAGTTACTTACCATTTTGGGATTGGAAAAGCAACTCTGTACCACAACACTGAATATTCCCTGGTGCCCATACCTTTGGGGATTTATTGGCAGAGTACTGGATCCTAAGGACTGGGGAGCAACCTACTACTCGAGGGTCGACCCACCCGGAGCAATCCTGGCATTGGACTTACCCACTTCACGACTTCAGGGTAGCGTTACTTCACTTCAGTGCCAGTGTGTTACTGCCCTTCAGTGACGGACATACAGCAACGCTCTCAAACACCAGATAGGACCTTTTTATTATTTGTAGATTATGATGTTTTCCATGAATTCTCAATACCAGATGATTCCATGAATGATTTGCAGATATTATTACCTTTAAGTAATTATATATATATATATATATATATATATATATATATATATATATATATATATATGTTATTGGAGATTATTGTTGTCTGATTTATATTTTTAGAATAATAATTAGTGTCGGCCGACAAACTTATAGGATTTGTTTGAATATATTTGTTTATATGTTTATCGCTGAACATTCCAAAGGCAGTCTTTTGTGTTTTGCATAGTCAACATTCTGATTAAAGCTTTTCTCTTTTGATGGATAAACATTAGTATTCTTTAGCTCACCTTACGTTTTTCTCATATTGAGTGAAACTAACTGATAAATATTTGTATATTCATAATTTAAAGGTTAACTAATTAAATATTTATTTAAATTATTAATTTTTGATACAAGTATTTATAACTGATAGCTGAATATTTCATCAAAACTGGTTCTTGGTAGTAGTTATGATAAGTGTCTGTTCCCTGACATTGGTATAATCTGGTTTCTTATCTAATCCAACTAAATAGTTAAACTTTGTGAGTTTGTTTGGCCGTTACATTTATAGCGAATTTCCCCTATAGGGAAGGAGCTATTACCGTAGGTCTCATGGTAAGACTTAAGCCCGAGACCATGATAACTTTTCATTTTGAGGTCCCCAGATGCCAAAAACACCATTTGTTCAAATTTATATATATGTGTGAGTGTGTGTGTGTGTGTGTGTGTGTGTGTGTGTGTGTGTGTGTGTCCGTAAGCAAGATAACTCTCGTAAAAAAAGGTCCGATCTTAATGAAATTTGGTTCAAATATGTAAAGTACCATTTATTTGAACGAGTTCAAAAACCAGATGAATCGCACCATCCGAAGGGGGATTTTTGGGGGGTTTTGTACCCAAAAAATGTGTTTTTTGGGGTTTTTACATGTACTTTATATTTAAATAAAATTTTAATTCATACCATTGAATTCAGCATAAAAAACAAATAATTTGGTATTTTGACCATTGTTCTACGTCAATTGGTTACTTCGATATTGAAAGTGCTAACACAGTACGTTGTCTAATGTTACTCTTATGGAGAAAAAGAAAAATTGTGTATCTCGCTTATTTATGAACATAAACTGACGAAATTTTGTATATGGCTTCATCTTGTTATGGTTTATTTTTGTTTGCACAAAAAAAACTATTTTTCATCTATGGTTCCTGTAGCAGCAAACCTAGGTACTTGGTCCCCATGTTATTCTTATGGAAAATACTTAAAATGTTACATATTGCTTATTTATAAATTTATAGGGATGAAACTTGGTATGTGACTTCACTAAGATGAGTTCTATTGATATTTGCATAAAAACCCATTATTCTGTGTGCCTTGTTGCAGCAAACTTGCGTACTCATCCCCAATGTTATTCTTATGGAGAATAATTAATATTTTAAATATCGCTTGTTTGTGAATATATTTGTTATGAATCCTGTTAAGTGTTTTAATGTGTTATTTTATATATTCATTGTAAATTCGCTGAGTATGCAGGTTTGCTGCGACAGGGGTATTATTTTGTAAAATATTAGTGTGTCGAGCCTCTGCCATTAATTTTCACCATTCCACTCCTGGGAAATTTCCCTAGTTAGATTCCTGGGACTTTAAACACTAGGTGGCGCATTAACTACTTCTGCACACTCTGAAGAAAATACAATTAACCCGAGACCAGAGTGTCACAACCGCTTTAGTTTTTAAAATATTAATATTTTAAAAAAATTCTTAAAGTTATTTAAATGGGAGTGTATGTTTGGAGGAACTCGGCCTTAGTTTGAGAAAACCAGGTAATGTGTGCTCATGAGATTTACCAATTTGAAGCTGAAACGTTACGATGCTCCCCAAAATTGTTAGATTTATAATTTTCTATTTTTAAGTTTGTTAAATGATACAAAATTTAAGTGTCTGCAGATCGTTTTGGTGGGATTACTAGTGCGATTTGTTTACAACAAACAGCTGATTATAATCCTGCCTCTGTGATTTTCATTAGACAGCTGATCAGCTCATCAAGCTTTTGATTTATTTTCGTGTATGGTAAACATCAAATCCTATACTCTAATATGAGTAAGGTTTGCTTGCTTGCTTGCGAGCGACACTGATCTCAAAAACGGCTCCAACGATTTCCTTCAAACGTTCAAAATAACTAATTTCTGGGATAAAAATAAGTTCTAGACAGGCCTCATCCCCAGAAAAAATCAAATAATGTAAAAAAACCTAAAATGAAAATTTAAAAAAATTAACATTGGGCTTATGGAGTTTCAAATCAAAACAGAAGAATTGTACCAGCTGTTCATAATCAACCAGGGAACTGTCTAAGTAATACTCAATATGTTGTTTATGATTATCAACATGTGGTTTCCTGAGAGCAGAGATTAAAAGATTTGAGTGAAGATTTCATAAATAGAGTAGTATAATAAATCAAAGGAACATTGAGCTATAAATAACAACTGGAGTGACCTTAAAAATGTAGAAAAAAGTCAAATGAGTTATACAAATCTGATTATCACTAGCGGGAAGTGGTGAAATATTACACCAAATCATCTAAACAAACTGACTGGCCTTCCCCCGAGCTAAGCTCTGCCCCCCAGTTACTGTAACCTTCAAAAAGTAGCTTATTTTTTAAATGTTCGTTTTTAGTATTGTGTATTGTGCCGCATTTAAAAGTGCATATTCATAATTTGTAACATTTAAGCCAAAAAAGGGCCGTAACCGCCAGAAAGAGAAAGATAGGACTCAGGCCTACCTTACCTGGTGCAAAGATATCCCCATAAATTTAATATTTTGTTTTGTAAATTCCAACACATTGTTAAATATTGTCACGGAATAAATATTATTATTATTATTATTATTATTATTATTATTATTATTATTATTATTATTATTATTATTATTATTATTATTATTATTATTATTATTATTATTATTATTATTATTATTATTATTATTATTATTATTATTATTATTATTATTATTATTATTATCAAGTATTTCATTGTTGGTGATTGTTCTTACACGGTCGGCCTTAATATTGTAGCCGTCAAATTTCGACTGGCACCCACTAGCGTTGTTATTATGGAGAATAAGTAAAGTTTTATATCTCCCTTAATTATGAATATAAATTAATAAAACATGGTAAGCAGCTTCTCCTGGTTAAGTTATATTGATAATTGCGCAACAACCTATTTCTTTCAAAGCATAACCCTTAGTGTAGTTCAGTTGATATGATAGCCAGCCCGGCAATAGCTGGCCGCTACACTCGAGGCCCGAGGTGTCCCGTATGAATTTTCGGGCGTTTTTAGCGAATTTCCCCTATAGGGAAGAAGCTATTACTGTAGTCAGCATGGTAAGAACTAGGCCAGGGACCATGATAACTTTTCGTTTTCAGGTCCCCAGAACCCCAAAAACACCATTCGTTCGAAACTGTATATATATGTGTGTGTCCGTGAGCACGATAACTATCGTAAAAATTATCCGATTTTGATGAAATTTGGTATAAACATCTAAAGCAGCATTTATGTCTTTAAGTTCGAAAACCAGACAGATCGACCTATCCGAAGGGGTATTTTGTACCCCAAAAATGTTTTTTTTAGTTTTTTACATATAATTTTAAAAAAAGTCAAATTTTAGTTTTTTCTATTGGAATCGGCTTAAAAATACGCACAATTTGGTCTTTTACTCAGCCCCCATGTTATTCTTATGGAGAATAAGTAAAATGTTATCTCCGTTAACTATGAACATCAATTAATAAAACTTGGTATGTGGCTTTACCTAGTTGATTTTCATTCATATTTCTATAAAAAACCTAATTTTTTTGTTCCTTGTTTCAGCAAACCTGCATACTCAGCCCCATGTTATTCTTACGGAGAATGATTAAAATGTCATAAATCGTTTATTTATGAATGTATATTGATGAAACTGGGTATGTGGCTTTATGTGGTATTAAGATACATATACAGTATATGTATTGGAAATTCGCAGGTTTACTGCGACGGGGGTTTTGTTTAATAATCTTGATGTACTCGAAATTAGTATCCGAAACATCTAATCTGAGGTCCATGGGACTCGAATTGCCGCTTTTAGAAGCGATAAGGCAGACTGGAGTTGTAAGTATGTTTGCCTTTTCTGACTTGATCTAATATAGATTTTAGGCACTTTTTAAATCGCATCGATAGTTAGTATTCAAAAATAACGTAAATGATGAATTGTACCATATTGCCAATATTGGCCTTAGGCCTAAGTCTATATAAAGTAATTCGTAGCACTTGTGAGGAGCATGAAAATCTGAATTTAGCTTTAGTTTGCAAATTAGACGTTTATAGCATGTTTGGCCTAAGGCCTAAGCATTGACATTCACAAATATTGGCCTAAGGCCTATTGAAAATATTCTTCCAGGGTGTGAGGCCTATTGACATTTAGCTTATCGGCATAAGTCGCCTGACACCTCATTGGCCTAAGAACTAATTATTATAAATGGCCTAATGCCGATATAATTGGCTTAAGGCCTATACAATTGGCTTAAGGCCTATACAATTGGCCTAAGGCCTAAGCATTGACATTCACAAATATTGGCCTAAGGCCTATTGAAAATATTCTTCCAGGGTGTGAGGCCTATTGACATTTAGCTTATCGGCATAAGTCGCCTGACACCTCATTGGCCTAAGAACTAATTATTATAAATTGCCTAATGCCGATATAATTGGCCTAAGGCCTATACAATTGGCTTAAGGCCTATACAATTGGCCTAAGGCCTATATAAATGGCCTAAGGCCTATTAAATATTCTTCCAGGTCTTTAAAAAGTCCATAAATCCGTAAAAACCTTAAAAATTCCTAATAATCCATAGTTTAAATGGGGCGCCTTCCGGGCCTCGGGGGAGGACCCAACATAACCCCCTAGCAGTTCAGTTAGAGTGGCGGTCAACTATTGCATAACTGGATATTATACTAACTGAACTGCACCAAGGGTTATATCACTGATATCGCTAATTATATTTTTGCTCTTTGATATGAACTATAGTACAACCATATCGGATAATCCGTTGAGGAAACGGAATTTGAAAGACAAACATTGTGGGAGAAGCGAGTAGAAACGAGAAATGTTTCGTGATTGGAACCCACTCTTAATGCTATACTTACGACAACGCCGACGCCCATCAAGACGAAGAAGGCCACCCAAGCTGGGGACGCTGCCATGACTCGTGATCGGGTAAGGGCGTTAGGGCTGGACGAAGGATAACTGAAGAAGGCTGTTGAAATGTGGGCGAAACTTTGAGACTAAAGGAGGTGACTAACATCAATCACCACATGTGCCGAAACAGATGGTAGTTCAGCTAAACAAACAAATACATAATTAACGAAAACATTATTGGTACAGAGTTGACACCGTAATACAGTTCGGCCAATCAGTTACAAATCTGGTAGTGTCATAAGTATTGCCATATTAATTGCAAGTCATCAATTAGAGATTTGTTTGTACATTGCAACCTTCGCTTTCCAATATGACTATTTTTTATATTTTAACTAGTTGGTACCCGGCGCGTTGCTGCCGCAGAAGAGGCATTGAATTTGTTTTATGTCAAATACTCGTTCATTTTCAATATGAGCTCGTTCGCTACGCTCACTCGCCTATCGAAAAAATCGATTGAATTGCCATTCAAGTAGTTTTTTATTTCCATTATGAGAGTTGCCAATCAAGTAGGTTTTTTTTTATTTCCATAATGATAAACAGCTGTTTACAATATTTTAAGTTGTTATAGATATCATCTGATACAATCAAAAGAAATCTTTCTTCCATAAGATTAACGTTGAAACTTTTAAGTCCAGTGGGGCACAGCCCTAATGTCCTAGGACTTCGGTTAATGGCCTATAACCTTCCCATGGTTAACCTGTGTTACGATGAAAAATTTCAAATAAATCGGATGAACGGTATGGCAGCGCATAAAATACGAACGGATGACAGACGAACAAACATTGATTTTTATATATTAGATAATAATTGCACGCATTTGATTAATTTAATAAACTATTTTTAATAAATTGAAACTACATGTTGTAGATATTTGAACAAATACAATAAGGAAAGTACACGTAAACAAACATGATGAATTCAAATATAAACAGCTGATATATTAACTATTTATTCATATGGATATAACCAGGGAGGTTTATTGTATAACTGGAGGTAACAATGCTTAACGATTACGGTCTAAAATGCGAGCCGGTGATTTTGTCAGGTTGGTACAATGGTGAGGCAAATTTATCGTTCTTTGAACTATCCTGATTGGATGTTTTATTCCTATAAGTGAATATACTCATGCAAATCACTGGAATAAAATTAATAAAAGTTGGAGTAAATTCATTTTATCCTTTGATTTATGTATCTAATCTTTCCGTAAAACATGATTAATTATGAGGAAAAAACAAATACAAGTTTATTGAGTTTCAAATCATGGATAGGTACTTGTTTGATTCACTTTGTCGACTCGTTCGATTCCAGCGATTATTTCTTTGCCTCACCAAAATTTGGAAAGAACGGTTCGCATTTTTGTTCATAAGTATTACCTCCAGTTGTACAATAAACCTCCCTGGATATAACAGTCTTCCCCACCTGACTAGCACTTACTTTGAAACGAAAGACTGAAAGTAAGTTGGTACTTTCTTTTGTCGTTTCGATCAACGCAATTGGAAAGGTGGAGGTTCAGGAGTTTCGCGTTCATCTTGTATTATTTCTTGCCCTTCTTCAAACGTTTGTTCTTTAGCAACAGTTTGTTCTTGTTCATTACCAGATGTGTGTTCTCTTGATGGCAAATAATCTAGTTCTCAAATAATCTGATAATCCTGTCTCCAGTGTAGCGTAAATGAGTGAACACGATGGGTGAGTAATAGGGTGGGTGACTATAAACGGAACAGAGTGAGTAAAAAGTTGACTGGTGGCTATGGTTGATGAGCTAAGCCAAGTAAAATTGGGAGAGTATTCAATCGTTAACTGCTACCGACAAATTTGTTGGAAGGCGCTGTAGTTACCAAAGGTCGGATCGTACTTAACCCAGAGCAGAGTTAAACCCAGAGCCAGCTCTATTGAGCTGAATTACCCTACTTGAAAATCATGATTCGACAAACTATTTACCCGTATTGAACATGAAAATACCTACAACTACATAACGTGCTGTAATTAACGGAGAATACACCAGAAACTTGAAATTTATACTGTAATTAACTAAATGGGAGAGCTGAGCTATTTAAATCAGAAACTAACAATTATCTACTCCAAAATGTCCATCTCCTGAACGTGGTCTGAGCCTGAGGGGTCAGACAATTAACTTGATCTGCATTACAATGTTGTGGACTACCTAAGAAAATTTTCGGTTACTTTTCATGAGACCTCGAAGAGCTGCGGATTTAGTAGATAAGTCTGGAATAAAACGTGCGTAATACGTTACCATGCCAAGAAATCTACGAACTTCATTTACATTTCTTGGGCGGAGCATTTCGTTGACTGCTCGAACCTTGACCGGAGACTTGGATACTTTATATGTTGAATAACATGCCCGAGGTGTTCAATCGTTTCACAAAAGAATACACATTTGTCCTTGTTTAGATATATGTAATTTTCTTGAAGACGATGAAGGCAGCTTTTGAGATTTTTAAAACACTCTTCTTTTGTTGTATCATGAACGATTATATCATCGTAATAAACTTCCACTTTAGTGAGTCCTTGATTTATTTGACTTAATATACGGTTAAATTCCGCTGGTGCCGTTTTGATAGCAAAACTTAATCTATGCATCCGGTAAGTTCCTCTGTGGGTGATTGTTTTAACCCTGCTACTTTCTTCGTCAACTGGTATGTGTAAGTAAGCCTTGTAGATATCTGACTTACAAAATACACTAGAGTTTCGTAAATTATGAAGAATGTCTGGAAAATGTTTGATAGGAAAATTATCTGAGATGAGTCGATCATTTACTCCGGTTTTGTAATCTACACATAATCGAACCGTACCGTTGCCTTTGGGATTAACAAGAGGTGAACCCGAGTCGCTTATTTCTGTTCTCGAAATTATTCCAGCAGATTCCAAATTATTGAGTTCTTCTTCGACTTGGGACTGAAGTGCAAATGGAACTAAGTTCCTAAGTGTAGACATGTGTAGCATTTCCTCGCGATTTCAAGGTAACCTTTTGAGTCGGGAGACACGTTGGACAAATCATTAAATACATGATTAATTGAATGAACAAGATCTGGTAAACTGGAAAATGTATCATTTTTGAAAATTGCGTCGATTTCCTGGAGATTTATTCCTGAATGTCTTATCCATATTCTACCGAGTCCAGCTGGATGACCATCAGGTACTATGAAAATTTCTTCGTCTGATTGAGTCCCCTTGTTAGATACTTGAACGTGTACTTTCCTTTTGGACAGAAAAAGTCATTTGTGTGAGCCCTAAAGAAAATATCTGTAGGTGTCATAACTGTATTTCGATTCAAATTGTTGAAATCGTTCTCTGAGATGAGAGTGTTCCCTGCTCCGGAATCTACTTCAAACTGCATTGGTTTGTTATTGATATGTACTGTAACGATATATTTTTGAGAATCAATGCTTTTCATAGATTGAGTGTTGTCATAGATGGCAATGACTTGTGAGTCACGGTTTACATCATTAAAACCAAAGTCCTCAGTCGTCACCGGTATTACCATATTTAGTTGATGAGCCTGATGATATGATAATTATGGTTTCTAGGAAACTTATGCCTTCTGCCTAAGTTAAGATATAATGCACACTTTGGACAGATGACCTTGTCGAGATCAAGCCTTGCAGCGTAATGATGATTTACCTGCTCGGCATTCAGAAGCATGATGATTATTGCGGCCACATCTTAAGCATAGGTTATCAATTCCTAATTGTGCATAATTAATCTTACATTTAGTAGATCTATAGTTCTATATTGTACATGATTAGAACCTTTAACTTGACTAGCTCGTGATCGATTTCTATAACTAATGCTAGATTGTTTCGAGACTTTATTGATATCTACATCACAAGGTGAAGTATTTGTTACCTGACGCTTGTTTAGTGCTTGTACCTCAAGTCGGAAAGCTTCAAGAGTAGTTGCTTTAGTTAATACATCTTTGAATGAAGTAGAATACATTTGAAGAAGTTGCTCGCGAATGCAGTCGTCCTTTGAGACTCTAATAAACTGTGTACGCAAGAAAATGTCTGCAACTGAAACTGACTTAGAACATTCACATTGTACATTAAATTCATATTCAGTGAGATATTTGTTGAGTGAAGCTATATATTCTGGAATGGTTATAGAAACATATTCTGGAATAATGTTGAGAAACTACTGAATTTCTATGTGTGGTAGCATGTCACCGATAGATGAGAAGAATGAACCGGCAAAAGATTGTCATCATGTTTGATAATGCAGGTTCTTGATAGGATTATCTGGACCAAGTAAGGCAGATAGATTGTTATAGTGAACTGATCCAATTGATACACTTAATAACTGAGCTTAATAACCGCATGCACATCGACCAAGCTGACCCAAGGTTGGAAAAGTGTGAAACTTACTCCACGTTAATTGCCATAACAGAATGCTAATTCTCATTTTTAACTATTTACCGACCAAATATTCAAGGTGGCCACGAGCTGCGCAAGGTCGGCAATGTAGACCACCCACATCGTAACAGGTGGCCGAGCTGCGCAAGGTCGGCAATGTAGACCACCCACATCGTAACAGGTGGCCACGAGCTGCGCAAGGTCGGCAATGTAAACCACCCACATCGTAACAGGTGGCCACGAGCTGCGCAAGGTCGGCAATGTACACCACACACATCGTAACAGGTGGCCACGAGCTGCGCAAGGTCGGCAATGTACACAACACACATCGTAACAGGTGGCCACGAGCTGCGCAAGGTCGGCAATGTACACCACACACATCGTAACAAGTGGCCACGAGCTGCGCAAGGTCGGCAATGTAGACCACCCACATCTTAACAGGTGGCCACGAGCTGTGCAAGGTCGGTAATGTACACCACACACATCATAACAGATGGCCACGAGCTGCGCAAGGTCGGCAATGTACACCACACACATTGTAACAGGTGGCCACGAGCTGCGCAAGGTCGGCAATGTACACCACACACATTGTAATAGGTGACCACGAGCTGCGGAAGGTCGGCAATGTACACCACACACATCGTAACAGGTTGCCACGAGCTGCGCAAGGTCGGCAATGTAGACCACCCACATCGTAACAGGTGGCCACGAGCTGCGCAAGGTCGGCAATGTACAACACATCGCGGTAAACAGTAACAGTCGCATTTGAAATTATAACATTTCGCAAAATACTGTTTAAAAAGAACACCTCCGTAGAAGAAAACCTGCGTTCTCAGCGAATTTATCTACCTTGCCAACACATTAACCAGCTTACATCCTCAAAATATATTGATAGATTAATGATATTCAATCTTGTGAGTTCTAGACTGAATTGTCGGTTATGTTGTTGGGGTGGAACATACCTGACATCATTAACACCGATTATTATCTTACAAAAAGCATTTCTTAGAGTTGTAAAGAAAGTCGAGCATTCTTGGCTTTATTCCTTAGGCTTAAAATACTTCCTATTAGACATTTATATATTTTTGAAACCTTAAAGATGTTTTATATTAAATATTTCAGTTCTCAAAATAATTCTGAAAACAAGACATGTCATCTTAGAACCGTTAACATGGCACCTGTTCCTAGGCCTAAGCTCACGCTTTATACACATGTTTATATATTTATCGCCCCTCGCATATACAATACTATTTTATGTAACGTTGAAAACAAAAACACTGTTGCTCAGTACCTCAGTAGTTTGAAAAGATGGTTGTTTACAGTTGAAAGTGTGGAATTGTTATTTCAAGTTATGAATTGATCTATATACAAATGTTGCCGTACTGTATAATTCATATTGTATTACTTTTTTAAAACTTATTATGTTACGTTTATTACTTCTTACTTGTACAGCTATCCATGATTACGCTATGATATTCCCTAACAACTAATAATTATATTTGTTTTCTATTATAAAAGTTTTTCTTTCAAAACAAAATTTATAATTTTGTTAATTACTATCATTATTAGCGAATTTCCCCTATAGGGAAGAAGCTATTACCGTAGTCGGCATGGTAAGACCTAGGCCCGGGACCATGATAACTTTTCGTTTTGAGGTCCCCAGACCCCAAAAACACCATTCGTTCGAAACTGTATATATATATATATATATATATATATATATATATATATATATATATATATATATATATATATGTATGTGTGTGTGTGTCCGTGGGTGCGATAACTCTCGTAAAAAAGGTCCGATTTTGATGAAATTTGGTACAAACGTGTAAAGCAGCATTTATGACTTTAAGTTCGAAAACCAGACGGATCGATCTATCCGAAAGGGTATTTTGGGGGGGGTTTTGTACCCCAAAAATGGGTTTTTTGAGTTTTTACATACAATTTTTGAAAAAGTAAACTTTTATTTTTTTCCATTGGAATCAGCTTAAAAAGACGCATAATTTGATGTTTTAATCATTGCTCTACGTCAATTGGTTACTGAGATATTGAAAGTGCTAAACACAGTACGTTTTCCAATGTTATTCTTATGGAGGATAAGAAAAATTGTATATCTCGCTTATTTATCAAGTTATCCTGACGAAACTTGGTATATTGCTTCATTTCATTGTGGTCTATTGATATTTGCACAAAAATCCATTTTTTGTCCGATAGTTCCCGTAGCAGCAAACCTGCATACTCAGCCCCATGTTATTCTTATGGAGAATAATTAACGTGTTATCTCCTTTAATTATGAACATAAATTAATAGAACTTGGTATGTGGCTTTACCTAGTTGAGTTATAATGATATTTGTATAAAAGCCCATTTTTAGTGTTCCTTATTTCAGCAAACCTGCATACTCAGCCGCCATGTTATTCTTATGGAGAATAATTAAAATGTCATAAATCGTTTATTTATGAATTTATATTGATGAAACTTGGTATGTGGCTTTATGTGGTATTAAGATAAATTAATATGCATTGGAAATTCGCTGAGTATGCAGGTTTGCTGCTACGGGGGTATTTTTGTCTTTACAGCTATCTTTCAGCCTTTATAATAAATTATATGTGATGGAGGCCTCAAAACTGGCTATGCCTAGGAGGCCCCTAAATTCATCCACCAATAAATAATCTAGTAAATGTGGTTGATGTATATTGAAAGCACTTTTTTTGTTTTATAATATTGTAGGTTTGTGTATGTTTATGTAATGTGTGTAATTTAGTGTGTGTCATACACGATTGTACCTGTGACATATTTACTATGTATAAACGTATATATGTATATTGATGGATAAATAAACGTTTCATTCATTCATTCATATAGTGCCTAGATCGAGCGCCGTTCGTCGCCCCAAGAATAATCTTTTCACCGTTACAATAACATGGCAACTTTTTAAGTCCACTGGGGTGGAGTCCTCAGGTTGGAAAAACGTATCCGTACTAACAACGTGGTATGGCCCAGAAGCAGGTTTGATGAGCCGCTATTGAAAAATTCGGATAACGTATTTCTCCAAAAGTGGAAAATTTTTTAAAGTGAACACCCTCATACTCAACTTTAATACTTACAGTGGTGAGAAAATCAACTCGAGGTAGCACGGCTGTGACCAGAATAAGTCAACAGCTTATTAGGTCAACTGCAAATGTTCCGGGTGCTAATTTAAGAGTAAAATTTCCCGCAATGGTCGTCAAGTAAGCTGCCTTGCCGATACAAGTTAATGGCGATTCCCTTGCTAAGAAGTTTACGGAGTGTTCAAAGGTGGCAGTCACTCTCTTTGCTCAATCTTTAGTTCTAAGGCATGTCAGAAGCAAACAAACAGGTTATAAAATCTCACATTAAGCGAACAATCCTGCCGATAGTCATAGACATAGGTCTACCGCTTTTACCGCTTTTTGGGGGGGGCGGAAGTAGGCTCTGCATTTTTCAAGAATATATTTTTCCGATTGTTGAGTTTAATTCGTAGGAATTATCCGGGAAATGTAATTTTAACATCTTAACCTTCTTATCTTTTTAGGGCGAGTTTCGGAGATCGGGTTTAACACTAGTCTCGGTCTAAAAACCGGTTCTTAGACTAGGACTGAGAGTAGGGATAAATGGAGTGTTCTGGCTCAGGAGGAGCCAGGAGGAGCGCCCCCCCCCCCCCGAGGAGCCCCCCCCCCTAATTAGTATGCAAATTTTTTTTTAATTACCCTAATTAATATGCAAATTTTTAATTACCCTAATTAATATGCAAATTTTTTAATTACCCTAATTAATATGCAAATTTTTTTTTTTTCGTTTCAGGAGGAGCCCCCCCCCCCAACCTAACCTAACGTAACCTAACCTAACCTCGGAAGCAGCTGCGCCCGACCCTTCCGGGAACCCATTATAGTCCGCCTGTATTGAATTACAATAGAGGAGGGTTGCTTTTACCCCTGACAGCTGTCGTGATTTGTTGTCTAGGCGACAAACGTCGACGCAGCAGATGTTCGCACAAAAGACCGGTGAGTCGAGACCGGTCTGGGAAGCAGCTGCACCCGACCCTTCTAGGAACCCATTATAGTCCCCCCCCCCGTATCGAATTCAATTAGAGGAGGGTTGCTTTTACCCCTGACAGCGGTTGAGATTTATTGCCCCGGCCTTCTCCGAAATCCATTAGTGGAGAGCGTCACCCCACATCGCCAGCCCTCCGTCAGTTCAGTTCGAGAGTTCAGTGCGTGTAGACGTGTTAGTCCGATCCTGCTCCGTTCTACGCGATTTTTGTTAGTTGCTGATTTCATTTGTGATATTCGTCCAGCATCTTTGAACTATTTAAAACGGTTGTGTTGTGCCGTATTGTTTGTGATTATCGAAACTTTATAATCCATATTCAAGATGAACGACTCACACCAATGCGTCATTTGCGGCTGCACGTTCCCGCGCAGACACAGTATGAAGCACTACGCAGAATTCCACGGTGGATTCGTCCCACCCCAGCAAGGTACGTCATTGTGTGTTGCATTATTGTTTTAATCAGACTTAAATGTTAGTAATATAGGAATATGTTATGCAGTATATAACCGAAGTGTGGTAAAAGTCTTCTTTTTATTTAACAGCTTTAGTTATTCTGTGCGAATATAGAGCTGTGTAAAAAAAATTAAAATTACATGACTATATTTATATAATGTTAATAACTTATGCTATTGTTCGAACCATCAAGTCAAGTCATCAGAGTACCCATATGACATACTTCCTACCCCCCCCCCCAAGTATGACCCTAACCTCGGGGGGGGGGGGGGCAAAAGTCTCACAGACGAGACCTGGGGGGGGGGCAAAAGTGTCACAGACGAGACCTCGGGGGGGGGGGGGGGTAATGGGTCTGGGTTACCATAGGTCGGATCTGAATTCTGATTGCAGATTCTTGCTCGTCTAGTCAAGACGAGTCATTTGAGTACCCACATCGACCACTTTGGGCTAACCTGATGATGACCTTGAACCTGACCTTCTTTTTTTTAATGCATTTTCGGAATCCCCTCTTCAAGCCGAGTATTTTGAGTACCCACATGACGTACTTTTGATAATTAATACAAGAGTTGAGCAGGGTAACGCTACAACCAACAGAGCTAGCCCATCAGTGCCTGCGGACAAGTTAACTACCAGTGAATGCTTTGGGTTGGAACACTTGAAGGGGGGTGTATCGATACACCCCCCATCAAGTACACTAAACTAAGACAGGTGTTAAACATTTCTCAATCTAATCGTTTTGTGCGTTTGCAGATGGAGAAGCTGCATGTCGGCTTTGTCGAGCCACATTCGCAGACCAGGGGGCCTTAGAGCGGCATATGGGAGCGAATCACCTCGTCGTTCCACCCCGGGAGGCGATTGATGCTCCGCAGACGACTGCCGATGACAACCATCATTCCGTTGAAGGTGAGAATCCACATTAAAATAACTTTTTTCCCCTAGTGACTATTTACCTTCTTTTTTTAACTATTTAACTAGGTTCCTGAAGAAGAATGAGACCGTGCCAACTGATGTACTATTGATTTAATTACTAGGGGGAGATTTTCGCTCCCCCTAACACAAAAGGCTTCTTTAGGGTTGGCGTAGCTCATTATTGCAGCTACATCCTTTGCTTTGAACCCAGGATCATCAATGTAGACAAACAGTACAGAAGATTACTTCTTCCCTGTTTAATGATTGCTATTTTGATTTAACAAACTTAACTTTGAAATGTGATTCTCGAGAGAGAGGGGAATTTGTATCTTCATTTATCCTAATTTGTTTTTATTTTTATTTTCAGATGAAGGTCCGGGTCCTGGCCACCACACCTGCCATGAATGCGGTCGCCGTTTCCGTCGTGAAAGAAACCTGCGTCGACATGTGGAATCAACCCACAGCAGAGTCCGCAGGTTCCTTTGCGTCACATGCGGCGCCGAGTTTAAGAGGGAAGACAACCTTCGTCGCCACACCAATCAATTTCACGGTGATGGCCAAGAACGGAAATTCCCTTGCGCATACTGCGGTCAGGAGTTCAACAAACTGTTCAACAAGGACCATCATGAGCGGATCTCTTGCCCGATCATGAAGGACCTGATCCGGAACCGAGCAGCCATGGAACAGGATGAACCCCAGCCAGGTCCGAGCACGGAGCCACAACCCGGTACGAGCACACACCAACAACCCGATGATGTTGAGATGACTGGAGCAGGACAGTCAAGCCCCGTATTCTCACTCATTCAACGGGGTTTCCGCAACCGCCTCCTAACCTACCGTCTGCAGCGACCGATGGAGAATCTCGTCACAATCGGAGAAGTGATGGCGTTGTTGATTGTGAGCCTTACGGAGTTGCTTGAGATCACCTTGGCGAAACACCGCAGCATAAAGGTCAACTTGAAGCTGGAGTGTGAGTTCAAAAATGTGCACAACAACACCTGCCTGCGCAACTTCAAGACGAAGATGACTCCGCTGACGGTGACCTCGGACCTGAACCAGTACATCACAACAGCTTTTGCGAAGCTTATCAGAGAGAAGGCTGAGTGTGATCATATCGGCTCCGGGTGGACATACCTTCGCGTTCGTGATTTGGAGGTCGGTATCAACGAGTACACTCCTCTAGGTGAAGATGGTCGAGCTTGGCTCCCACTGCCTACGTCTCTGGAGAACACCAAAGCAGTCGTCAACGTATCGAACACCGATGAGCGGTGTTTTATGTATGCTGTCCTGGGCAAGTTTGTTCAAGAGAACCCCGATAGACCGGCAATGTACACCGACGATATCATCGCCCGATACGATTGGACCGGCCTTCAATTCCCCGTTGCTCTGAAGAGTATCAAGACGTTTGAGCGGACAAACAACATCAGCATCAACGTCTATGGTATTGATCACACGCGCGTGGGTCAGAAACCTAACGGACAACCAAAGTATCAGGACACCGTCTTTCCTTTGAAGATCTGTAGGCAGGAGCGCGAAGACCATTGCGACCTTTTGTACGTGACAGCGGACGGTGATAGTCACTACGCCTACATCAAAGACCTTGGCCGACTGATCCGTCCCCAACTCACAGCGCGTGTAGACAGGATATTCATCTGTAAGCGGTGCTTCGCGCACTTTGACAACCGTCCGAACAAGCTCGGTCTGACGGGTGCTCAGCGTCTGGAGGAGCACAGGCGATACTGCTCCGCTTCAGCCCCTATTCGCATGGATACGCCGAGAAAGACTGAAATAAAATTCAGCCATCCAGAGTTCACCCGACGCGAGCGTTTCACCATCTACGCGGACTTTGAGTGTGCTCTACTGCCGACCGCGGAGATGGATGAACAAGTCGACGAGCCGCACGGAGGAGTAGCCACCCACATCCACATCCCATATGCCTTTGCGTACCAGATCATCGACTCGTACGGACTTGAAGAGTTTGAGCCTCGAGTCTACTTCGGGGATGATGCGTCAAAGACATTTATGGAGATGTTGAAAACTGATGTTGAGCGATTGTGGAACTTCCTGTACGAAGCAAGAAATCTGCGCCCTGTCCTGACCCCAGCGGAAACGATGCAGTACAACTCGACAGCGAATTGCTACCTCTGTGGATCGCCATTTTCAAGAGAAGACCCAAAGGTTCGTGATCACAACCACGCGCCGCCCTACGAGTTCCGTGGCGCTGCGCACAGATCATGTAACCTACGCTACAGGGAGCAGCGAGTAGTCAACTGCTACTTCCACAACCTCTCCAACTACGACGCTCACTTCATAGTGCGGGAGTTGGCGGTCGACCCTGGTGATGTTGAGGTGTTGGCTCACACGGAAGAGCGGTACATCGCTTTCACGAAGCGGTTCCTGTTCGACCGAGCAGCGGCACCGGTTGGGATGCCAGGGCGTGGAAAAAGACAGCCAGGATTCAGAGTCAGGTTCCTCGACACCTACAGGTTCCTGGCTTTGAGCCTCGCCAGCCTCGCAGCCGCACTTCCACCAGCTCAACTCTTGGAGACGAGGAAGAGATTCCCCGAAGACCACCTCTTCGATCTAGTCCGTAGGAAAGGCGTGTTCCCGTACAACTTTGTAACGTCGAACGCCGTTTTGGAAGATACTACGGAACTGCCTCTGCAGCGAGATTTCCACAACGACCTGACCCTGGAGGACATCACGGATGCAGACTACGAGCATGCTCGCAACGTGTGGGAAACCTTCGGTTGTAGGAACCTCAAGGACTACGCCGAGAAGTACCTGCGCTGTGACATTGCGCTGTTGACTGACGTCTTTGAACGCTTCAGGGACACGTCGATGGCTGAATACGAACTAGACCCTGCGCACTACTACACCCTACCGTCATACGCCTGGGATGTCATGTTAAGGACCTGTGGAGTGGAGCTTGATACGATACAGGACTTTGACATGTACCTCTTCTTCGAGCAAGGCATCAGAGGAGGTATTTCCCAGGCGATCACCAGACACGCCAAGGCCAACCATGATGGATGTCGCCCTGAAGATCGACGACCTGAAGAGCCAACGCATCACCTGCTATACTTGGACGCCAACAACCTTTACGGTTGGGCCATGTCCCAGTGTCTTCCACAGGGACACTTCCAATGGCTCAGCCGCGAGGAGATCGCGTCCCTGGATATTGCAGCGTTGGACCCCGAAGGACCCACGGGCTACGTCTTGGAAGTTGACCTTCGCTACCCCGCCCACCTGCACGACCTTCACAAAGATCTCCCTTACTGCTGTGAGACCAAACGTCCGCCAGGAGGGAAATTCAAGAAGCTCGTTACGACTCTGGATGACAAGAAGAACTACATCTGTCATTACAGAATCTTGCAACAGGCACTGGAAAACGGGCTGGAGCTTGCGAACGTGCATCGCGTCATCTCGTTCCGACAGTCTCGGTGGTTAGAGAGCTACATCCTAATGAACACCGAACTGAGGAAGAAGGCCAAGACCAAGTTTGAACAAGACTTTTTCAAGCTTATGAACAACGCGGTCTTCGGCAAGACGATCGAGAATGTTCGCAAGCGAATGAACTCTAAGCTGGTGTGTACGCCGGAGATGTTCAGGAAGTACGTGGCCAAGTCAAACTTCCTGGACCGAACCTACTTCAACGATGATGTCGCCATTGTCCACATGTCGAAAGTCAATATCGTCCTGGACAAACCGCTGTACGTCGGAATGTGTGTCCTCGATCTGAGCAAGTGGCTCATGTACGACTTCCTTCGGAAGATGAAGAACCGCTACGGTGATCGTCTGAAGGTTGACTACATGGACACTGACAGCTTCGTGTTCGACGTCCAGACTGAAGATGTTTATAAGGACATGTTGGAGCATCTGGATGATTTTGACACCAGTGCGTACCCCAGAAACCATCCCTGCTACAGCCCCGTTAACGCAAAAGTCATCGGAAAGTTCAAGGATGAAGCAAACGGACTTCCTCTGCTCGAGTACCTCGGTCTTCGCTCGAAACTTTATTTCATGGACATTGTCGAGTTCGAGGAGAGGACCGAAGATGACGAGTTGCAGGTCATGACAGTGAAGCGCGCCAAGGGAGTCGCTAGAGGTGTTGTAAAACACAATTTAACCTCTGACGACTATCGGGAATGCCTCTTCAACGGCGTGTTGAAGAGAACCATCAACACCAGGTTCCAGTCCCGAAACCACCGCGTATTCACAGTCCAAGTCGACAAGCTATCCTTGAGCTGTAACGATGACAAACGTTACATCCTTCCGGACGGAGTCAACACACTTCCGTGGGGACACATTGACGTTCCACCTCAGCCCGAAGACATCCCTCAAGACGATGAAGAGGCGGAGGATGAGGAGCGTTGAGTGGTTGTGTCATATTGCCAAAGACCCTGACTTGACTTGTAAATTATTTTGAAAAATCTAGTCATTAGTTTGTATCGAGTCTCGTAAAACTTAGAAATGTTCTCCTTTTTTCTTTTTGTTCTAGTCATTAGTTTGTGTCGAGTCTCATTTTTGCTAGTCAATCTCAAATGTTCAGGAGCACATACTCGATGTAAAATATATATAAGGTGTGTAAATAAATAGCCAAATTGTTTGTATATACATTCGTATTTTTTTTCTCCCCTCACATAGTCTTAAGATACAAAAGTAAACTACCAATTCAAATGTATGACTACTTGCTAAAAGTGTAATTGCTAAAGGAGGTGAGGATATGAATGTTACTTTAGAATCATTGTATGATAGGTATGTCCAAAATTGGGACAGCCCTAGTGTTTTCACAAACACGCATTAGTAGGACTTTCCTACCTGGGTTAGAGTAATTGAAGGGGGGTGTATCGATACACCCCCCTTTGCAGTATATGTTCAAAGCATTACATTCCTCATTTTTCTCAAAATTTGCATTCAATATGTGTCTGACTAATTGCTAAAAGTAAATACTAAAGGATGCGAGGATGGGAAATAATAAGAATGTTTCTTTTTATTCTGAGTACACAACTAGTTTATTGAGAAAAAAATGCAAAATTCAATTGGTATACATTTGTGCAAAGAGTCTTCTGATCAGTGCGTCGTTGTGGCCAGTAGATGAGTGTTCAAAGAGCTGCACAAAGTCCGTCATCTTCATACCGTAGTGGGTGCGGCAGTACAGGAACACAAGGCAGTATTGACCGCAGACCAGAGTGTTGTCACTTTGAATGCGATGCTCGTTGTACAGGTAGCGACGAGCGTTGCGTCTCAGGAATCCTTGGTAGAATTGAAGATGTGGCGTTTGACCGTAGCTGTCAAAGAATTCAATTATTCCTCCTCCTTTGTTAAGGTAGAAAGCGACCCAGTGAGTGCCGTCTTCATTTTGTGGATCAGTGTTCACAATCATAGCCGTATATGGTGAAATATAATGGGGCAATTGATCCGCAGCGTAGACACCAACATTCTGTACGGGCAGTTCAGCCATACACTTTTGTATCTCTAAGGTATTCATTCTACCGTGTCGACGCCACAGTCAGTAGTAGGAGTAGTACTAGTAGCAAAACAAAAGCAGGAACTGGTATCACTCTCACCATCGTCAGCGTTATCATCAGCGTCATCGATATTTGTACTTAGATGTAACCAACCGCGCAATGTGATACAATTGGTTAGAGCGCATCGTGTGTGAGCTGTTCTGTGGTGGCGACATCGCACTGCGTTTGTTGATAGTAGACTGTTGATTGACGATAGTGATCCGCAGCCAATATCGTTGATATCGATGACATTAGTAGTACAGTGATCCGTGATGAAATTGTATCGTACAAACTCTTTTTTCTCAGCACCTTTGACATAGACAATCGGTCGTTTGGCGATACATGCACGTAACTTTTCCTCTAGCACATGATACCAGATATCACCTTGGTCCCATTCCAATCCGTGACAGTGTTTTGTGAGCCAATAGCTTTCACGCAGTTTCTCTTGTGATAGGAAATCTCGGCTGAATGGTGATTTGGCGATATGATGCATTAGCAGTGTTCCACTGGCCAATTCCAAGACGCACACTTCCTTCAGAATGTAGTCATTTGAGTTGTCCTTGAAACATTGAAAATCCACAATAATTGGAGATGCTAAATTTGTACGCTGTGCTCTGCATAAACGATCCATCTTGTGCGAGTGTTGGTTGATGACTGAGGAGGACGATGACGCCGCCACCGACGATCTAACCGCCAAAGTCCGCAGACACGTTGCGATGACGATCGATTTCTATGACGTTGTCAAACTCTGCGTATACCAGACAGTTGACAGTCTCTGTGAGCCCAGTGTCGAAAGCAATCTCCATACGCACACTGCCGTTGCGCACTAGGTTCCAATGAGTTGTGTCGCTTGCTGACATATCAGGTGTTAGATCGAATGCCATCAGACAGTATCCATCGTCGTAATCGTCTCTATTTATGAGATTACCAGCATCGCTAAAGTGTATGCCGGAGCCTGAAAACAGACTGTGATACGCCATCACGTATTTTCCCTTGCCGGTTTCGTAGTGTGGTTGTAGCGGTTTGGACGGCACTTGTTCACCGTCCACGTACAGCGAGAAGTAGTTGGTTTTGAAATTTTGAAAGTTAAATGGATTCTTTTTTAAATCGCCATTATAAGCGGCGTTGGTGACCAGTCCGACAATAATTCTTTTCGGCACTTGACCTAGAAAGACATTGTCCAAAGTTTTGCTCCTCACTCCAAACGGCAGTGTGAATGTTTTCAATTCCACTCTGGTGATTGGGTATTTAGCTGTGCCGGTCTGAAGCGTCTTGCTGTGCGCCAACAGTACCGTGGGGCTAACTTTACACCTTCGTATCCAGAGATTCGCATCAACAATGTGCACCTTGTAGTCACCATCATCCGCCATAATGGAGAAGGAATCTTTTGACCGGATCAGTTTAAAACGCAGTTCCACACCGTTCAACAGGAACTTGTTCTGATTACACATGTCCACATGTAGGCGACCGAGCATATCGATTTCACGACTTTTATTTGTCATTTTTCGTCTCGCCTTTAGTCTATCGTTATCGTCCAGAGTATTGTCCATATAGCCGGCGTCGTCCGCGTTCCACAGTCCACATGTTAAATGTGATTTCCTAGCATCATAGCCGTAATTCATCAATGTTTCAATATACGCTCGATATGCATAAGTGTTGTTTTGTGGTGTGACCAGTTTCTGATTCATACTCATATCGACTTGACTGAATAACGAGTGCAGCCAATTGTTGACTGGGCCAATTTTATTCGATTCTTCGACATCTGCGATTGCCGCTCCTGTCGACTTGACAATAGACGCTGTAACTTCCAACATTGTTTGCGAAAGATCGGTGTATTCTTCGCCGTTGCCGGGCACAACAAACTCGATGGGCGAATCATCAGTCAGTGTGGAGATTGGTTTGTACTGAATCCATTTGCCGCTCTCGATACTGGTCTGCGTCGGTGGTAGGGAGAATAAGTCCAATTCCGTCTTGACGCATTCACACGACTTTTGATGTAGAAACGACATTGCTAGCGTGTGTGTTAATTGAATATATCGCGTATAGACGTTCTCCTCACTGCTTTCCTCGTCTTCCTCGTCTTCTTCTTCTTTCTAACTGTCCTTCTCTTCTTACCCTTCTTGGATGACGACGACGACCTTCCTCGAAGGAGTTTCGCCAAAGACTGAGGTGTGACACGACGGCCGCCGGACATGGCGCGCTTCGCGTACCTCTTACGCGAGAGTATCGCGTTAGTCTTTCGCGCAGGAGTAGCGCGCCGGTGTTTCGCGGTATTTTTTCGCGTTACGCGACGGTGTTTCGCGCGAGAGCCGCCGCCGCCGCCACCACTTAGCACACGTTGAAGTTTGCCGTCCGCCCTGCGTTTTAGCGAGTCTGTAAACTGGCAGAAATGATCTCTAGCGGCTTCTTTGGGGTCCCGCTGGTGCATGGCCATGTCGCCCAAGAATCCAACACCGGATTTCAACGCCTCTTTGGCCACAGCAGAGGCTCCCGACTTGAGTAGCGGTGTGATGGTGCGGAACATACCGCCTAGGAAACTGCCAATTCCATGTCCTCGCTGGTAGGGTGCACCGCGAAATACCCTCTCGATACTGCCGCCGGTCTGCTGAAATTGTTGGCGGCGATAGTACGCCAAGTAGGGATCGTTTGTATTCATCATTGCTGAGCTCCTCTTTTGAAATGAAGCTTCACGTACGACGTCCCAAAGAGGAATGACGCTTTTTTACTAGCGTGATCCCTTAGGTCAATATCGATCGTTTCAAATGTTCCTTTCATAACTGGCGCATAATGAGGACTGATGAAATGCACAGTCTTATGCGCACCGTGTGTGTAGTTCTCTCTGTCAATGTTGACAATTTTCAAAAGCGGCGCTGTAGTGTCCCCAATCAGCTGCGGTTCAATCAGATCACAATACACATACAAGTGTGTCGGCAGTCCCATAGTCAGATTAGGTGGCCATATCGCTGTGAGGTCATTTGACAAAACGTTCTCGAACGGATCGAAACCCAACTGGAGAGACAGCGCTTCGGTGAAATGTACTTTGCTTATACCGTCCACCATTGTCGTGATCTTGACTCTGTCCTGCTCTTTGTCATACTCAAAGTACAAGTACTGGGTGACATCCTTCGCTTTATTGATCATTTTCAATAAATCGGTTATGTTCTTGTAATAGCCGGGATCCATCTTTAGCATAATGTGCTCGACACTGAGTGTGACGGGAATACTCGGCAGAACGAGTTTATAGTCGAGCCAAATACACGATTCCTCGTCCACAGTCATAAAGGAACATGGATAATGCGCTTCGACCAAAGCCATCTCCCACTCGCCATCGCCTTCTAATCGAATTTGTCTCGGCAGATGTGTAGTGTACTTGGACACTGTGTTTTTTGGAAAATAATCCTTTGAGCTGTTGCTGGGCAATGTCAAATAGAACTGGTTGCTATTAGGCATTTTGCAAATCTTGCGCTCTTACCCAAGAATTGAACTCGTCTCCGTAACCTTCCCACTTGACGAAATAACGCTTACTGCGACCGCGACCCTTAGCGTCTAATATTTCAGCAATCTTGAACAGATGGTCGTTGTATATTGTCACTTTTTGTAATTCGTATTCGTAAAACTGACCAGTCACTTGTTCACCTTTGAGATCCGACAAAGTGTACATTGGTAGAGGCATCAATGTGTTTACACGACGCACCACAAACACTTCTTTACTCCAATTAGTCTCGTAACCTTTTGCGAATGTGCCCTTCTCCTTAGATATGCGCAATGTGGTGCCAACTTTCAGTTTTGCCTTAACACGACGCGGTATCTTACCAAACATGCGACGCCATACCTGATGCAATATTCGCTTATTGTCGACAGTCACATCGTCTGGTCGTATTCTATTGCCTAGACTCCTGTGAGCGCTGTTGTTGTATGCACTAACCAGTTTGTCCAACACATCTACATAACGATATGTGTTTTTGTAAGTCAAATATCGCCACATGCGTGTTTTCAAAGTGCGATTCACGCGTTCCACTACGGCCGCTTTAACATCTGGGTTTTGTGTAGTGACATAGATGATTCCGTATTGTTTGAATAATTTTTTCGTCTTGGCACCGGTGAATTCAGTACCTTTGTCGGTTTGTAAACAGCGAGGTGTGTCGGTCGCTTCGGCAAATATCTCCTCGAAAGCGTTGGCCACTTCAGCTCCTTCTTTCCGCCTCAACGTTCGCACATACAGGTGTTTGCTAAACACGTCTATTACAGTCAGTAGGTAGTTGACACCGTCGTTGTGTTTACTAAGACCACGCATATCGTTCAAGTCCGCTTGCCACAATTCAAATGGACCAAACACTATGTAAGGATTGCGCGGGAAACGCTTGCGTGCCGGTTTGTGCAATGTGTAAGTGTCCTGTGTTTGTAACCATTCAATCACTTTGCGTTTTGAAACTGGTTTTGCAGCTCGCGTTAAAGGAGCTACACCGCCATACGACGAAGGTTCGATGGGATTGTAATACAAACGCTCCATAATACTGAAAACCTATCCTGTGTACGGTTCCCAATTGTCCAAATTTGACGACAGCTTGTTTCTATTTGATAAATCAAACTGCTCTGTCGCTCGCGCCGGTGTAGATGTTACACGTTTTCCTCTTGCTGATCGAAGCCGATTTACTAGCGGTGTTCTCAGTATTGATTCAGTTGATGTGTCCACTTCATCGTCTGATCCTTCTCCTCCTGTGAATGATGATCGATATTCGGCATTTATTTCCTTAAGCGCTCTTAGATTATTCATATAGTCCTTTGGCACGTTCATCGCTTTCAATGCGTTGAGCACTTCCCGCCATCCTGGCGGTGTGTAATCACGCATACGCACCTTTACTATGCAATTTAAGATATCCACTAGATTTGAGTCTGGGATTTTTACACCGTTGATGTACACTGAATAGCCACTGTCCCAACTGATTAAGCTGCCATCACGTTTCATGAAACGTAAAAGATTGCGGGCATCAGATCTGTAAGTTTTGGAAAACGTTTCCACAATCTCTTCCACTGGACCGCCTTCCGCAGCGGGGTGCGATCGTCGACTATGCTCATTCCCACCCGTCTCCACGATTGGTATGCTAATCGGTTGACGTCTATTCTCTGCAATATGCAAAAAGCGATGTAACGCTTGTTTGTACAATTTCCACTTTTCACTATCGTCCATGCGTTTTTTATTCAATATTTGTTGCATCTCCGCGTCGAGGCTGTTTTCACTGGATAGATTAGTCGGTCTGTTATCCGTAGCATTTGATTGCAGTCGATCAATCAACTCTTGTGGCACAACTACCATCTTCTTTGCATGTTCCATTTTTGCACTAATGACTAGCTACTTTTCTAAAGTGTAACTTCACGCACGACGTTCCAAAGTGGAATGGCAAATGATTACCAATGTTATCTCTTAAGTCAATTTCCACACTGTCAAAAGATCTATTCATAACAGGCACATAGTGCGGATCGATGAATGATGTTGATTTATGCAAACCGTATACATAAGTAGACGTGGATATATTGACAATTTTCAATAACGGTGCGACTGTATCGCCGACCATCTGCGGCTCGACTAAATCACAATACACGTACATGTGTGACGGTAAGCCAAGACGAATGTTGGGTGAACGGATGCTTTTGTTAACTGCATCACCTTCCAGCGTCAATTCATTCGGATCGAACCCCAATTGAAGCGCTAACGTTGGACTTAATGTAATTTTTACAACATCAGTTCCCATCGATACTTCAATGAATTTGTTGTATGAGTTTTCAACGGTGAACTTTACACCAAAAGTAATCGCTAGTTCTTGCGAATTGATATGATCACACAATTCTTGAATATTTGCGTAATCACCAGTCTTCAATTTAATTCTGTGGTTTTGTTTTGGAGTAGCCGACACTACTGGCGTTACATCGGCAGTGCTGTCCATAACCCGCGCCAACGCTTCTATGTTCACTTTTGCTTCCTCTTGCGGTTGTATGCAAATGTCAATTGTTTCGTCATTACCGACTGATAGAAATGTCATTGGATAGTGCGCTTCCACAAGTGCAATTTCCCAGTCGCCAGCGTCCAGTTGAATAGCTCTCGGCAAATGTGTTATGTAATTTGCAACTGTATTTTTCGGATAATACTGCATCGAACTGTTGCTGGGCAGCGTCAAATAGAACTGATTGTTGATGCCAGTCATTTTTATCTACTCAATGCTGCTTGTAGTACTGCGCTCAAAAGTAATGGTATAAAGATTCCACCGCCTTTTTGTATGAGATACTTTCGTTTCTTTGACCAGCCTTCGCCGCGTTTCACCAATCGACGTAGCGTCGCCTTGTGTTTGCTTAACTGACTTTTACTCTTCTTCGCCAGAGGAACGTTACCGCGCAACACGTTGTATGCGCACTCACACACTGAGCGAATGCGGCTCTTGTCACACACCTTTAACAGTGCCTTCCGCTCCTTGGGTGTTGCGTGTATGAAAGCCGTAAGCAGAGCTGCGTCCTTCCGCAAGCACGACATGATTACTACTGATGGCGAAATTACCTTTTCTTTGGCAAGTACACATAGTTGGTAGAATCGTCTGGAAATATGCAACTTCGTATTCGCATATTCTCATCTGTTGATTGTTTCAAGTCTATCAGTAGGTAGCCGTGTGGATTCCTCGTAGCGTCAGCGTACGCCTCCTCGATGAATTTCGGGCTGTCTGGATATATTTGTCTGGCCAAGTACCTAATCTGAACTCTATCTCTAGGATTCTTAAAACACACAATGTAATGCGCATTCAATGAGATGTCCCTCTGCCCGCGTCCTTGATGAAACAAATTTTGTGTAATGAAAAACACACTAATGTTGCGATGATGGCAACCTTTTGTGAAAAGATCCACCACACGGTTGTCGGCCTCACGCATCATATCGTCTATAATCACAAGTATCGGCTCGTTACCAGAAAAATCCTCCAAGTTTGGTAGACCTTCTATGTGGTTAATGGTGACATTTTTCGAGTTACCACCGCCGCCACCACCACTACCATAATGCCAGTTTATACTGGTAAATGGTGTGTCACACATTTCTGTAATGTGCTTTATAAACTTTGACACAAACTGTGACTTGCCACAACCCGAAGGTCCCGCCACAATGGCTGAGAACGGATGTTTCCACATCAAGCCCATGATTACTACTGAGCTAAACACCTCACAGTTACCATACTCACACTCTTAAACTTACTACTAAAGGACATTTTTGGGGTTAAGTGAAATAAATAACACAGTGGTTATGTTCTGAACGTGACTATAAGTATTGACTACGAAAACTAATTTACAAAGGTATTAACGTAATCTTCAAGTCTTGCTTTACATAAACTCCAACGGTGTGAATCTGCTATTGGAACCCCTCGGGCTGCGCTTCACCAAGCGAAGGCGTTCTCCAAATCCGCCGTTGTAGCGCTCGATGTCGGTGTTGCTCAGGGCCTCGTTGAAGCGCCTAGGCAGGTAGACTCGCAGAAAGAAGTCGTCCCCGACCTGCCCCTCCAGGATCACGATGATCGTCTCGCCAAAGGGTGTGGTGGCTCGCTCCATCGCAGTGATGAGATAGCCGCATTCCTCTCGGAGATCGGCTATCCTGGTGTAGAGCGGAGAGTCGGACTTGCAGTTGTTGAGGGTAGCTCTCAGGTCCGCGGTTGTTGCAGTGCCGTTCAAAATCGAAAACTCTGGCTTGAAAGTGCTGCTGCTGTTCGACATCTCTAGTAGTAGTTGGAGTAGGTCTATGTGAGGTGGTGGTCTGGTGGCGAATGATGCTCAATCGGGCGGGGCTCCGCCTTATAAACCCTCGCCGCCATTTTCTTCTAAGTGGGGGGTCCGAAGGGTCGGGCGCAGGTGTTCACACAAAAGACCGACGCGTCGAGACCGGTCTGGGATGCAGCTGCTCTAATTGAATGCTTGCGCCACTCGTTGTTTCTTCCTCACAGCTCGCTTCTTCGACGTTGGCTGCGAAACTGCACTGCGTTGTGTAACAGTTTGAGTTAAGCCTGTAATTTTCGGTACTCCTGTTGATTTATCGATCCACATGTTTTCCACTTTATCAACTACTTGTTTAACACTTTGGTGCATTTCACCATCTTTGTCCAAAAATAAACCACACATGAACACCATATCTGTACCATCATACATTTCCATTTTCAATAACATTTGTCCTTTGTTTCCCGGGTTTTGAACAGCAAAAGTATTCCCATCGTCCATCCATGACACTATGGGACAGTCATCTGTTGGTTTCGGCACCCATCCTGGTTTCTTGGTTTCCACTTCGATGGGAGTTGCCCTCCTTCGTCTCTTGCAGGCAGTGGTCGGTTTTACAAATGACGTCTGAGGTGATGCCAATGTCTGATCACTAGCATTATTGTTCATAACCTCAATCTCCTGAATAAACGATTTGATATAGTCGTCCGCAGAAGCGTAAGCGTCCATGTTCACGTCCTTACCGTGTGACTTCAACCGTACTACTGACTGGCGGTGCGTCTGCTCACCCTTGAAGTAAACTGTACGCACTCGCTGTCAGACAATATTTCTGTTTGGCGATCGCTTTTATTCACCCGCTGAAGTCAACTGTTACGTTACGGTGACGATCGATCTCGATGACGTTGTCCAGTTCGGCGTACACTATACAGTTGACGGTCTCGGGCAACGCTTTGGAGAATCCAATTTCGATACGTAGATTACCGTTGCGCAGGAGATTCCAGTGACTCGACTCAGCCGCGGACATGTCCGGTGTCAAGTCGAACGCCATAAGACAATTACCGTACGGATAGTCACCTCTCTTGATCTCATTACCTGCGTCAGAGAACTGGATTCCGGTGCCGGTGACCAATGTGTAATAAGAGAGTATATATGTCTCACTATTCAATGTGTAAACGGGCTGTAACGGTTTGGCCGGTACTTGTTCACCGTCCACGTACAATGCGAGATAATTCATATCGTAGTGTTGAAAGTTGTAAGGATTCTTCTTGAAATCTCCGTTGAACGCAAGATTACTGACCAGTCCAATTATCACACGTTTCGGTAGCTGGCCGAGAAATGCACTGTCTAAAGCCTTACTCATTATGCCGGAGGGTAGTGTGAACGATTTCACTTCTACACGCGTGATCGGATACTTGGCCGTGCCGGTCTCGAGAGTTTTGCTGTGCGCCAACAATACGCTCGGATTGATCTTATATCGACGTACGAAAAGACTAATCTCTTTAATTGTCACCTTGTAGGTAGTTAGCGTTTTGGACATTATACAAAACGAGTTTCTGGATCTGTTAAGTTGCAATCGCATCTCGACACCGTTCAACATGAATTTGTTCTGATTGCACAGATCGATGTGCAATCGACCGACCATATCGCAAACATTGCTTTCTTTCGTGTGATCGCGACGCTTTTTCAATCCCTCATTCAATTCGTCGCAATCGTCCATTTGTCCGGCCGAATCTTCAAAAAACAGCTCGCTAGTCAGGTGCGAATTCTTCGCACTACATCCGTAGTTCAATAGGTTTTCCAAGTAGGCACGGTAAGCGTACGTGTTAGTTTGTGGGGACACCAGTTTATGATTGAGATAAAGATCCACTTGACTGAATATCGAGTGGAGCCAATTGTTCACCGGACCCACCTCTTTAGCAGGTTGCCCACCGTCCGCTTTAGTGTCGTCCTGTTTCACAATAGCGGCTTTCACGTGTAATAACGTTTGTGTCAGGTCCGTGTACTCGTCACCGTGACCGGGTATTACAAACTCTATTGGCGAATCGTCCGTCAGCGATGAGATCGGTTTGTATTGAACCCATTTACCGCTCTCGATGCTGGTCTGCGTAGGCGGTAACGAAAACAAGTCCAGTTCAGTCTTCACACATTCACACGATTTCTGATGAATAAACGACATTGTTATCGAATTAATTGAAAATATCCCTTGTTCTCCTACGTCGTTTCGTTACAGTTCTACGACGTTTGTCTAACGATGTTATCCTTCTGTTGGTCCTTATCCTCTTTGTAATGGCTCTTCGTTTAAACTTTCCACCTACTTGCCCTCTTTATAGTTCTCCTTTGTCTTTGCATACGTCCGGTAGACGTCCGTCTTCGAAGAAGTCTATCGAGAGACTGTGGCGTGTCGCGACCCGCTTCTTATAACCACCACCGCTCAATACGCGCTCCAATTTCTCGTCCGCCTGGTGTTCTGTTTATTTAATTACTAGGGGGAGATTTTCGCTCCCCCATACTTCAGGAATTGTTGAAGACTAGAACAAGAATGAGAGCAGGGGTGTTTACCAACTGGTGATTTATTGCTCGGAGTTCGACGCGGGTGGTCTATAATTATGGGTTCCTAGAAGGGTCGGGTGCAGCTGCTTCCCAGACAGACCTCGGGGAATTTCCGCTCGTTAAAAGCTTTCAGGGTGCTGGGTCCTTTGTCGACGGTTGCCGCCTCGGCAATAAATCACATCCACTGTCAGGGGTAAAAGCAACCCTCCTCTAATGTAATTCGATACGGGCGGACTATAATGGGTTCCTGGAAGGGTCGGGCGCAGCTGCATCCCAGACCGGTCTCGACTCGCCGGGTTTTTTGTTTGAACACCTGCGATCAACAGCCCACCACGCACGGCGCGGCCCTAGCAGCAAAGTTTAGTTTAGTCTTGAGTTTCGAAGCGTCAACAGCTACGAAGAGATCATGGCCAACATCGAGTGGGAATGTGACATCACAGACGTCGAGTTGGAGGATGTATGTGTTGCGGCGGAAACGTCGATGAATAGCAATAATAAGAAGAGGCCGTTTGACGATGAAGATGATTACTTTGAAGGTGATGAGTTCTACAACCGAAAAGACGACGATGATTGCACCTTGAAGCATTTCCATAAGAAGAGGCTATGGCGCAATGACAAAAAGTTCAAGCACGTTCATGAGCCAAAAATGTATTCAACTACCCAAGATCTTGACGACGCTCTGTACTCCAAACAACGGGGAATCAACAGCATGTGGAACCATTGCCCGCTGGACGACTTGGAATGGGAATATTGGCAGCGGGACATGGACTACAAGATGAATTTCTACCCTATTGAAGAGGAGCACATCTACGCCATTGAACTTGAGCAGAAGTACATGATGCTTGTTGAAATGTGGTGGAATCGTCGAACGGATGAACTCCACCCAGATGAAATAACAAAGTTTTTCATAAATAAAAAATAAATGTTTCCCAACACCTTAGCCTCCACCTGATCCCACCATCATAATCGGCCTTTTTCAAGGCCACAAAAGCTTTTCATGTTAGGGATTAGAAGGAAATCTTAGAGGAGATTTCTTCTAAGTGTTGGTGCGGGCCTCTAGACAAAAGTGTCACAGACGAGACCTCGGGGGGGGGGGGTAAAAGTTTCACAGACGAGACCTCGGGGGGGGGGGCAAAAGTGTCACAGACGAGACCTCGGGGGGGGGGCTCCTCCTGATTGATGTACCGGGGGGGGGCTCCTGAAACGAAAAAAAAATTGCATATTAATTAGGGTAATTAAAAAATTTGCATATTAATTAGGGTAATTAAAAATTTGCATATTAATTAGGGTAATTAAAAAAAAATTTGCATACTAATTAGGGGGGGGGCTCCTCGGGGGGGGGGGCGCTCCTCCTGGCTCCTCCTGAGCCAGAACACTCAATTTATCCCTACTACTGAGTTATTTAAGCTGATGTCAATTGAATACACTTCGCTTTTAAATTTCTTTAACTGTTTTTTAATGAATTTTAATTATTTATTGTGTTTATATTATTCAAAAACCTTCTTTACATCACTAATTCGATATATTTTCATAGTCCCAAAAATCCCGGGATTGGAACCTGGAATCCCGGGATTGCTAGAAATTCGGCCGGGATTCCGGGATTGGATTCCCTACACTTAATTCATAGAAACCCAGTTATCCTATCCTATACTCTAATAATATGAGTAAAGTTTGCGTGTCCGTGCTTGCTTGCTTGCAACTCTGATCTCAAAAACGGCTCCAACGATTTCATTTAAATGTTGGAAATAAGTAATTTCTGGTATAAAAATAAGTTCTAGACGGGTCTCATCCCCAGAAAAAATCAAATAATGTAAAAAAACGAAAATTAAAAGTTAAAAAATTAACATTGGGCTTATGGAGTTTAAAATCAAAACAAAAGAATTGTCACAGCTTTTCATAATCAACCTGGGAACTGTCAAAGTAATGCACGTGTTGTTTATAATTGTTAAGTGTGGTTTCCTGAGAGCAGTGATTAACTGTTGAGAGAAGATTGTATATATAGAGTGGTCAAATCTGAAATAAATCAAAGGGGCATTGAGCTACAAATAACAACTGGAGGGACCTTACAAATGAAGAAAAGAGGCAAATGAGCTATAAAAATCTGATAATCAGTTGGGGGAAGTGGTGAAATATTACTCCCAGTCATCTAAATCTAAACAAACTGACTGTCCTTCCCCGAGCAAAGTTTGTTCCTCCAGTTATTTTGTTTTTATGTTTAGTTGTATTGGCGGTGTCAGCGCTTTCTGACTTTCCTGGATTCGGGAGAACGATATGCAAGCGGCAAGTCATTTAACAATGTACGCTAACTAATCAGCTAGAACAACAAGACCGGAAGCGAACTGCGCATCTACACTCGCCTAGACTCGGCATATCGTCAAACGTGAATAGCATTAATCCAAATCACCAACGTTAATTGTTATCGTCAATTATAACTGCGTCATATGAGTTCATACAGCTGGTTTAGAATGTAAACAAAGCAGATAGTGTATGAAGCAAGAAATAGCGGCTCTTTATGCGTTATTTATCTCACTAAACGGTAAAGATAACATCAACGAATAGCATTTACCGTGTTTTACCGTGTATACAATAACCGTGTAGAGCAATAACTCTCTACGTTGCTGCCAAACGCTAACAATGAGAGACACAATTCATTTATCTGCAGTTGGTGATACTGTTTAGTCAATGCGAAATTAACCCCTATCTGCTGAATTCAGATTTTAATTTGATTGTTCCCGTATATTACGGAGACAATTGTTGGTGAGATGATGAAAATACTGTCGCTGGTGGAACGAGATGTTGTAAAGGTTAAAGGTCAAAGTGGCGGTTGGCAGTAATGGGTTCTGGGGTCGGATTACTTGGGTCAACTACTTTGACTTAACCACCTTCTCGACCTAAACCAAAGTCACTTTAGGGTATTAGGGCTATTACGCATTTCGTATCAGTAGTTTGTAAGGTTAGCTTGTTTGGTTGGTTGATTGGTTGGGTGATTGCTTGGTTGGTTGCTTGGTTGCTTGGTTGGTTGGTTGATTGCTTGGTTGGTTGCTTGATTGCTTGGTTGGTTGGTTTATTGCTTGGTTGGTTGGTTGGTTGGTTGATTGCTTGGTTGATTGCTTGCTCGATTACAACTCTGGTTCTAAAAACGGATCCTACGATTTCCTTCAAAAGTTTTAATTAACTAATTTGTGGGGTAAAAATAAGTTCTAGAAAGGACTAATTCCCAGGAAAAACCAACTATGGAGAAAAACGAAAATAAAAAGTTCAACAACATTGAGCTTACGGGATTTTAAATCAAAATAAAAGAGTTATAACATTGATTGTAGTCGATCAGTAACTGCCAAAGTAATACTCATGTAGTTTTTCTGAGAACAATGACTAAAACCATAATATGAAAATTATATATATAGAGTGGTCATATCCAAAATTAATCAAACTAGCTGATTACCTGTGCTTCGCACAAAGACTTCAGGAAAGAACAGCTGATTAAAATTCCTATTGCAACTACATCTGTTTCTGATCCATTAAACATATTGCCCATGAGAATAACATGGAAACTTTAAAGTACAATGGGGCGAAGCACATTGAACTGAGGGAGACAAAAATTATTCTATGACTTCTACAGATAAATCCCTTTAATTTGACACCTCAATCATCAAAATCGGTTCATAAATAAAATAGTTTTGCTATACACAAGAAATTCCTAAGGGAATTAGATAATAGATGTGCATATAATCAAGATACTTCCTGATGGTACATTAAGCTATAATTATAACAACTGGAGTGACCTTAACCATGCAGAAAAGAGGCAAATTATATAAGCAAATCTGATCCTCATTTCGGGTACGTAAAAAAACTGGTTAATTTTACTCCAAGTCACCTAAACAAACTGACTGACCTTCCCCGAGCTAAGCCAGGTATTTTTAAGTTAAGCAAGGTGCTAATGTCAGTTATAATTTTTTCACTAAATTAAAGTGTCCAGCCTAGAAATTAATCTATTTGCATTTATTTTTCCAAGAGTCAATCGCTCTGTTACGTTCAACAGGTAACTGTTGTTATGTAATAATAATATTTATTCCATGACAATGGTTTACAATGTATTGGAAATTAAAAATAATAATTTATAAGGAAACTTTTACACCAAGTAAGATAGGCCTGAGTCCTATCTTCCCCCTCCTAGCGGGGTATGGCCCGTTTTTGGGAACCATTCCGGCATTTGCCTAAGTGATATGAGAAACCGTACAAACTCATCTCAGAATCACCGCCTGGGATGAAACCCGAGACCTCCTGCATGTGAGGTGCAATAATTCGTATCTCACTCGGTTGCATTTTTTAAACATTATATATCGCATTTTTACATTTAAATGTTGTAGTACATTGTTTATATAGTCTTCCTATTTTTAGACAGTTTAGTTTGAATTCGTCTTCACACAATGTTTTTCTTAGTAACCCTTAGGCTAAACAGCTCGGTTCTCAGCAGCAAATGTGAGTATACCGTTATTCATTTAGTAGTTAGCGGTAGATTGGTAGGAAGTATAGTTAGTAGCAAGTAGCCAGTGATCGCTGGGAGGTTCGGTCTCATCTGACAAAGCTCTCGGGTAGTGACTGATAATCCCCGACAGTCAGCGACCGTCGCCTCATTGAGGGGTTTAATCTGTCAGACAGAAATGGAGGAATGGAGCAGCGACTGAGCGTGAAACAACACAGCCATTTGTATAACAGCTTCTGCCTTTTACTGTAAGAGCCGCCCTTACAAGCGTTCACTCTCTCGCCCACTGCAACTGTTGTTGTTTTGACAGTTGAACTTAAATTGTTTCTGTAACGCAGGCGCGGATACAGGTCATGACCCCTCCCCCCAAAAAAAACCTCTAATCTTCACGTATCTTACCAATTTTTCACCGTAAAGGTTATTGTATTTGGCAATTTAGATATTTTTTCACTCCTGACCCCCCTAAAACGAAAGTCTGTATCCGCCCCTGCTGAAACGGCTGGACATTGTACCATAGGGAGAGTGCTCCCCCATAATCTGGTGCTCAACCGATCGATCCTGTGTGATCTGTTAAACGTTGTCGATCTGTAAAATCTATATATTAATAGGCTAAGGAAAATTGTGTGGTGCCAATTTCTCAAATATGCGGCATTGTATAATTATGAATCTTGGCTCACTTATTTAGTACTATTCTAATGTAAATAATGTTGTGTTTGTGTAGGGCTATGGCCTTTTGGCTTTCAAAGTTTAAATGTTTTCCTTATGGGAACATGCGTTCTGCTTTTCGCTATGCTTTTTATTTAATAAACAGCTGCGTTAGTCAAATAAATATGTGGCACAACAGCAAGAAACAGATGATTCATAAATAAAAAATATGACTGACTACTGGAATGGTAACACCCTTCTATTAATTCCTTCTCCGCTTTAACTCCATACTAAAAAAGAATTAAAAAAGAAGTGAGGGGGAGGATGAGGTACGGGGAAGGGTTGAGGTGAAGGTGTTTCAGGCATAAATAAAAAGGCTACTGATTACTGGAATGATAACGCTCTTCTGCTATCCCTTTAACTCCATATTAAAAAAATTATCAAGAGAGAGAGAGAGAGAGAAAAGAGAGGGAGAGAGAGAGAAGAGAGGGAGAGAGAGAGGTGAGCGCAACAGAACCCATTAGATATTATTTTTTTTCCAAATATCCATTGAATAATATTTTGTCGAATTTAGACCATTGGCGGTCTCTAGTTCAATGTTAAAAAATGGTTTGAGAGAAGCCTTGGGTTAAAAGTTATTTGCTCTCTTACTAAAGGGGTATTAGATTTGCAATCTTCTAATGGAAATAAAAAAACTACTTGAATGGCAACTCAAACTCTTTTTCCGATAGCCGAGTGAGCGAAGCGAACGAGCTCATATTGAAAATGAACGAGTATTTGACATAAAACAAATTCAATGCCTCTTCAGCGGCAGCAACACCCCGGGTACCAGCTAGTAGCGTTGATAAATGTATAGATCATTCTCAACATTTATATGACTGAGAGATAATTTAATACAATTTGTTTACAATTGGAAATTGAACCAACGATTTTAATACTGTGTACGATTGAATTAAACTAGGCTATGCAATATTAATTTATCAATTATCATGAATAATAATATTTTGTAATTCTGTAGTTACTAACAAATTATCTGTTACCTTTAACATTGCTAAACATATATTGCTGTAATGACAATACAAATATTTTTAATGTTATTATTAGATTGTTCGTCCTTACATCTAAATTAAAGTGAATTACAACATAGGCAAGAAGGGGGTGTTACCAAAACGCGATGTTGTAGTTGTTTCTGCGGTGAAAGCAGACGAATTCTAAAGGCGCTCGGCTTCGTAAAACAATATGAATAAAGAATGACGCACGCGGCTTTACAACTCTGCATTACATTTCTTAATGTCGGTGCAAGTAGGGGCTTCTATGTTACATACTGATGCAAGTACAAGATATCTCCAAAACTAAGCATTTTTTGTGACAAACTTTATTCTTAATTTTCTCAAGAATAATAATATCCTAAATTATTGAGGGTTTCCTGAACACCCTGTATATTTAGGTTTTTCCCCCCTAATACCCAAGTGCTCACACTAGACACAGCCACTGTGGTGAGTCAAGTTGTATTAGTTTGTCGCAGTTGATAACTAAATCAAGCACCAGAACCGAGACGCGGAGCGATAGCAATCAATCTTGCTGAGGCGAATCTGACTTGCAGATCCCGACCCTGACTGGCTTCAACACTCATCAGACAACTTAACTGACTATTCCTCCATTTAAAGTTAAAAGGAGTCTTTAAAATGTTATGCAGTTAGTTAATTACACAATAGGGTCACACTGTTATTTAACAAGGAAAATGTACACAAGAAAAAACATAATAAGTTGACAAGTTTTTTAATAACTATAACCATAGATTAAAGAATATAATCTACGCTATAACCAACAATGGTGTGAAAACATGAATTGACAAAGAATGGGTAAAAACAACAAGACATCGATCCATAGGAAAAATTATTGCTAACATTTCAGAACACTGATACAGCTCGTGGTCATAACATTGAAACGTGATTGTATTATATTAAAATTAATTCAAAATACCTCAATAGTAAAAATTGCTCTCAGATAAAATCATATTTTGGTAGAACCCCAAGACATTAGTGGGAATGATAAAACGAAATAAAAGTTGAATTTTCTGATAGCTGTGGGATTTGGTATAAAAGTGCATTTTTATATTCTTAAAATATATTAATTTTCTGGCACTATTAGACCACTTAAAAGTTTTTTTTTTAGATTTTTCACAGTTTGATGAACGTGATTCCATAAAATCCCCTGTTAGGGTGATAAAATATAATGACCCAAAATCGTTTTCTTGTTATTATATAACAATTGATTCTCTATGCCAAATAAAATAAAGATTAGACTAAAAATAAATGAGATATTTAATTGTATTTATTTTCCATAACAAAACATGGGCAAACTTACTTAATTTACCATTTAAATTCCTCACAGCAATTTGACATAGGATATAGAAAAAAATATAAAATTATAAAAGGTTAATTTATAAATTTGTTTTAATGGTGAAAACAAAATGAAACTTATTTTTAAATGTACTGTTAAAAGTCAAACAAACTTATTTTAGATGAAAATTCCTTTTCACAGTCAACCAAGTGTCCCGAAATAGATGACTATTAACAACATAAAACCTTTTGTTGCATAATGTTGTTGAATAATGCACCTTTGTGCCAAATTTCACACCTAAATATTTCAACAACATCAAATTTACTTTATTTTCACACAAATTTTAATAAAACAGCAACCAATTGGAGAAAACCCACATTTAAACATCGTTGAAGGGTTTCAAGTAGATAATATTGTCAAGTATAATGTTATGAACGACAAAAACTGGGTTCCAAGATAAGTAATGTCTTTTAAAACATTCTTTATAAATCTGTACCACAGTATAACGAGACTATATAAATACTAAGGGGCGAGGAATACTGTATAAATATAGTAAACTGTCACGTCTACCAACTAGTCTAGTAACACAGTCCGACAGAGGAACGTAGATTCCTAACTTGAAAGGTTCATCACATAGCACCGGAAAATGTGGACAAACCGTGAAGCAATTAACACTCAGATTGTGAAACGAGCAAAACAAGGTGAATAGACCGGGCAGGAGAATAGGACGGGCTTCGGACTGGCCGATGACATCATCAATATGGCGGGAAAAACGTGATGAGAAAAATTTCCAACCAAATTTTTAAATCCATTTTTAAAACCTGACGATGCTACAACTTTTTTCAATATGGGTGTGCTCTCGCTTACTTTTTTAACCTCTTTTTCGGTTATTTTGTAATTGTTGAAAGGGGTAGTTAAGTCGTCTACGGGAACTTTTTTAAGGTAGCAAAGCATGCAATCTCTGGATAATTTATTTGTGTTACTTCTAGGCTTCCCATCTTAATGCAAATTCATTAAAACGTCAAGACAAGATTGAGGTTAGGTTGGAGCTCCCAACCCGCAAGTTCTTTAAAGTTGGATTTTTTTTTTTTTTAGTGTTTCAAGGAGAGTTTGTGAGTGGGGGTTAGTGTGTGAAATTCAGACAAAATCCAGCTAAGGACGATAAGTTTAACACAACTTGGTTTCCTAAACATCCACTGATGGTAAGTCTTTGGATTTAAAATCAATCTGGATCACTAATATTTTTTTCCTCTTTTCATTGCTAAGTAAGCCCAGATAAATATAATTTTCATGGTTTGAACTGACTAGTTATAAATCGGACCAAAATGTATTGAGGATTTGACTTTTTGGAACTCAAACGGGGATACACCCGCAGGTAAAGTTAAATTTCCCTGTAGAAAAGCTCAAATTCCCATCATGTTTGTGCCACCACCCTGATAACACTATTGTGTCCAGCTCTCCACCAATCAGAAGCCAAGCCGCACCCTCTCAGGTCTGACAAGGTGCGTTAGTGTCGAGAAAAGTGGAAAGATAAAGATATCAAAGGCAACGAGAAAGGCCGGGGGTCGACTCTCTACAAAAACTTTATAGAACTGTTAAAAATATTGATTTTACAGTAACGCAACTTTATTTTCCTTGTCTCTTATTTTTTAGGAAAGCTAACACAAGACCGAGCACATTAAAAGATATTATTCATAGATGTTTTTTAGTAAAATAAATAACCACTTCTTACAGACTTAACTATAGACACAACCCCTTTAGAAAATTCTTAGCTTAACCTAGAATTTAAGACTAAACTACTACATACAAATTTGTCAGCTTAACTCTAAACAGTGATATACAAACTAACCTAACCGAGAATTCAAACTGTTCTGCGGTTTTGACTTTATCACGTTCTGCGTCGCACGACTAACGTTTGCTGTACAATATACAACTCTACGGACTGTTCTAGTCTTGAGTTGCCTCATCAGCATAAGGCAGAGATGAAAAAGGTTTAAGTACTGTCTTGTTAAATAATTTGTTTTCAAATTATAACAAAATAATTGGGGAAAACACAAAATTGAGTCCACCGCATACAATATTTGATTTAAAGTTACTTATTAAAATAACGTCGCTGTGCGTCAAGACATGAATAGTTTGTTCATCACACTGTACCAAAAGTACCTATTTTCTGTGACTACTAAAACGATATTCAGCTGTGAATACCAAAAGTGATACTTTCCCACTCTATAATAGTGGACAAATAAGTTGACAGCTAGGCTGTAGCCAATAGCATGGCTGTACGCTGTCACTGTTGCCATTTTGCCATAAAAAAATATCACTCGAATGTTGTTCCGATCAGCTGGTGTGGATTTTTTGGCAATGCAGCATGTCTACTATTAGCTGATATTGGCTGATAGCCCGGCAAACCAAGCCCTCAACTGGCAATTTATTTGTCCGCTATTATAGTGCCGGTTTTCCTGCACTGAAATCAGCTGTCCTTATCAATTTAATTAGCATTATAAATAGAAATACAATGTGTACATTAAAAATCATCTGTTCTTATTAATCTAGTTAGCAGATAAACGTACAAACATTGTAAACACTATTGTTGTCATTATGTTGAGAGAAATAATACCCAGCAAACCTGATAAAAAGTCTGGAAATATATTGCATTACTATTTACAGGGCGATGAAAAGTATCATTCATAACTAGTACCTAAAGTCTTATCACAGACCTTGATCAAGTTCCCGCGCTCGACTATCGCCTCGCACAGAAAGCACAGTCGTGTACTGAAAAAGACCACTTTTGGCACTAGAAATGAAATGTACTATTAATGGTGTATAATGTTATAACTTTAAATTTCACATGGATAAGGAAAGAAACAAGCGTTTTAAATATTTGGAATATAGGATTTTTGGGCTTAGGTCTTGTGAAATAAAATTACAAACATAAGGGCAAGGCTTCACCTAATTGTTCCATAGTTTTTAAACTCTAACCCTTATCACATAATCTTCAATATAATTCTATTTCTTTATGGTCCATCAAAACTTCTGAAGTCATTTACAGAAAACAATGGACATAAATCTTGTTATAATCTAATATTTAATATAGCGTTATAGTTTCTTAAACATATAACAAGATAAATTTACACTATGTTTGTTCTTTATCAGAAAGAATTATCTAATCAACTGATATTAATTTATAAATTATAGGAAGGCACATTTAATAAAAACTTGAATTTTCAAAATCAAAATAAACCAAAATAATATATCACAATGTTTTAATGTCTTAGCACCAAAACAGCACACATCGAAATCGACTTTAATATTTTCTATTAATAATTAATATTTTTGTCACGTTATTTTCACCATTCATTTTTATTTACTTAATAAATAAACAACGACTATAGCAAATTACTGGAAATAAAATTAATATAATACTATCACATATTGCATTATTTTCATTAATTGCCTACATAATAATACAGTAAAATTTTAAAGACTATCATAAAATAAATTAAGTACTTGAATTGTTAAAAAATAATCTTGTAATACATCTGATTTAGAAATACTTTTACTCCAGGTACAGTCAACTCCCGATTATCCGGGAGCGGGTTAATCAGGTTTCGGTTTAACCGGGGTCACGAACAATTTATTTTTAATATTTTTATTTCTCCCGTTCTAAACATAAATAGAGCAATAATAACAATTTATTTTGCTAAATTATCTCGAGAATCGTATTTAATTTACTTTGTCTATCAGAATAATACTTTACAAACAATTTAGTAAACACAACATAATCTCAGAGTCTGTCATCTCGCTAATGAGCCGCGGGTGCGATGGGGAGCGATGACCTTGATACTGCTCTAACCACTGCACCTGGCTGGCCAGTGCAACAGATGGACGGACGGTCGGACACGGACGTCTAAAAATAGAAACATCTCAAAACAATCACCTTTCCCGCCGTTGTTCACCTCCATAGGGTTTTCCCCCAGTGAGGAATTAATTAGCATTAGCATACTGTTCGGTGTAGTTTAGAGAGTTCGGTGTTTTAGAGATTTTTAACCTATTAAATATCATTTGGCGTTTTGGATAGTATTTACTGCTATCTAGCATTGCTAGTATTAACTATTATTATCTTGATTGTTTGTTGATGTTATCACAATTTAAAATTTTCAAAAGTATTTAATTTAAATAAATATATCTTAAATGACATTAAAACACAATATTGGGGTATAAAAACGATGATAAACCTTTATTATATTCTTAATATTCAATTCATTTAATCCCTTTGTTTTAACCGTGGTTTTGGGTTATCCGTGACCCTCCAACCGGTCATTACCCCGGATAATCGGGAGTCGACTGTATTAAATGAGGTCACAAGGGCACAAATCCTACTTAACAATCAATTATTGCTTATATCAACAATTATTATTACTGACTTGTGCTTGCAGTATCGATTTTATCTAGTTTGCCAGTATTACTAAAATTAGCTTTGAGCATGTTTTTTTCTGCTTAATTTAGTTACAGAGTTGTCCAGTTAAAGTCTACTCCAAGACAAAGGAACAACAAGCTTAAACATTTCAAAAAGGTTGTTTTAATAAATATAAATATAAGCCTAAAACAATAAAAACCAAACTATGATTTCAAAAAGTCATAACAAATTCAATCACATGCAAATAAAAATCATAAACACATCAAAAGGGAATGTGAAAAAGTAAGATTTCCTATTTAAAATACTATTGTCAAAATGGGTACATTTCATTCATGAATAAGTATTCATAGATGAAATTAGCATTAAATTCATTTGCTCCATCATTTGCAACCAATTTAAAAAAAATAACAAGTTTAGAACACAACCCGTCAATAAACACTTCAAAACTCTGTCACGGTAACAACAAAAATGACTAGATGGGTAAACACGAGTTAAACTTGAATTATTGCTTTGAAATATTGACGCAGCAAATTCTTCGATGTCCAATTAAAGCTAAGGAAAACAAGACTAAAACGATTGTCTTTGGTAGATGACTAGCATGAATATATCACATAGAATAATGTGAACAAACAGAATAACAATACACTTAGAAGCCGATATTGGCAGTTAGGTAACGCTTAAACAAACCAGTGAGGGAATGATACAATAAGATATATCAGCCTAAGTTACTATCATCAAGCGGAACATTGTAAATAAGTCTACAAGTCAAAAACAAAACATCGATTTGTAAATATGTACAAAGTTATCAAACCACATCGCTTGGACTTTATTAAATCTGCTCAAGTGAAAGTTGTACATGGTCGAACTGTTGGGCTGGCTAAGTTGACCGCAGTTGTTACTTTAATGCGATATTGACAAAATACTGTTTACGTTACCTTAACCTTACAGACTACAACTAGCCATATTGCCTATGTAGAGTACTGTAGTAAAAAGGAAACAAAAATAGGTACCAATAATTTTAATAAGGGTAAAATGTATACGTCGAAAATATAAATTAAAAATATAAAATAACATAAAATGTATAAGAGACGCTGTTAGTATGATTTAGTATGATTTAGTATGATTTTAATGCAACTGAACAAACTCTAGAATGTGATCATTTTAAAGATGATACTTTGATAACTTATCTCAAGTGACTCTTTCTTTTTCGCTTGTTTGAAACGACTAAAAATAATTATCCAAGAGACATTCATGCGTTACATATTGTAATGCATTGCATAACATTTTTGTAAATTGATCTCCCAGTTACACAATATTGAGAGATACCGGTTTACCGTTTGTCGTGTTGGTACTAAGTTCACGTGGTAGATGGTACTCATGACAAATGATGGTGGGTGGCACTACTGGATATCAGTTTCCTGTCTGTCGTGTTGGTAGTTTGCCACAAGGTGAAGGTTGACACATCTGGCTACCAGTTTATCATCTGTCGTGTTGGTACTCATGTCATATGATGGTGGTTGGCACTACTGGATATCAGTTCACTATCTGTCGTGTTGGTAGTTTGCCACAAGGTGGATGTTGGCACATCTAGCTACCAGTTTATCATCTCTCGTGTTGGTACTCATGCCACATGGTGGATATTGGCACAACTGGGTATCACTTTACTTACTATCTGTTGTGTTGGTACTCGTGTCACATGATGGTTGTTGCCACTACTGGATATTATTTACTATCTGTCACCTTGGTGCTCGTGCCGTGTGGTGGATGTTGGCACAACTGGCTCCCAGCTTATCGTTTGTCGTGTTGGTACTCGTGCCGCGCGGTGGAGGTTGGCACTACTGGATAGTACAGAAGGTAGAAGCGCCGCCAGTCAAATCCATAGCCGCCGCTCTTCTCTTTATGGCCTCCAGGTAGACTTCTCTGTTGAACATTCCGGCAGCCAGGGGAATTCTGGGGGAAATATTCAAATGTTACAAATCACTACACAATGTTTAAATGAATAAAATTGACACTTAAAATATAATAGTAATTGAATCATAACTGTTCGGACATGACTTGAAGGCTAGTGAGGGGGAGGGGGAGAACGTTGCCCCCTCCCCTGTGCACTGATACAAGTAAGTAAGTAAACGTGATGGTGTAATCAGCAGCGATAAATCGTTGTAATAATATATGCTCTATCAGAAACTGACACTTTTAGCCCAATTTTAATCAACAAACACCTTCATATTTACTGAGTATAGAATTTAAAGTACGGTAACATGTATAGAAAGTCTTCTAGTAAACAATATTTTTTTTAAATGCACACCAAAATATTATTCAGAGTCGTTTCATACAAAGGTTTTAAGTGGGGAAATCCCTCTCCTCCCCACCAAGGAAAGGTGGCAACATATTTCAAAATATACTCCATTGTTCACTGTTAACTTAACCTATGTCCCAGGTTATAATAGAATCGATCAGTAAATAAGAGACTAATAATATTTTAGTAGTTTTTAGCGAATTTCCCCTATAGGGAAGAAGCTATTACCGTAGGTCTCATGGTAAGACTTAAGCCCGAGACCATGATAACTTTTTGTTTTGAGGTCCCCAGATGCCAAAAACACTATTCGTTCAAATTTATATATATGTATATATATATATCTATATATATATAGATATATATATATATATATATATATATATATATATATATATATATATATATATATCTATATATGTGTCCGTTAACACGATAACTTGAGTAAAAAAACGTCCGATTTTGATGAAATTTGGCTAAAATGTGTAAAATGACATTCATGACTTTAAGTTCGAAAACCAGAAAAATCGGACCATGGGAAGGGGGGTTTATGGGGGTTTTAAATTTTCCAAAAATCAGTTTTTTGCATTTTTCACCCTAAAATTTTTAAAAAACTTAATTTTGGTTTTGACCATGTTATAGAGCTTAAAAAAACAAATAATTCAGTATTTTGAATTATTAACCTAGGTTAAGTGGTTGCGGAGAAAATCCAAAAAAACCTGCTCATAAAATCTCCCATGTTAATCTTATGGGAAAAAGGTTTTTGGCTTTTCCTCAGTTTATTTTAATGTAAACTTCACATTTGCTTTTACCAATCTGTTCAGTTCCACAAAAAAAACATTTTGGTGTTTAAATTGTGATTCTACGCCCAACCGTTGCAGAGATATTCGAAGTGCTAAACACAGTACGTTGTCCAATGTTATCCTTATGGAGAATAAATAAAATTTGATATCTCGATTATTTATGAATGTATGTTGATGAAACTTGGTATGTGGCTTCAAGTAGTACTGGTATATTGATATTTGCACAACAAATTGATTTGCCCCGTAGCAGCAAACCTGCGTACTCAGCCCCCATGTTATTCTTATGGAGAATAAGTAAAATGTACTGACTCCCTTAATTATGAACATAAATTAATAAAACTTGGTATGTAGCTTCACTTGGTTGAGTTATATTGATAATTATATAAAAACCCATTTTTCTGTTCCTTGTTGCAGCAAACCTGCTTTCTCAGCCCCCATGATATTCTTATGGAGAATAACTAGAATGTGTTATATCGCTTATTTATGATTGAATATCGATGAAACTTAGTATGTGGCTTCGCCTAGTTAAATTCTATTTATATTTGCATAAAAACCAATTGTTTCTGTTCCTTGTTTCAGCAAACCTACATACTCATTACCAATGTTATTCTTATGGAGAATAATTAAAATCGCTTATATGTGAATATATTTTTATGAAACTTGGTTTGCGGCTTTATGTGGAATTCAGACAAATATTATGCATTGGAAATTCGCTGAGTCCGCAGGTTTGCTGCGACGGGGGTATTTACATTCCAGTAACAAATTATTAACTTCAAATAAATTTGTATCCAATCGCAGAAAACTAAATAACTTGTAAATGTACAAATGAACAAAATCTTTCAAGATTGTCTTGGTGTGTTAAATATTCAAAACATTTTTTGCCGTGGAGAAGAAACTGTTAATTGTTCAAGCGTAACGTGTTATGAAGAAGAATAAAAAACCAACTGTATAAAAGATCGATGCATGAAGACTATACAAACTTTATAATTTAATGTTAAAATGTAAAACAAATACAATAGAGTGAGGTGACAAGTTACTGAAATGGCACCTAACATTCAGAAGGGCTTCATCCCAGGCTGGCCATGCTGAGATGAGTTTGTACGGTTTCTCATCTCACTTAGGCGAATGCCGGAATGGTTCCTGAAAAGGGCCGTACCCCACCAGGAAGGGGAAGATAGGACTCAGGCCTACCGTACCTATATAACCGTTGGCTGCCAGCGGCCAATAACATCGGCTAGCAGCGCATGCGATGATCGAGAATCTACTTCGGAAACAGTTATTGATATGATAGTTTCTACATAGTTCACACTTTTCTTTATTTAATGATTCCCTGACCAAAATAGTTGATTTTCCCTGTCTTTCTCTACCCAAAAATGTTAATATTCCCTGTGACTCGGAATGCTCATGTTTTTCTAATAATTTTTTAAATTTTGCACAGTAGTGCTTTGCGTTTATGATTCAAATCAAAATTTTTTCCTTACTTGTATAAATTAGTAAATATTTTCCCTGACTTTCGGCATTTTTAAACTTTTTTAGAAAGTAAGAACCATGTTCTAAAGACAAAACATAAAAACAATCGATTAGTCAAGTGATTTGATACATCAATAACTCGATAATTTGTTTTTACGTGAAAACATCTGCAAAGCAGTGGAAATTTGCCAGACTATCTTGCCGCCTCAGGTAAGACTGAACCACCCAAATTGGCCTGGCAGCCAAAAGGTTAAAAAATTTCCACCTAAAATCTTTCAGTAATTTTTGATACACGGTCAATCACTATCGTAGAATAAATATTACAGGGTTTTCATAAAGGAATATGGTGTGGTTTTGACAATAGATACCAAACAAACCAAAGAAAGTGTAAAAAAAATTATTTTATTCAAATCACCATAAGAAACAGTTAAATATAGATGACTCGTAAGTTTCAATATGTCCGCAATTTGTAGCTCTGCAGATATCTAACCGATGATACAGCCCAAACACAGAGCAACATGTCACTTGTTACTGAGGATTCTGTCTCACATATTCTCAAATGAGCCAAAATACAAATTCTTGCGATTAAACAATGTTTTTCACATATCCTCACAAAAAAGCTCACAGGGAGTCAAGTCTGGGCTCCTAGGAGGCTACGATATGGGACCACCTCAACCTATCTATCTTCAAGTATGACTTAAGGTAAACAATTGAAACCTAAACAAAAATGTTGTAACAAAACACAATGTTAAAGACCAAAGAGCTGTTTTACAGTCAATGAAAACAAAACTATTTGTGCTAGAAGATCTAGAGCTACAAACCTGGATTTTCTAATTTGCCAATTTTTGTTTATAAGCATTCAAAACCGAACCATTCTTTTATGAAAATCCCGTATTACAATTAAAACATGTGTAGTATTCGACAGATGACTCACGTGTCCAGGCCCGGCCGCACAGGACACTTGTACAGCCCCCACACCGGCTTGTGGTCGCTAGTGCACACCTCTGGCACGCTGGCGTACGCGAGACACTCCACGTCCGTGCGCTCCGTGGTGTGGCGGCGGCTGCGGAACAGGATCCTGCAACACCGGGCAGACTGAGACATCGGCAGTGTAGCACAATCACCGATCATTCCCCTACTTCGTGGACTACTCGCACACTTTAGAATTGCCATTGAACACATTCAGGTGTAACAGAAAACGTCTATATATGAGTCACTTTACCACGTTCGCTGGCAGTGGCGTGTTCTTACCAAACCCATTCAGTTTGAGTGCGGCAGCACTCCGGTAAGCACAGATAAGTCAGCCATAGACTCTATATTTACTGAAGGAGACATCCCATCTTATGGCCCAGCTGTCCCACTTTTAGTGTAAACCAGAATTTGAAGTGGACGTAGTTTGATTGGGTCACCGAGAGCTTCTGCTGCTATAAACTATTTGTTCTAGTTATTTACGTTAATTTGTAAAATATCTCCACCCCAGAAAGCAAGTGGTAAATCGTTGTGATAATATATGCCATCAGAAACTGACACTTTTAGCCCAATTTTAATCAACAATCTCCTTCATATTTACTAAGTATAGAATTTAAAGTACGGTAGCATGTATAGAAAGACTTCTAGTAAACAATATTTACTAGAATATTATTTACAAGAATATTTATTTAGTTGTTTGCTTCCTTACACACCAACTGTTGTATTATCCCCTCCTTGAGAGGATCAGTAATAGTTGACAGCAGTATACTCTGTTGGTGATTAGTGTAACTACGTCCTCTTTGAATCCTGGCACACACTGAAGTAGGGATAGCTTTTACAATGGCAATGAGAAGTCTACTTCAGTACTTATAGTCAATGGTGTAGCTAAGAATGTGATCTAGATTGTGGTACAGCTGGTATGAAATTTCCCCCAGTATCCCAGCCGTCACGGGACCTCCCCGCAATAATTTTCGCCCAACTTAGTCCCTCTAGTTGGCAACCCTGGTTGACTACTGCTATCTGGATTGTGTTTTGTACAAGTACGTCCAGTTGAGTTGTAACGCAGTACAGCACCGAACAGTGTTTTTGCAGCCGGGAATTCAAAATGTGCCCCTATCTCATTAGAAGCTGCACAGGGGGAACAACTGAACCTTGCACGGGCACATTCAACGTGTTCAAAAATCATAACTACAAGATAAGTAGTTGATAAGTCGAACCTCAATATTTGAAATATTCGGTAACTTGAATGTTTCCCATTCACTGTTCCACCGTATTCACCACGGTGTGTGACAATGTTCCACCGTATTCACCACGGTGTGTGACAGTGTTCCATGCGACTCCCCTCACCTGTCAGTGTAGGAGGGGGTCCGCTGCTTGTGGGAGGTGTCGAAGGTCGACGTCCCAGGGTCGTACTTGTAGGTGGGGGCGAAGGTCAACGGCCCCTCCTCGAACCCGCGGAACACCGTGCCTGGACATCATCAAACCAATAGTTATTTTGATTAAAATCGCTTTCCTTACAATAATAGATCAGGGTGACCCTTAATCAAGGGCCAAACTTTAAGAATAGGTTTCATGAGTAAAAATAAAATAATAATCAAGAATAAGGTTTTTCCCAGGAAACGCCTCATTACCTAGATATCCACTGTTTTGTGTTTTTTCTTTAAAAACTATCCCTCCTGAACCACTTAAGTTATTTTAATGAAACTCGGTTGGTGGGTAAGGCAGTTAATAACTAATTTCAGAAAAATAAGCAATCTGAAAAAAAATTGTTCCAAAAGGGCGGCCATTTAAATACTTGTAACCAAAACAATGATATTGCCTCGGCGTATCAGCACTAGGAAATACAGCAGGCTGGGGCGGTACTAACCAATGACCTTGCGAACCTCAAAAAATATTTTAGAACCTGGAAACTAAAAGAATCATAACAGCTGTTTACAATCAATCAGTGAACTGCCAAAGTAATCATCGTGGAGCTTATATTAACAAATCCAACAAAAACAGACACTGAAATAAGAACATTAAAATCGATGCAGGACGACAACTCCGGTCGTCACTCACCGTCCACAATGCTTGTAGTCAACTGGTCTGCCAGGCAGCCGAGCGACGGAGACGTCAGCGGGAACTTCTGCTTGTTGATCCACGACATGACCTCCTCTCGCGGCGGGGTCAGGCGGAAGTTGAGGTCCCCACTCCAGAACACACAGTCGTAGTTCTGCGTAACGTCTGCAATGCAGAAACACGGTGTCAATACAGTAATACAGTCTGGTTCAGTAAAATCAAAAAGGCCCTCGACGGCTCTCTGACTGGTCTATACTAGTACAAGGGTCGTTAGTGAGTACGACAAAATGAAGCTGTCACAGTATTGGTAAGTCTTTTGGCTATCCAGTGTGACAACTTCCCTTCCTTGGTTCCTCCTTGTCTCTTCTGGGGCCTTGACTCCCAGTTGAGCCTGGATACTCGGTCTAGTCCAAGTCCTTGGAGGGAGTAGTGGATCTTCCTTGCAGCCTGGGACGGGTGCCTGGGAGGAAGGGCCCTTACCCGACGGTCTCCGGTCTGCCGGGCTGGGGGACGAACCGTCCTGGGGCCACACGACCCCTGAGAGGTTGGAGGCTCTGTGCGATGGCGGTCCCTGTCAGGTGGACTTTGGGGGACGTCTCGTTAGAGGGTGAATCGTCCTGGGGTTCTGTCACCCACAGAGCCCGGGAGCTAGGTAAGGTTCTCTCTCCCTTTTTGGAGCGAGGCAGACTGACCCCATCCTACCACCTTTCCCGCCCTTCTTTTCTCTCTTTCCGGTGGCTGCATAATATCTCAAAGGGAGACATGCCTAGCCGAGCTTCCTAATCCCCCCAATAACAAACAAACAAAATCATAAAGCGTTATTGTCATTCAGCTATGTACATATCATAGACAAGCGTCAGGTTTTGTTACCCAGTAAGTACAAAACTAAGGCAATTAACATCTTATAATACTAACAGCTGTGTGAGTCACTGGTCTAGTGCTCATTGTGTCAGACCTCGGAACCGTGGCAGCCGCCCTGTCGTGGGTTCCAATCCCAGTCCTGGCATGTCAATTTTATCAGCACTGTTCTACTCGTACTGTAACGGCTCACTCCTTGCCTTGATAGATACGTTCCATGCACAGATGTGCAGTCTATGTAAACGGGCGAAGTAATGCAAAAAGAGGCTGCCAACCTCTTTTTTAAAAATAAACATATAATTGTAAGCTTAAAGGAAACTAAACAATACTCTTATCTGATAAATACTCATGGATGGTGTTTTGTAATATACTTTTTCAACTAGAAAAGTCTCTAGTTTTTTCAGGAATTTACCAGCATTTGGTTTTGATTTCGAAAAATGTGGCAGTGTACAGCTTTAAGGAAGAGTAAAGTGTCTGTTTCTTGAAAAAGTTTTACGTTTAGGAAAAATCAGTGCTCCAGAATTGCAAAAGCTGTATTTGTTGGTGTTATGGAATTGATATAAATGATTTTTTTTCGCAGGGAGGGAAAGACATTAAAGAATGTATGCTGTAAAAAGCTAGAAGATTGATTTAGAGAAATCGCCTCTACACGATTCGGACTTCTTCTTACAAAATATCACTCTTGGTGTTTTTATAAACAGAAAATTGTTTCATTCCGAATAGATTCTGTACTGCAAATTGTGATTCTGTATGTTAAATGAGAATACAAACAGCCGAAATATGCTGAAAGAAGAACATTCTGTTTGCAATACTGCCCCTTAAACTGTCTTCATCTGAAAGTCGACATCCACTGAAGTGTATTACCTTTACTTTTATGTTTGACGGGAAGGTTTTTTGGCAGTTCTAAACTTTTGGCGATCCTTTTGATGTCTTGCAATCTCTCTTTGACCTGGAACATAAATCATGTTTTTACTAATTAGGAAGTATATTCGTGATAATTTACAAATTATAAAATGGAGATTACTGAACCAGACAGAGTTCCTAATAGAAAAACCTTTCAAGTTTCTGACTTAAGCCTTCATAAAAGAAGGAGTCAGGCGTGAGGCCTGTAAGGACTTCCAAGTGCATTTGGGTTTGAAGGAGCACCAAAATAGTAAACACATCTCAGAAACGAGGAGATATCTCTCTTGATTGGAAGACTCCCTCTACTAAAAGCATTTCTATTTATCTAACAGGATGAAATAAACAACTTACCACAACACTACAAAACATATCTACAATTTGACTGTACTTACATACAATATGATAAATATGCAAAAAGGATGGTACAAGGTGACTGATTTCAACCAGTCACACCGGTCATCATGACAGAATCAAAATGGCGTACAGTTTATGTACTATTGGCTACCGGAAGTTCCAGAAACAAGTTGCAATAAGTACCACCAGAGTCAAAGTTGACATGTTCATTATCAGCTTGTCGTTTTGTTTTTCCTGACAGCAACAGAGTTACAATTCGTCTTAATTCTAGCACACATTGTTTATTTCTAAGACATTGTCTGTTGAAAATATACAGAGTGTCCCGTGAAAATATCGCACAAAAGCAGGATTTGGAAGAGCTCATCAAAAGGAGAAAAAAACTTAGTTTAGGCCTAATTTTTTTTTAAATCGCTTTGTTTTCCATCTGTCTGCCTGTATGTTATTGTTACTCAATACAGCATATCTTGGGAACCACTTGTGGTACTGACTTGAAACTTGGCACGTATATTATACTTGTTAACGGCTAATTTGGTATTAAATTTGGATTTTCTACTTTTACCGTTTCAAAATAGGGCCATTCAAGATTTTTAAAGCTTGATATCTTGAAAACAGCAAATTGTTTGGTTATTAAACTACATGGTAAAGAAATGTGAAATTTTAAGGGAAAACAGATTAAATAAAGGCTGTAAAGATGACACAACCTATAGCTGAGAAATTGCAAACTTTGATGAGCAACATCATGAAAATTCAATGCAAATTACCGTAAATTAACACGTTTTTGCTCATAAAAATTGCAATTTATCAGCTATGGGATTAATTGTAAAGATGCAATTAATCATCTTTACATTCATCATACCACCTGTTTGCCCTTGAAATTTCACATTTTATAAGTATGTAAGTTCAATTAATTAAAAATTTGCCGTTTTCAAGGTATTAAGCTTTAAAATCTTATATGGCCGCCATTTTGAAACGGTTAAAGCTAGAAACCACGAATTTAAAACCATAGTAGCGCTAAATAACTATTATACGTTGTGCCAAGTTTCAAGTCAGTACCTCAAGTTGCTCTTCAGATTTGCTGCATCGATTAAAAATAACATCCAGGAAGACAAACAAGAAACAAAGCGATTTAGAAAACAGTTTTTACAAAGTTTTTTATCGTTTTGATGAGCTCTACAAAACCCTGCTTTAGTGCCCTACTATCCCGGGATCCTCGTACGAGTCTCGTCTCTAACATCCCCATGAGGCCTGCTGAGCCACCGACCTTGTCCTGGTGGGCCGTGAGGTGGGCGGTGATGAACAGCAGCGAGGTACCGAACACTGAGAAGCCCACGGCCACGGCTCCCTTGGTGCGGAACGCTGTGCCCGGCCGCGTGCTGAAGCTGTCGTCCTCCGCCACTGCGACAAACCGTCAACGATACATTGTAAAGCTTTAAAAGATTGAAATGGCTAGACATATCAAATTCAATGCCAAACCATCCCTAAACAAGTACACTACACGTGCCGAGTGTCGGGTCAGTAACGCAAGTGGTTCCCAAGTTACAGTTGAGTCTCACGAACTCGACACTCCAGGAAACTTGATGCTTCCATTTTGCCATATGTACCTATATAACGCGCGGACGGCACTGAACCGTACCTCACCTACTTCTGTTGTTTTGGTCGTTATTAGAACATTTTCCATTCGTTCAGTCTGTCTCGTGGTTTTAAGTACATCAATATAATGTTTATTGTTTTTCTATGTTTTGTAATACCATATACAGTACTGTAATTTAGATATAATCTAATATACAATTTAAAGCTAAAGCTTGGGACTTTTGTAACTCCCGGATACTCGAAAGTGTCTGAATCCACGTTGTGCCGAGTTTTTATACTCTACTGTATGCTATTTTGATTAAAAACACATTCAGACGGGAAACGGAGCAAGATAAGCCCTATGATCATATGACATTCCTCGTTTATTTTGCCTGCAGGAACGAGTTCCTCAAGTTTCACTAACGAGTTTGAAAACATCCTGTGAGTTCATCAGTGACATTTCCTGAAATAAGTTACAACCTTGTAAAACGCTTTATCATAAAACAGTCAGCTTTTAAAAGCGTCACCCGTTCCCCCTGACTCAACACGGGGTTGTCTCACCTGAGCAGAACCACAGCAGATCCCTCCGCAGATACACGGCCTGGTGGAGGGTCCCCAGGGTGGCGGAGTGGAACAGGACGTGGCTCGGACCCAGGGTCTCCTGGACACCGACCTCCCACAGGAACCTGGCGGGAACAGTAGGGAACATCAAACCTGTGCGAGAAACCTAACCCTCCGAAAGTCCATTACAAAATTCCTTCCTATCCAGTAATTTTTGACCATTTTACAGATTTTTATTAAAAAATGTATAAAAAATATAAATGATGACAAATTAAAATAAAGTTATACATTTTCATATAGTACATTACATGGGATGTCTAAGAATGTAACTTTTGCTGTCCACACCTAATGTTTTAGTAACTCGGCATCGGTTCAAATCCAGAAAGTAGGAATTTTTGTCAGTACCCACTTATGTAAAACCACGCTATTCATACTAAATAAGAAAATGAAGATATACATTCTGTTCAAAATTTAATGAGAAGTAAGAAAAATATATAGTTTTGCACGGTTTTTTTTCTACTAAATAATAAGTCTAAAAATCCAACTAACCTAAAAACAAAACACTGAAGCTTATATCCATAACAACAACACTCGCATACGTTTGGAATGGTCACAGACAATAGTAACAATAGCACGAACAGCTTTCATGTATAGTCATTATGAAGCCTAGAATCTGCTGATCATGTTGGTACGCTCAATGCCCGGGATCACTCAATCGTACACCGAAATATGACACAAAACTGGAGGCATGCGAAGTCACCCGAAATCGGGCGACTGACTCTCGGCGGGAAAAATTGTGGCCCGAAAACGAGCAAAGGTCACTCGGAGGGTTAACACAAGCATTTGTATTTGAAAGTGAACTAAAGCCAGTACCAATTCAGCGGCAGCAAAAACAAACTTTTTGCACTTTTTGAATTGCATATTCAGTAAGCCTATGACACAGTATGGCAGTACCACATCTAGTGAGGCTCGACAGAAGAGAACCTAAACAAGTTTTGCTCCTTCAGGCACAAGCAGTGGGTAGTTGAACCTGGGCCCCAGAGGCACTTGCAGAGAAGCCATCAAAGAAGCCAAAATCATGACGGTGATTTCCCTGTATATCCGGGAGGGAACACATTGTACACATTGACGTGACGGACCCACGACGAGTTACAGACCACCATGACTACTCCACCAGGCATCCTTTGAGGATGCCTAGTCATTACCAGCACCACCTCACACTGTTGAGGAAAAACTATGTCCATAGAATCTCCATGTTCACATCAGAAACACGTATCATAATTATTATGGTACGATGATATCAATATTTATTCTAAATATAAAGATATTTTGCGTGGTTTCTGATAGCATCAAAAGTCACTTAAACCAGTATGAGACACAACCTAGCACAAGAACTATAATTCACTCTTGCGATCGAGCACAAGTGGAAGCTACCTCATTCACTGTCACTTCACCAGGCACGTCCACACAGTCGGAAACTATTTGGCTCACAGCAGGCAAAATGCAAATGAGTCAGTTCCTAGAAAGATGCGTGAGGTACGGTAAGCGACACTGTCGACTGCATGCACCCGTATTTTATTAGGACAATAACCAATATGGAGGTAGCCTCCAGAATGCGCATGATGGAGGGTTACGCTCACCTCTCCGGATAAGACTCCTGCGTTCCGACAGCCAAGATGTCCGGTAGGTGGTCAAGGCCCTCTGGCAGGACTAGGCAGTTGAGCTCCGTAGGAGGTGGCTGCAACACAATAACAGTGTTACCAACCGCGCGGGAAATATATTCCTCTCCAGGAATACAAATTCTCCTACAACCCTCTTCCAAAACATACATACAAACACTAAGAGTAGGTATTATTAAATGATTTTTTTATGACCCTCTGAATATATCGAGGAGTTGTGCCTCACGGGGTCAAGGGGATGGTCCTCTCAAGTTTGAGGACCTACACTCTAATGGGGTCAAGGGGATGGTCCCCTCAAGTTTGAGGACCTACACTCTAATGGGGTCAAGGGGATGGTCCTCTCAAGTTTGAGGACCTACACTTTAATGGGGTCAAGGGGATGGTCCTCTCAAGTTTGAGGACCTACACTCTTATGGGGTCAAGGGGATGGTCCTCTCAAGTTTGAGGACCTACACTCTAATGGGGTCAAGGGGATGGTCCTCTCTAGTTTGAGGACCTACACTCTAATGGGGTCAAGGGGATGGTCCTCTCAAGTTTGAGGACCTACACTCTAATGGGGTCAAGGGGATGGTCCTCTCAAGTTTGAGGACCTACACTCTAATGGGGTCAAGGGGATGGTCCTCTCAAGTTTGAGGACCTACACTCTAATGGGGTCAAGGGGATGGTCCTCTCAAGTTTGAGGACCTACACTCTAATGGGGTCAAGGGGATGGTCCTCTCAAGTTTGAGGACCTACACTCTAATGGGGTCAAGGGGATGGTCCTCTCAAGTTTGAGGACCTACGCTCTAAACAACACACAAACATCCAAATTTAAGGGTGTCCAATCTCTATTTTCATCGCTTGTATACCACTACCTCAGGCAATAGGCTAACAAGAAACCAGAGTGTATCAGACAGGATTAAAGCGCTGCCCACATCACCAAGCACAACCTGTGGCAACTGTGATCTTCATCAGATTTCTCACCATCGTGAGGAACTCTACGAGTAACAAGTCTTCAGACTCCAGAGGGACATCCCCTGATTGGCATGAGAGCAACAACTTCTTCACATTCAAGGCGCCGCCACAAAAAGCATCACTGTTTTAAACATCCTGTGAATATAGGGACAAACACATAATAAGAACAAAACCATCCTTCTAAAATAAAATTAAAAATCTCTTATTTCCATTTTTTTTTATTTTAAACTTTCACGCAAGTCAAGTTAGATATCCGGGACCTCCAATGAAGTTAGATTAATTCCTCCACTGGTTTTTTTTCACTTTGTTACTTTCATAAACCTTCCAATCCAGGAAAATATTTACCATACAGTGAGGACAAATTCAGAGGCTTAAAGATTTGTCTTTCTGTAAATAAACATGTGTTTACTAACAGTTTATTGCGTTGCATATTTTATTTCAGGATATTGTAATATTTGTTGCAGCCACACATGCATGTTTGTTGAACAACACATTTTATAGATTTAGCAATGTAATAGAAAATAACAAACATTTTCTAGACTTTCCAGTAAAATAAAGCTACTCAGAATAACGCACAGTAACACTATGACATACCACATCACCTCCTCTTAAGTGTGTTATGTGGTATGTAGCCCCAAGTCAAGTCTAAAGGATAGAGAAAACCGTATAGAATACTGCAAGGTTGCCGCACCTGCCCGTTCATGTTCCAGGTGACGACGCAGATGTGCAGTTCTCGTGTTGGCAACACCCTTTCCAGCTCCAGGGCTCCCAACAGTGACGTTGCAGCGATGCGGCCGTGGAGGAAATTACTGCAAAACGATCACCCGATAATTATATACAGTGTGTTTCCTTTCTCTCTTTGGAAACTTTTAAAATTGTTCTAGTATTGAAAACAAACCAAAAAATGACATAGTACAAGCTATGTTTGAAATTCACTGTTGGTGATGGTGAATTAAATGCTGTGGAGGAAATAAGGCATTTTCCATCACTAGCCTACACAATGAAAACAGATTTGTGACGTTTCATGACATGGAATCCTGACAAATATGCAGAATATTTTTAGTAAAACCGAATATTTACATAATTTCGTACAGATTTACTTTTACTTGGAAAAAATCAAACGATCATTAATATTTTGCATTATTAAAACTTGTCTTCTTTATGAAAAGCTTATTCTTTTCTTAGAATCGCTGTACTTTTCTGACTCAACTCACAGAGTCGTTTTTGTTTACTGCTTCAACTTCCAGACTCAACACTTCTACCTCATTCCATTCGTAGACTCACAGTTCTGAATTAAATCAGCTCACAGACTCAAGCTTCTCTTTTCTTACTGAACAACATACTGTTCCCACCTGATTCAACTCCTACTCACCGTTCCCTCGCCTTGGTCGTCGGGATCAGATGAAACACCTGAGCCGCCAACAGCGACTGTCTCACCAGACTCTCCATGCTGACGTCCTTCTTACCGGGAGAACTTCCCGCGTCCTTCTCCCGCGAGCCCTTGGCCCCGGGGAGCACCACCGATGACGGTCGTGCCTTCTTCTTCTTTCCAGTCGATTCTTTTGAGTCCACGCTTTTTGTCGAGCCAGGGGATCCTGAGCCTGTGCAGAAAAAGAACAAATTAATTTCTAAACTCCAGACGGGAAGAGAGAATTGGATAGCTTTTATAACAAGTTGTCTCCAGACGGGAACTGATTTCATACAATATAATAAGCAAAGCGTGATGTGTTTAAAAATTTGCAGAGGAAAACCAATTTAATCGAATGTTCAGCAAAGTATATTGCGACATTTGGAGTATTTCAATAATGTTAGATGCTTATAAAAATACATAAGGAATCCACATTCCACTGAATCTATGTAGTTTAAAACTTTTAATCTATGCATGTATAGTAGATTGCATGTGTCATGTGCGTGGTATTATATTACTATCTTGGAAGACATTGAGTAGTGCTTCATCAAACTGGACTTGAAGGAAAAATCCCTAAAAATGAATGTTAGTAATAATGCTACTTTGTAATTGGGTTAGGAACCTGTTTTGTAGCATTTTTGTATCAATAAATGAAATGAAATATGAATGTGATATTACAGTGGCTTAGAACCCATCCAGAAACACTACGTGTTCTTTGATGTTGATTTGTAGGTTTATTGGCTGTTTATGGGTAGGTAATGTCTGTTTTAACAACTAAAATATGTTTACAACAAATTCCCGCAAAGTAATATCATTGGCTCATTGGGAACATTTTATGGAATATGTTAATAAGAAATTATTGCGGATATTTTACATCACTGATTAGTAAAAGCAACAAATTTTGAAATACTTTTGAAATGGGTGGTTTATAGCTGACTGTTCCTAGAGTGGGCTTTAACACGTTCAGTGCGACGCGCCGGATTTCCACGGTTGCCTAGCAAGGAAACAAATGCATTATCCTGAATATACACGATTAACGCAGTGACAAGTGTCAATCCCATTCACAACATAAAACGCACTTGTGAACGCATTTCAAAAGCTGAAATAATCATTAAATAAACAAAATCTTGTTTGCCGAAAATGCCCTTTCCTTCTGGGAGGGTTAAATATAACTTATTTCATTAATAAAATAAAAAGCTAAAGTGTTTTTATTCATAAATGTTAACTAACAGTGGTTTACATAGATTATTTGTATGTCTCATAGAAAAGTGCACAAATATAGAACCATTTCTCATTTAACCGCTAACTCATTGATGCTCATGCCTATGAGGTTTAAAAAAATATTTTAAAGATAAAATTATAATTAAAATTTAGGAAATATTTTATAAGCTACATTCTTTTAAAAATCACACATTAGCGTCCCTCTTGTTACATGCCTATATAATTGTTAGTTCCAGATCCAATGCATACTATATTAATACACAAGCAGGATTTATACACGGGGAGGTTTAAGGGACTACTGAACCGGTTGTTCTGCTTGGTCTCAATATAACAAGTGGTTGAGGAGTGGATACTACAAAGTTATTTATAATTTACATCAGGGCCGAGCACAGATAACAGGCTAGGCAGGGGACAACTAAACATCTCATGCCAGCTGTGTGTAAAACAAAGTATAAAATGGCAAATACGTTGTATTTTTCCCCACGATTCATTCCCAAGAGATTAAGAGCTTCCAAAAACTCTCAAATGTATCGGCGCAGTATAGCCGATAGGTATAGCGTTCTTAACGGTGCAGTATAGCCGATAGGTATAGCCATTCTTATTGGCGCAGTAGGGCGGATAGGTATAGCCATTCTTATCGGCGCAGTATAGCCGATAGGTATAGCATTCTTATCGGCGCAGTATAGCCAATAGGTATAGCATTATTATCGGCACAGTATAGCCGATAGGTATAGCCATTCTTATCGGCGCAGTATAGCCGATAGGTATAGCCATTCTTATCGGCGCAGTATAGCCAATAGGTATAGCCATTCTTATCGGCACAGTATAGCCGATAGGTATAGCCATTCTTATCGGCACAGTATAGCCGATAGGTATAGCCATTCTTATCGGCGCAGGTATAGCATTCTCATTCATTTCATGCAATGACAGTTTTACCGAGTAGTTCTGATAGTTTTCTCTTCTATCAGTATCAAAACTTACAATAGAATGAGAATTAAAATAATGTCTTTAGTAACTTATGCCTAACATACATACCTAACAATATTTTCATCAGGCTACTTGCTTTATTTGAACAACAAAACCCTAACATATTCTCATGATCCGACTGCAGTGAATCATTTCTGTATAATATTCCCGCGAACAGGAGAGTTGGCAGTTGAGGGCGTGGCTTACAGGGCTGACAACCAAGACTAGCCAATAATAGATGTGCTGCATTGCCAAACTGCACACCGGCTGGATGGTATAACACTGGAGTGTTATATTTATACGGAAAAATGGCAACGGTGAGAGCATGGAACCTTATTATTAGCTGGAGCCCAACTGTCATCTTTCCTGCTCCCAATAACAGACCCTCCAACTCCCCGGTCTGCCTTGAAACAAATTTGGTAAAGCAGTTTCTTGTGAAAGCGGACAAAAACTGGCCCATGAGCATAACAGACAGAAATCTTATACACTGTGAAGACAATGTGAATTTAATTTTACTGATTTTTATCTTTATATACCGGTATCAACGCTTATGCCAGTGAGCTTTAGAGAAGAATTTTAAAAACAAAATCAACTAAAACTGAGAAAACCACAACTTGATAAGCTACGTTCCTTTAAAAACTACAAAATTTAGCACCATCCTTGCTATATGCCTCGATGTTAGTTACATCTCAAATGCGTGGTTTTCTAATTTTCCTTGTGGAAGAGTTATTTTGAAAAATCCCAATAAACTCGTTTAGCAAATATTGTTTACAATAGACCGATAGCTAGCAAAAAATATCTAATTTTATTTTTTCTAATGATATAAATGTATTTAAGAACTGAGCTTCAAATTACGAGAAAAAATACCAAAACACATAATTAACTATTAACCATTCGTAGGAATTTGTTCTCTTGTCGACAACTTTTGCATGGTTAAACTTAACTTTGATTGCAAATCGAAGATTAGAAAAGTCGGTAAAAATGTATTGGTCGGGTGATATATAAAACAAAAAGCTTGTGACACAAACAACGCACACAACGCTCAAAATCGCACACAAGTCCAAAATCTCACCAAAAAGGGAAGGAAGACTGCTGCTGAGGAACCCTGTGAAGTGAAGAATAGTGGATCAGAATAAATACGGTAGTCCAGAGGATCTAGGAGGTGTCAGTGGCACAGTAATTACTAATATCACATCTATATTTAAAATGTGTCTTTCTAATATAATTAGGCTAAACTAGTGACTTGAAGGGGCCATAGCCCCTAACCTTGTTACAATACTCTGCCTTGGAAGCCAAAGCCCCTAACCTTGTTACAATACTCTGCCTTGAAAGCCAAATACCCTAAACTTGCTCCAATACTCTGCCTTATCGGATTTTTTACTCTTACATTCTGAGGAAAATAAAACAATATAAGAAGGAACACATGTCAGTTTATAAATAAAGTAGACATTAATCACACGTTTTAACGTAAACAAAGCAGTCGTTTTTAAATTCCCATACTCTTATGTTTTACATTAATTTTTGTATGCTGGTAAAACTTTTTGGAAATACTGCTATTTTTCCCACATCCTCGAGATCAAGACCTTTAATTTGAGCCCTCTCCAACCATCCTGTGATTTTCCAAACTCACACAATTTTGAATCAAAAATTTCGCTTACAGAATTACATATAACGATGGGAAATCAGCAATACCGAATTTAAACGTATTATCATGACAAAAATTATCATATAACTTAACATGTTTAAAATATTTGTTGCAATATCCACGCATATCAAAATTCAAAAAATCTCTTAAGGCTTCATCCTCCATTCACCTGGATTTTTGTATCAGTGATTATCTAAAAATCTACTAGCTGTAAAATTTCATTAGTTTCATAACTGACTACAACACAAAAGTTGTACGCTCTCTAGGAATACCTTGGTGTAACAGATTGTCAGGCCTTTATCAGTAAAGAACTAATAAACATCTTGAGATTTACAGATCATACCACCTTAGGAGTTTAACTTTAAAGAACAGCAACTAATTCATTTTATAAGACCTGGTGTTTCACCTTGAAACAGTGTTTACTAAATATCCCATAGCTGTACATCACTTCTTAGTTTGGAAAGCTTTTAAAATCTCGCACAACCACGGGGGCCTCTCAACACTGGAGGGGAGTCGCTAGGCTACGCAATATACATATACAGGCTAAGGCAATTTATAATAATATAACAGCGCAATATATAATACGCGGTTTTATTCAGGAAATTTACTAATGAAACTAATTTTTACTTACGAGAATCATCTAAATCGCCATCTGCATCGATGTTTCGAAACATTGTGGGCCCCAAAAAATCCTCTAACACCAATATGACCTTTCAACTTCTTCCAAAACTAATTATAAAATTCAACGGCGTCTTTATAGGTAAAAATCAATAAAGGTGGTTGAATCGACACAGAGCAACTGACAAGTTTGAAGATTAGGCCGTAATCTAAACTCTTTACGACTGTATAAGTTTTTAACAACATTAGATAACAGTTATCAATAAGTTGATTCGGAACAGTTGGTTTAATCTTAATCTTATCTGTAATTTCTTCGAGGAGTGGTTTCTTTGGAAGAAACTCCTCATGTTTACATTGTAGACATGTTTTTTGTTTCGATAAACTGTAGAGCGTAGTATATGATTGATGATATCTATCATACATTGAGAAACGTTTTGAATGGCTAATAAATGTACTATTAATATTATTATTACTAAACTAAAATGTTTAATAAGAATACCTCCGTCACAGCAAACCTGCATACTCAGTGAATTTTGAATGAGGATATATGTACCTCACTACTATATGAAGCCACTTAACAAGTTTCAAAAAATAAATGGCATGAATAAAATGAAAAATATGATTTATCCTCCATAAGGATGACAATAGGGCTGAGTATAGGTTGCTAAAGGGACCACAAAAATGAGGTTTTATGCAAATATCAAAGGACAACAACCAGAAAAAGCAACATAACTAGTTTTGTCAGTTTACATTCATACTAAAGCGAGATATACAATTGAAATTCATCATGTTCTAGTCCCCTGAACTACAGTGTGCCGTGTGGCGTGATAGGCCTATCTATTCGATTTCAATGTTTTTATGTATCTGCTTTGTGTGTATTTGTGTATGTTTTAACTTCATGACGAGGCCACATGATATGTGGTTAAGTTTTTGTGTTGTGGTGTTTGACAATGACACTATAGTATGTAAAACATTTTGTCGAGATATACAATTATTGTTTTCCCCAAAAGAATATCATTAGAAATGAGTAGCTACACGGATTTGCTGCAACAAGAAAAAGGGATTTTTTCCATGTATAAGTAAACCACAACCATACAAAGCTACAATCCAAGTTTCATTTAAACATTTTATAATTTTACTTAAGCCGATTCTCTATAAGATTAACATTGGACAAAGTGCTGTGTATAGCGCTTTCAATATCTCAGTAACTAATTGACGTAGAACGATAATTAAAATTACTAAATTGTTTGTTTTTAAACACATATATACAGGGTGTCCCGCGAGAGTATAGAACAATTGAAGGATTTGGTCGAACTCATCAAAAAGAGCAAAAAACTTCATTTAACCTTTTTTCTAAATAATTTTTTTCCGTCGAGAAGCATATAACACACTTACCTCCTTAACACTGTGAACTGTTGGGCCTAGTGAATAATTCCAATTAGACCATTAACTTAGGTGGTAGGCTAGGGAAATGACCGAAAATAATTTTCTTTGAAACTAGGCTACTTTTAACTCATTCTAGTTCCTCCTATCACTTCCATTCCAGTCTCGTCTATTTATCCCAAAGACATGGTTAAACCCAAATTTAAGGAATTAGAGATGTCAACAGTTTTAATACGGTGAAATATTTAAAAGAACACAACATTCCTCAGACGGAAGTTAGAAATTGACATAAAAACACAACAAGCAATTTACCTGATGATTCCTATAGACTTGTTTAAAAAAAGATAAATTATAATTTGTAAGCAGATTTCAAATGACATAAAAACAGTCAGAAATCCTCCAGAATGTACAAAGGAACTAAAACCAATTATTATTGAGCATCCCCTATACTCCTTTGAAGAATTTCCTATTAGTAAAATGTATAAGTTATATCAAATAAATATCTAGTTGGTAAGTATTTTTTTTGCTGAGTATTTTTTTTTTTAACTAAACAATTCTGACATTATTCATTCTGCAAAAATACTCATTCACTATTCACCTGAGATACCCCAGAGACAGCTGCAGGGGAGCATTCACCACACTAAAGATCATGGCAGTTACTACCCTATACATCAGAGAGGTGATTCTGTACATGGACAAAGTTCCAACACTAAGACGGTCACAGTCCTCCACAGTCATGACACCAGACACGCTCCCAGATTCAACCTACCCCCACACCGCAGCTCACTATTTGAGAAAAACCTTTCTATATTGGAAGAAAACTACGCAATCTCTTGCCAGAAGACATCAGGAAATTAAATGGATAAAAGCTGAAAACCACGCTCTGGATGGTTAACAAATCGACCCTTCTCTTCAAAACAAGTATTCCTACGTTGGAGAGACATTTATCCATAGCCAATAAGATTTCTATTAATTGCTAAATACTATTGTAATTTGTACTGTTTTTGATTACACACTTCTGAATGTAATATAGTTGTCTTGACACCATTACTTTTCTACAAGAAAATTTAAATAAAGAGATTTGATTGATTGAGGTAACAGTTGTACAGTTAAGAGATATTGGTCTCTGTGGCAGTTCTCACCTGAGCTGGAGGCCACGATGTTGTCCACGGAGCGTCGCTGGGACAGCAGCAGTCTCCGCCTCACTCTCGCGTGGCTGGCATCCGCGGGGGGAGAGCTCTGCGGAGACCCCTCGCTGGCGGACTGCGCACACTCTACAGCCCCAGAGTCACCGTCCGACGACTTCTCAGGGAACGTCGTCTTCCCCAGGCTAAACGACCTTTTATGACTCTTCTTCGCCCTGCTGAAAAGACACTTCCTAAAACTGTCCGCGCGCTTCGCCGACGCGACGATGTTCGTTTCCGAAGCAGGCTTCTTCAACTTCCCCGCGCCCTCCAGCCCTGTCGGAGGTAGGCCGTCGTTCAGCTCTTCGGAGAGTCCATTCATCCTGTTCAAGATGCTTGTTCGGTTGAAGCTCATCGAGGACAGGTTGTTGTTGTAGTGGAGCTTGAAGTCAGACTGGAAGTGCACCGGCGTGCGCGAGCTCTCGGTGATCGCGCAACACAACGCGACGTTCGTACTGCTGTGCGACTTGGCCACGGCGTCGCATCGCTTCAGCTCGTCGCTCTCGCTCGGGTGTTCCTCGCTCACGCTCTTGTTCAGCCGCGGAGGAGACGGCAGGCTGAACACCATCTTGTGCAACGGACTCGGACCCGGACTCTCGTCCTGACTCGCATCCGAACTGGAAGGTAAACACCCGACTTTCTTCTTCCGCAAACTCAACAGACTGCAAAACCCCTTCTTTTTCGATTTCAAAGGTGTCGCCTCTGGCGAATCTGACCTCTCTTCCTCCTCCATTTCGCTGATTTACCTCCCAAATTCAAGCACCATTGTAGCACCTGAAAATCGGAGAATTGTTTAGTTTTGTCCCAAAAACAGTTTGTGGTTTGTAGGTACAGTTGTATAACCAAAAAGATTTAATACTGCCCTAACCTATTCTCTTTGTTAGATAGCAAAATTAGGCTTAATTTGGCCAGATCTTAGGTTTTCCTCATTCATCCTGCAGACTAGCTGGTATGGGACCCATCCAGTCCCATGAAGCAATCAGCTACTACTAATCTATTTCAGTGGACAGGAAAGAATGACTGACGAGGGCATAGTGAAGTTAACCCTATACCAAAGTGTAGCCTACTGAGTTGCCGAACTGTCCACTCGTTAAATGGGAATTGAGCTTGACTCAGCTTAGCCTTAGTTTTAAATCTGACTTGTTTCATATAACAATTTGTTATTCACAAAATAAATGAGTTCTGATTCTTATTCTGAGCTACAATCACTCTACTTTCTGCTGTTCGAGACTGTTCTGCTGTTCTGGTAATTTTGACTCCCCAGACGTGATCTAAGAGACGACGCAGCAGTAAGTAAGTAAGAGGACAACATATGACATAATATAACAATACCCCCGTCGCAGCAAACCTGCGTACTCAGCGAATTTCCAATGAATGTATATGTTTCTCACTACCACATAAAGGCACTTACCAAGTTTTATAAAAATAAATTAATAAATAAGTGATCAATAGCATTTTATTTATTCTCCATAAGAATAACATAGGACTGAGTATGCAGGTTTGCTGCAACAAGGAACACAAAATATGTGTTTTTATGCAATTATCAATTTAACTCAACCAGGTGAAGCTACATACTAATTTTTATTAATTTATGTTAATAATTAAGGGAGATATAAAACTTTACTTATTCTCCATAAGAATAACATTAGGGCTGAGTATGCAGGTTAGCTGCTACGGGGACAACCAACAAAACATTTGTTTTTTGTTCAAATATCAATATACCAGTACAACATGAAGCCACATACCAAGTTTCATCAATATACATTCATAAATAATCGAGATATCAAATTTTATTTATTCTCCATAAGGATAACATTGGACAACGTACTGTGTTTAGTACTTTGAATATCTCTGCAACGGTTGGACGTAGAATCACAATTTAAACACCAAAATGATTGTTTTGTGGAGCTGAAGTGATTGGTAAAAGCAAATGTGAAGTTTAAAGTAAAATTAACTGAGGAAAAGCCAAAAACCTTTTTCCCATAAGATTAACATGGGAGATTTTATGAGCATGTTTTTTTGGATTTTTTCCGCAACCACTTAACCTAGGTTAATAATTCAAAATACCATATTATTTGTTTTTTTAAGCTCTATAACTTGGTCAAAACTAAAATTAAGTGTTTCAAAAATTTTAGGCTGAAAAATGCAAAAAACTGATTTTTGGAAAATTTAAAACCCCCATAAACCCCCCTTCCCATAGTCCGATTTTTCTGGTTTTCGAACTTAAAGTCATAAATGTCACTTTACACATTTGAGCCAAATTTCATCAAAATTGGACGTTTTTTACTCAAGTTATCGCATTCACGGACACATATATAGATATATATATATATATATATATTAGTTGTAAGCATATATATATATAGATATATATATACATATATATAAATTTGAACGAATAGTGTTTTAGTCATCTTGGGACCTTAAAAAAAAATTTGTCACGGTCTCGAGCTTAAGTCTTACCATGAGACCTACGGTAATAGCTTCTTCCCTATAGGGGAAATTCGCTAAAAAGTAAAACAGCTACTTAAAAATTAATGCTGAATAAGTAAACTGCTTGAATAAAAATAGCCTAATTTAGTAAAAAAATGATTCAAGCACAAAAATCTGTTGAGACAATCAATGACACTGTTGTGCATAAGCTTAACTAGTTATTTTGATACTGTCATGAGCCTCAAGTCTAACTAGTTTTGCCCAATTAGTTAATTATTTACTAAAGGCACTAAAAGGGGTTGTTTTTGGGGGAAACGGAGCTGTCACCAAGTGAAACAGGACTTCATCACATGGTTAATGGACTGAAAGATCACTATGTACCTTCAGAGTTTGGGCCTACATGGATTTCTCCAATAATATCAGCGTAACCGGCATTGACAGGCCTTGTAAAATTTATTATGTATAACTTATTTTACAATATCCAATATTAAACAAATTTTAGCGACTGAACAGCTGAAAGGAAACACAATTTTAAATGTGGTTAATAATTATTTGAGGCAAATTAAAAATATTGAGAAAACATAAATAACTACGGAGCCGTTATTATAGTAAAAGCACAGACCATATACAAGTAAACAGAGCCAGAGCCCTATCACCTACTAATGAATTCACCGAGAAATTCAATATTCTGATCTTTTAATCCTTAATTTGCAAAAACAAATTAGGCCTATGATTAGGCCTTTCAACTTGCTTAACAATAGGAAGGCTTGGTGTACGCCTACACATTTTCTAGTTGGCATATTTAAAAAGGCCTGGGCCTAATAGTTTACATTAAGTTATTAATTTATTCTTAAATATCTAGGATAGGTCACATATAGGGCTACTACCAAAGTTCTTCCTGCCCAACTTCCAGCCTTTGAAGTTAGCTGCAAGGCTTTAAAATGACACTGCAAAAAATGTCAAGTTATTACAGAGCACATGCCATAATTATTCCTTAATTTAATACAATATTAACAGTAATTTCTTAAGTTCTAAGTCTAAATGATATTTCAAGGTTAATTAAACTAGGCCCTAACCTTAATTACCTCTGGTCAGAAAGGTAACAGTTGACCTAAAACACGGGTTTAGTGAAATTTTAAAGAGGCAACTTAATTATACAATTTCTCGGAAAATACTAACTGGTATTAATTTAAATTTATGACCTTGCAAATTAAGTCATTTGTTATGTTTGTTTGATGTCAAATGACAGCTAAACTACGCTAGTTTACCAGTGTTGCCAGACTGGATTTGCTATTTTACCCGCAAACTACCTATAAAATCCCCGCTTTTACCCGGTCATCCTGTAGTAATCCCCACAAAATCCCCGCATAAGCTACAAATACCCGAAAACAGGTAATTTCTTGGAAATTGCCATATGATTACCCGGAAATTAACTAGTGTACCCGAAATTATGCCAGTTTTAGTAATCTTAGCGCTTAGTCAAGGCCGGATTTAGGAGCCGTGGGCCCCAAGGCTCAACCAATGGTGCGGGCCCATGTTGTATCCAGATCCAAATTGGTGACTTTTTTCCTTGCTTGTATCAGGCTTTTCAAAAGGGTTCTGTGTGGTGCAGGCCCCTAGGCGCGCGCCTCAGTAACCTATGCTTAATTCCAGCCCTGTGCTTAGTTTTAACCAAGGCCAATTAATTGGTGTTAGGGGCCGTGCATATACGTCACGCCACCCCGGGGGGAGGGGGTTCAGCACATAGTGACAGACCGTGACACGTGTGAGGGGGGGTTAAGGGCTACGTGACGCATGACGATTAATGGAGTTAAGCCTTCAGTCACAGAGTGATAAAATGCCGTACCAACAATCAAATACTTAATAATTAATTAGTGTGACGTGTAGTGGGAGGGGGAAGTATGAGCAGTGTGACTGAGCGTGAAAAAGGGAGGGGGAGGGGTCAAAAAGTTCTAAATATAGCATGGCGTAATTTATGCACGGCCCCTTACTGTAGACGACTCTCTTCAACCATAAAACGCGCTAGATTTCCTACAAGTTCAAAAGTTGGAACACTGGTTAGAGGATGGCAAACCGAACGATGAGTAAAAACAGTCATACAGTCGACAGTTAGTTAGTTTTTGGTATGATTAAACTATGTATGTTGCAGTTAAATCTGGCATTTAATTATTTGTTTATAATCATATATTGATTATTTGTTATCGGGTTATTTTGACCATATAAGTATGTTTAAAAATAAAAACCGGCTGTACCTGAAAAAATGTTAACCGGATCAAAATGGTTGTATAGATTCAACGAGTTTAATATATCTAGAGGTTTTGTATGGGTATAAAGGTGAACCCTTCATGTTGACAGTCATTTTCTTCAGGTATACAGCTAAGGCCGCCTTCCCACTAGCTCGCAGGCAATGCTTTGCAGCTACCCGTCGGCCACTGAATTTACCAATTGAAATTTCATTTAGCTTTATGGAACCCTTCACCTCAGCTACCCACCTCGGTAGCAATCAAATCGTCTATTTACAAGTTAAATGTTAGTCAGCTAATACATTTGCAACTTGTGATGAGGGGATTTGATTGGTTTATGTGGGAGCAGAATTTACAGAGGGGCAAAATGGCGGTTGACCATGGAGGCTACACTATTTTACACGAAACGAGACTAATAGATGTATTAACCATTAACCTCGTTGGGGTCATCAGAGATGTCCTCCTAATCATAGACTAAATTCCCTAACCTCTCCCTCATCCAGCAATGTTCCTATTAGAAGAGCCTTTTAATTCTCCATAAACAACCATCGTAATATAGAGCGTATGCAACACATGTTAATTTCCTAAGACAAAGTGAAGCATGTAAGGGGGCCGCCATGTTCTCGACTATTCCCAAACAATACCCTATACCTCAATGCAGGGCCGGATTTAAGCATATGCTACATAGGCGAACGCCTAAGGTCAAGATTTGTAAAAGAATATCATAATCTAACTTAAGTGCAATCATAATAACATTACAATTATTTATTTATCAATGAACAAGTAATGTACTAAAATAATACATATCCTTCGACAACAAAAAATGCAACACAACATTTATGTCAAAGATATTGTTGACTATATTTTTATTATGATCCAGTTTGTATGAAATTTATTGCTTGATCACTGTCGTTTATATCAACTGTCACACGAAAATCTTAAATACCCGGTATTTCGGATAAATCCCCGCAACTCGAGTCCAAAATCCCCGGGGGTTTTCTCAATCCCCGTAAAATCCCCGCACGGCCATAAAAATACCCGAAAACCGGGTAATTACCCGGATTCTGGCAACACTGGTTTACACACACAACAGCACAGAAACAGCTGTTGCTATGATTTATTCCTCTCGAATCAAAGTTGAATGAAGATCATTTACTTATAGATTAGATATAACACAAAGAAAATGTGACTAGAATTTTATAAGATATAGAGTTGATCATGTATATAAAATATGTTTGTATGCAAAACCAATGACTTGATGAGCGGCTACTTATACAGGGTCCCCCACCTTTATGAGAGGCTAAATGTCTTATGTGAGTCTTTCAGTTTTCCGTTGGTTCGTCAAATTATCCTGGTGCTTCAGCAAGACTGCCGAGGATAAGTATAATTTAATCAGGGTACAGTGAAATTGCCTCCTGCTCCACTAAAGTAGCTTGATTTTGGACTATTAATCATTAATTTTGTAAAATCGGGGAGAGCATATCCTCAAGTGAATACAAAATAAATATTCGTTAATCAAATATAATGTACTCCATAATGTTATGAGGAGACAATATAAGTATAGTCAACAATATTTTGGGCAGGCAGGAAAAACTATTAAAAACATTCAAAAACTTTCTCCCAAATTCCAGTTACAGAGAGGCAATTTGTATGCTTGGTGTATTGACAGTTCATCCTTGCTTGAAAATTTAGTTTGATCTTTGAATGTACAACCAAACGCATGATATCATGCTTTGGAAACCAGACCATGGTTATAAACACGAGACACAAAAGCCACAGACTAACACACTTTTTCAGCATAATCCCAAGTACATAGGTCGTCTGCCCCTTCCAAATCATATAAATTGAAAATATTGCAGCATTTTAGTTTGAATTAAAAACCGACCCGGTGAGCCTTTGCTGTTACACTGTCAATAGTTTCTATACAATTCCAAATAATAAATCTAGACTTTAGAATCCCCCTAACATTATGCTTAATTGCTAGGCCTCGCGATTTTTGCGTATTTCTTTACCCCTCTGGAGCAATATTCGACCTTTCCATTGGCTGCGCGAGAAAAGCGAAAGTCGTTGATGGATTTATCTTACTTACTGTCCTTACTTATTTATCGAGTGTCAATTACTTACTTTTTTTTATCGAGTATCAATTAAGTAATAAGTTGAACACCAACCAGAATCTAGCTTAATTCTTGTCATTCAAGAAACAAGTTTTTCCACATTCTGAGATATGTACAGTGGCAGAAAACAAGTTCGATTCTAAAACTCTGAATCCTGACTTGGATGATAAGAATTTGTTCAATATCCGTAATCAAAACTATTACTTACATATTTATTCCATGCTTCTAATCTATATCACACGAGTATCAGCGGGCAAAATATTATCTTAAGTAACTAGTGGGATATTTTCCTGTGGGGCTGGCTGCACTGTCACTAAATCAACATGGCAGAAATTAATCTGTTGTGATTCGTAAATTGGTCGCGTTGCTGTCGTAGTCGTCGTAGTGTCAGAAGAATTTGTTCTCGTTGTGTTGGAAATTGTGCAGTTTTTAGTTTAATTTGTGTAATAATGTGCAAATTATATACCGTTTAGTGTGTCAATAAGTTTTGTGGAAGTCTCAAAAGTGAAGTTGGTCTGTCAACATGTAAATCGCAAATTATAATCTACTTTTTGTCAATTTTGTTTCACTTGTATAGTAGCGTATGCGTTGTTTTAACAAGTTTAATCAGCGATTGTATATAGTAGTGAAAGCTTATATTATTTTATAATTCATTGGTGTAGTGTCAGATGAATAAATTTGTTTTAAAAAGTGCTACCTACAATGGATCACATATGGAAAACGATTGGGATCCTTGGATTTGAAATATTGGATTTATGCAGTAGCCATCCAGTACTATACCATAACAATAAAGGTAAGAAACTGTTACCAAATTTTAAATTAGTGTTTATTTTCCTTAGGCCTAAGTTAGGGGTAGCCCTAATGAAAATGGTTACAATGCTTAGAGGTCTAGGTATAATCCTATGTATAAACCTAGGCCTGATGTGTTTAATTTAATTTTTTTATGACTGGGGTCAAATGAACTGTGAGACACCGAGATGCCAAGTCTCATGCAATGGTGTGGTCAATGGAATGACTAACTTACTTGTCACTTACTAAGTTAACTACTTGACACTACGGAGGCACAAGGTAGTAAATACCCCCATCGCAGCAAACCTGTGTACTCAGCGAATTTCCAATGCATATATATGTGACTCACTAGTACATAGAGCTACTTACTAAGTTTCACAAAAATACATCCATAAATAAGTGATAGGCCTAGTGATGTGGGCCGGGCATATGCCCAGTGGGCTGGTCGTTAAAAAATGGGCATATGCCCGGGCATTTGCCCAAAGCGATTTTAAGCGCCCAAAAACTGGGCGTTTATAAAAAATTTAGTTTATGGCGGTTTTAACTATTATATTTCATGTTTTAATTACCGGTATTATAGTTCATGTTTTTAATCTTTAACTGCCTTCAGTGCTTAGTTGTGTTCTTAAAATTAACATTTTAAGGGAGGGGGAGGGGGTCATTATCAAGAGATAAGTTGACAAACAACTTAAACCATTAAAATAAACCCCTAAAACTTGTAATATTTTCAATGTGGTGTTTTGAATAAACATTGTATTGCAAAATTGTTAAATAACCAGAACTTGATGACTCTTCCTTGGACAAAAGTGATGAAGATGCTTCTGAATCTGAAGAAAGTAATTAGTTTAAGGAATTGAGTACGAATACCTCAAGTATTGATTATGCCCATAATGATTTAAGACTTATTCCTCTTGTGAAATATACATATGTATAATTCTATATTTATTTACATTAGCCATACATTGTTAATGAAAACAAACCTATAAAGCTTATTTTCAGTCTAAATTATTTCTCCTCATTGACAAGTGAGAGTCAACACTTCCTACCAATAAAATAACATATTATACAAGTAATTATTTATTTTAATATAGGCTTTTATGTAAATATGTATAATAAGAGGTTTAAAAACTTATTTAGAAGAGTGGTCTTCAAATTAATTTCCATTAATTAGGTTTATTAGCCTTTAACTGGATAAACGCCCGGGCGCTTATGGATTTTGGGCGTTTATTTGGGCATATGCCCCGACATTTAAACGCCCGGGCGTTTTACATCACTAGATAGGCCTATAGAGCATTTTATTTATTCTCCATAAGAATAACATTAGGGTTGAGGACGCAGGTTTGCTGCAACGAGGAAGATAAGTAATATGTTTTTTTTTGAAATTATCAATATAAACTGAACTAGGTGATATACCAAGTTTTATTAATTTAGGTTCATCATTAATGGAGATATACAACTTTACTTATTCTCCATATGAATAACATGGGGGCCGAGTAAACTTATGCAGGTTTGCTGCTACGGGGACTATCAATAAAAAACTTGTTTTTTGTGCTAATATCAATACACCACAACTAGTTGAAGCCACATACCAAGTTTCATCAATATACATTCATAAATAATCAAGATATAGAATTGTATATATTCTCCATAAGGATAACATTGGACAACGTACTGTGTTTAGCACTTTGAATATCTCTGCAATGGTTGGACGTAGAACAACTAGTAAGACACAAAAATGTTTGTTTTCTTGAGCTTAACACATTAATAAACAGAAGTGTGAAGTTTTTAGTAAAACTATCTGAGAAAAATCTAAAAACCTTTTTCCCATAAGATTAACATGGGACACTTTTTTTGTATTTTCTCTGCATCCACTTAACCTAGGTTAATGATTCAAAATACTAAATTATTTGTTTTTTTAAGCTCTATAAAATGGCTAAAACCAAATTGAGTGTTTTAAACATTTTGGGGTCAAATTTACAAAAGAACGATTTTTGGAAAATTGTAAACCCCCATAAAACCCCTTTCCCATAGTGCGATCGATCTGGTTTTCGAAATTTTTGCACACTTGTGCCAAATTTCATCGAATTTGGGTGTTTCTTTCAAAAGTTATCGCGGTAACGGACACACACATATATATATATATATATATATATATATATATATATATATATATAAATTTGATCGAATACTGTTTTTGGCATCTGGGGATCTCAGAACGAAAAGTTATCATGGTCTCGGGCTTCAGTCTTACCATGCCACCTACGGTAATAGCTTCTTCCCTATAGGGGAAATTCGCTAAAAGTAGACTTCTTATATACTGCTTTGTCATCTCATCATTATACATTAAATTCTTGGTTAGGGTTACACTTTCATAAGTGGAACGATATGAAAAGCTTGAATGAAAGTGTACCCTTTCGATATATCGATTAATTCAAATTTTGTATCAATCATCTTCGATTAAATACTATTCCTGTAGGTCTCTAAGCAGTAACTTAGCAGATAACAAGCGTGATGCAGCTACGTTAATTCCACTTGCAGCCTACTTATAAAACCTATAATGTTTAACTTACTAATATTTATGAACATGTATTGCCAGGAACAACCGTAGGTAACAGATCTAGGCCCTACATAAATCCTACTTTGGATTGACCAAGTAAGGATATATATATATATAAGTTATATGTCTTCTTTTTATTAGTGTATAATAATATTATTAGTTAATAATATTATTAGTTCTCGTTGATAATATTTTATTAGTTTGTGTTACTTTTAATATTCGACAAGAGAACTTCCATCAGTCTCCGCTGGACAACGCCCTTATCCCCTTCAGGTTATGACTTCATAACCGGAGCGATATAAAGAACCGAATGAAATTGTTCCATATGGTATATTGATTAGGTTGGTATTTTATCCATTTCAAAATATTTTCTCGTTTGTAGGCTATGTTAATCATCCCCGTGACAGAACAACGGGCGACAGTGCGACATTGTCGCAAAAATAAAGTGAAGGCTGCAGAAAGATCAGCCACATATAAGTACACGGCTGCAGACAAATTAACAATTTTTCAATAACTTCAACAAAAAAACAAAAACTTTAGAGAACCATATAAATTCAAGTAAACGTAATATTGTAACCTCAAAGTTGCGCAGTCTATTTTTAGAGGTAGAAATACGATTATACTCGTAGTAGACTGAATGAGCTCAGAGCTTGTTCCAGTTGGTACTGAGCGATATCCGATACCTAAGTTATCGTATAGTTACGCATTGTAGCGATATGACTAGGTGTGGTGTAATACAATATTTCGATGGTGTATATGGAAAGCGATATATATCGTCAATTTCAATATTTCAAATTGCATCGGCACATAAAAAAGATAATCTTACTTAGGCCTATAATTTTTTTGAAGTGCTCGTTTTGGAATTAAGACATAGTATATAAGAGAACCCTGTAATATGTGAAAGAAACAATATGTCAAAAACGATGCAATGTTAATGATACTGTTATCCTTCGTATACCGAAGACTTCATAGGTGCGAGGTATACCGTACACTACACAAGCATGATACGATATGGCAACGGCAGTACGATATTTAAAGAGAATCGGGATGTTTATAGTGACACTGCGCATCGCTCGGAGAGGTCACGCGATCGTGTGGCTCCAATCAGTGACGTTAATGCATTGTGTTTCTGTTTCTACCAAACAACCAATGGACGTTAGCAATGTGTAGTGCTATTACCTGTAGTTTGGTTAATATCGGTGTGGAGCACCAATGAGATATATGACCTCATCCGGTGAGCGGGTTATTTGCTGAGTTTGTTTAGAAAGTTTATTCTACAACATTAAAAACCCATTACGCAAGGCATCCCCGGCATTGTCCGTTAAGGGTGTCCCACACTACTGGTTAATAGGCCTGAAAATTCAGCCGAACATTCTCCCGAAAGTTCACAGAATTTTCTGTCCTGTATTCAAAAGTTCGTGCAGCTCCCACAATGGCAACACTTCTCGGGAATACTTCGAACATTCGGAGATCGACCAAATGTTTGGGTGTATTCGCAAGAAGTGTGGGACAGCCTTTAAATATAAGTCTAAATATTTGTTTGCCTTGTTTTAAGTGTTAGGGAATAATCAAGTACATTTTTTATTATCAGTGCAACTTAAGGATGTAACTGGATCATTTCTATATTTCCAAAAAAAACAACTCGAGAACAAAACATCATTGATTGGTTTGTTGTAAAGAGCCAACTGTGTTTCCAAATATATTATTAAAAAATATGTTTGTTCTAATTCAGCAAATTATGTATGCCTATAGTCCTTGGAGTCTCAGTCTATAAATTAATTTAGAAGCAAGTGCTTATTTTAGACTTTGGTTATTCATACTGTTCTAGCTGATTAATATTATTATTATTAACACTACCGGTATGTAGATATTAGTTTAATATGTTCAGGCTATACAGTATATCGTTGTAGGTCTAATTGTTGCAATTCAATTAATTTTCTTTTGGATTGTCAAAAAGATAATTAATTATTTGGAGAGTTTTCCAAAAAGATTGGTTTATTTAAATAATTTTTTAGTTTCTAGTTTTTTACATGTGTCTTTGACTTAGGCTATATGATTCCAAAGGTTGTGGTAGGCGAATGAAAAATCGTGTTAGGCTTGCAGAAAGTTTTGGGATTTTACATATTACATTGCAAAAAGAATGGAAACATTCTGCCTTGGGGTTAATTATTACGTCATGTTTGTTTTTTTTTAGTTTGTTTGTCAACAAAAATTAAATAAATAAAACATTACATGATAATGTTGTTCCTGGCAATAGGTATACCTACATGTTTAAGTAGGCTAATAGTGGAATCAACGTTGGTTATCTGAAAAAACTTCAAGACACCTAAACTGAAACGGAACATTTAACTTAACCAAAACCAAAATAACCGAAACCATAACTGAATAACCTAAATTATTGTTATACCATATCGAACATTTTAATTCGATTTTTTAACACGGATGCGGACGACGTTAATTAACATCTTCTAATTAACATTGAAAAATATGTGATTTTCATGTTTAAACATGTTTGTCAGCATTGAACGTGTTAATCTGAGGGTGGGTGTTGCCCAAAAATGAGTCAAAACCTAAATTATTGTTATACCATATCAAACATTTTAATTCGATTTTTTAATCTGAGGGTGGGTGTTGCCCAAAAATAAGTCAAAAATAGGCCTACCGGTAGTTTAAATACCACACAAAACATGTATTTTTTTAAATTTATTTATTTGACGGAAACTCCTTTTTACAACAAGATCGTAACTTATTCAGGTGAAAAAAAGGTTTGATTTTATTTTAATTTTAGCCTACTGAAAGTTTAATTTAAAAACTAGGATAAACAAAAGTGACGTCAAAACTAACATACAAACGATAATATTTTACAACCAATAAAACAATCAAATTAATCGATAGATCAAAAGGTTTCTTTTGGCTTTTATAACGTTCCGCTCATGAAAGTGTACCCTTTGTTAGCACCCAAAAATACAGTACGGTAATGTTAAAATTCATCAACTGTGTCTAGGGAATCCATAATATTAACAAAAAGTCCTACCGTATTTGAATTGTAATGTTAACTAGACTTAGGCTTAAAACCACCATAAGCACCAGTCTGGTACAATTTAACAACCGTAACAGTAGAATCCCTGATTTTATTATTTTCTCAGTTATTAGTAACCTAGTTTCTAAATGCTAACCTCAATAGTTTTTAAGTACCATAGCCAACCTAACTTTTGGGCTTAAGGCCCCAATATATTCCATTTGTTTTTGTTAGCCCTCCAGCGACGTATAGTCTTGACCTTTCGTGTTGCTTCTGAAAGGGCATGATCATCGTCTGGAGGTTGGTCACTCGGAGCCTAGTCGAGGAGTTCAGTTTAAGAAATAACATTGGCCAACTGATAGTTTTGAAAATTCAAACTTACACTCACTCGGCTTAAAGTACCTACTTAAAGAAATAGTTTGGTTATATTTCATCTTCTAGCTCAACTAAAGTGATCAATTTGCGACCTAGATTACGAACATGATTGCACTACCTTATCAAAAGCATCCAGTACGTCTCAGGACTACCTTAAGACTGATCTATACCAGTTTTGAGGCTGACATTGGGTACAACAAATGAGGTTGTCATTACATATGGTAAGTCTTCTGGCTGTCCATTATGAAAAACTTCCCTTTCACCTTTGGTCCCTCCATTTGCAGCGGCTAGGGACAGAGTCTCTGGGTTTGGTCCTCACCTGCCAACCTGAGAATGAATGGTCCCTGGCTGTTGTACATGGATACCCTGCCAGTTGAGTTGACCTGTTGGAAGGCAAAATGAGGGTCCCCTGTTGAGAGCCTCATCCCAGCTGTCACAGGGGCACGGGAATTGGCCCTCTGAGGGGTCGATTTGGCTGCCGTCCCTTCCCACCCTTTCCTTTCCTGCTATATCCTATATTTCCGGTAACCTTCGCAATATTCCCGTTGTGGAAGAGGTGACCAGCAGCAAAGCTGGGGTTTCCTAATCTGCCAATAACAACAACAACAACAGGATCCAGCACACGAACGTAGATCAGTTGAATGGACACAAAAAGGTGGTCAAACAATAAATTTACATTTAGTTTTCATATACATACGTAGTGATGTGGGCCAGGTAAATACCCAGCGGGTAGGTAAATAAAAAATGTGTATTTACCCGGGTACTTACCCCAACCCCCGGGTAAATACCCAAAACGGGGGTATTTATGATTTGTATAACATTTAGGGGATTTTTACTAGGTTCATTTGAAATTCCCATGCTGTAAGGATTACAAAATGATCATAAAAACTGTTTTGAAGAGTATATAACATGGTTACCACAAGCCTTTAACTTCTGAACAAGATTGAGATAAATACCCAGGGCAGGTATTTACTACTTTGATGGTCTTTTGGAGTGTTTAGTAAATTTAAAATTTTGGAGGAAAAGAATTGAAATGCAATGGAATTGTAATTTTGTTCTGTATTTGTCCAATTATAAAATTACATATTTTTAAATTTGTATAGAATGTCTCATATTTAACCATTTCCTTCTAGTTTGGCGGTGGTGTGGTTTGTACGCTTCACAGGTCTTTTAAGAAAAATTGTCATGTTATTATTTATTCATTGGTAAAATAATTAATAATTCTAATCAATCAAATGTCCTCAAATGTTATAGCCTACACTGATAATAACAAGGGTAGTAGGGTACCGTAGATATGAATTAAATTGGAGTTTTTATGTAAAAATCATAAATACCCAAAATACCCGGGTATTTATGCATTTTGGGTATTTACGCCGAGTTTTAAATACCCGGGTATTATACATCACCATACATACCATACATAGAACATACATTTTATGATGACGACGGATAAACAAAGAAATCGATAGGTAGGCTATAGAGACGAACAGAGACATTCACAATCTACCGTAAATGCCAGAAAAACTTTGCTCTTATCATTTAACACCTTATAAACCATTTAAAAATTAGCCTGGTATCAAACAAAACAAGTGTGTTCACTCTTCATTGTGTAAGTTAGGCTCTGCAAAAGACTTACCTGTAATCATCAATGGCATATACAAAATTAATTAATTATGTTTGTTATCAAATAATGGGAATTAGGTATTTCAGTACATTGCAGATATATTTATTATTTAGTAAAAAAAGCATTGAAATACGTTGATTGGACAAGGTGCAAGTACGGTTTACGATTCCCCATCCAAAACAAGAGTGGTACCAACCTCTAAATTTTTCTAAATGTTGAAAATAAAAGTGAAAGAATAAACTTTAAAAAATAAGATGTATTTGCGATGATAAATTGTACCCTACTTGATATCGATAATAACCTGCTCTATAAATTTACTATCGAGCAATGCATCGGGCCCACAAAATTGTCACCGAAGTGCAAAGTTGGTATAACTGTAATTCTTCCCCAGCAGTTAACGCAGCCTAGCAGTAAGTACTTCAGCCTAGGTGAAGCAAGATTACGCGCTCCGCTAGGCTGGCTCTACTTTCGCTTGACTTACTGTCGCCATCATCGGACATAGAGGCCTATTTAGTTTTAAAAAATACTTTATTGTTGTTGGCATCTATAATAAATAAACTTATCCATGAAAATATAAATTATATTTAGACCCATTATTACAGGTACACTTGTAATTATTGCTTCTATAAACCTTAATTATTTTTTAAACAGTCATCAATATCACTGTATAGGCTTTTAATCAGTTTAGTTTCAAAGCTTATTATTATATATTTTCTGAATTAACTTTTCTGTAAGATGGATCCACCACATTGACAAAGAAATTAGCGAGAATCCGCTATTGAATTTTTCATTTTCATTGGTATGAATTGTTTATTTTTCACATTTAGCGGTAAAGGCATGGTTTGCTTACATGCCTGCGTGCTTGTTTGCTTGCTTGCAACTCTGATCTCTAAAACGGATCCAACGATTTCCTTCAAATGTTAGAAATAAAATAACTCATTTCTGGGATAACAATAAATCCTAGACAGGTCTCATCCCCCACGAAAAATCGAATAATGTGAAAAAAACAAAAACGAAAAGTTAAAATACTCCTGTTGCAGCAAACCTGAATACTCAGCGAATTTCCAACGAATATATAACATAATACATTAAAACACTTAACAGGATTCATAAGAAATATATTCACAAACAAACGATGTTTAAAATATTAATTATTTTCCATAAGTATAACATTGGGGATGAGTACGCAGGTTTGCTGCAACAAGGTTTGCTGCATCATAGTGAAGTCACAAACCAAGTTTCATCCATATACATTCATAAATAAGCGATATTTAACATTTTTATTATTTTCCATAAGAATAACGGGTACCGAGTATCAAAATTTGCTGCTACGGGAACCATAGGTGAAAAATAGTTTTTATGTGCAAACAACAATAAACCACACCAGATGAAGCCATATACCAAATTTCGTCAGTTTATGTTCATAAATAAGCGAGATATACATTTGTTTTTTCCATAAGAATAACATTAGACAACACACTGTGTTCAGCACTTTCAATATCTCAGTAACCAATTGACGTAGAGCAATGATCAACACACCAAATTGTTTGTTATTTTAATGCTGAATTCAGTGGTGAACATTAAAATATGATTTAAATAAAAATTACTTGTGGAAACCCTAAAAACCACATTTTTGGGGTACAAAACCCCCCCTTTGGATGTTGCGATTCGTCTGGTTTTGAACTCGTTCAAATAAATGACACTTTACACATTTGTACCAAATTTCATTCATTTTTTTACGAGAGTTACCGTGTTTACGGACACACACATATTTATATATATATATAGTTATATATATATATATATATATATATATATATATACAAATTTGAACGAATGGTGTTTTTGGCATCTAGGGATCTCAAAATGAAAATTTATCATGGTCTCGGGCTTAAGGCTTACCATGAGACCTACAGTAATAGCTTCTTCCCTATAGGGGAAATACGCTAAAAAATAACATTTTGGTTGTGGAGTTTAAAATCAAAACAAAAGAATTGTAGGCCTAACAGCCGTTCATTATCAACCAGGGAACTGTCAAAGTAATACTCGTGTTGTTTACAAAATTATAACTTGTGGTTTCCTGAGAATAGAGATTAAAAGATTTGAGTGAAGATTACATGTATAGAGTGTTAAAATAAATCAAAGGGACATTGAGCTATAAATAACAACTGGAGTGACCTTATAAATGTAGAAAAGAGGCGAATGAGCTATAACAATCCTATGAGCTATCAGATGGGGTAAGTGGTGAACTATTACTCCAAGTTATCTAAACAAACCGACTGGCCTTCCCCGAGCAAAGTTCGGCCCCCAGATACCCTGTCCAGAGTCATATATCGTTGTAGACTGCAATTTTTCATTTTCATAAACGGCTGTGTCTCATGAAAGATCAAAGTTTGTATGCTCTCATACGAGCACAACAATATGATAATTAATATAGGCGTACATTTGTTTGAAGATTTTTCTCGTTAAACACTGCAAGACACCAAATGGTTTATTACTTTATCCTATTCTATACTTTAATATGAGTAATTACAAGGTCTGCATGCGTGCTTGCTTGCAACTCTGTTCTCAAAAACGGCTCCAACGATTTCCTTCAGAATTTTTAATTATCTAATTTTTACTAGTTTTAGACAGGCCTCATCCCCAGGAAAAACCTAATAATGTAAAATAACCCCGTCGCAGCAAACCTGAATACTCAGCGAATTTCCAATGCATAATATATGTCTTAACACTACATAAAGCCGCATACCAAGTTTCATAAAAATATATTCACATATAAGCGTTATATACGATTTGAATTATTGGTAGGCCTAATGAATACGTAGGTTTGCTGAAACAAGGAACACAAACAATTGTTTTTTATGCAAATATAAATAGAATTTAATCAGGCGAAGCCACATACCAAGTTTCATCAATATTCAATCATAAATAATCGCTATATAACATTTTAATTATTCTCCATAAGAAAAACATGGGGCTGAGTAAGCAGGTTTGCTGCAACAAGGAACACAAAAATTGTTTTTTATGCATATATCAATGTAACTCAACAAGGTGAAGCCACATACCAAGTTTTATTAATTTATGTTCATAATTAAGGGAGTCATTACATTTTACTTATTCTTCATAAGAATAACATGGGGGCTGAGTACGCAGGTTTGCTGCTACGGGAATAATCAACAAAAAATCATTTGTTTGTGCAAATATGAATATACCAGAACTACTTGAAGCCACATACCGTACCAAGTTTCATTAATATACATTCATAAATAATCGAGATGTCAAATTTGATTTATTCTCCATAAGGATAACATTGGACAATGTATTGTGTTTAACACTTCGAATATCTCTGCAACGGTTGGACGTAGAATCACAATTTAAACACCAAAATGATTGTTTTGTGGAGCTGAACTGATTAGTAAAAGGAAATGTGAAGTTTACATTGAAATGAACTAAGTAAAACCAAAAACCTTTTTCCCATAAGATTAACATGGGAGATCTTATGAGTAGGTTTTTTGGATTTTCTCCGTAAACACCAAGGTTAATAATTCAAAAAACTATATTATTTGTTTTTCAAGCTCTATAACATGGTCAAAACCAAAATTAAGTTTTTTTTTTTATTTTAGGGTGAAAAATGCAAAAAACTGATTTTTGGATAATTTAAAACCCCCATAAACCACCTTTCCCATGGTCCGATTTTTCTGGTTTTCGAACTTAAGTCATGAATGTCACTTTAAAAACACATTTGAGCCAAATTTAATCGAAATCGGACGTTTTTAGCGAATTTCCCCTATAGGGAAGAAGCTATTACCGTAGTCGGCATGGTAAGACCTAGGCCCGGGACCATGATAACTTTTCGTTTTGAGGTCCCCAGACCCCAAAAACACCATTCGTTCGAAACTGTATATATATATATATATATATATATATATATATATATATCTATATATATATATATATATATATATGTGTCCGTGAGCACGATAACTCTCGTAAAAATTATCCGATTTTGATGAAATTTGGTATAAACGTGTAAAGCAACATTTATGACTTTAAGTTCGAAAACCAGCCAGATCGCTCTATCCGAAGGGGTATTTTGGGGGGGTTTTGTACCCCAAAAATGGGTTTTTCGAATTTTTTACATATAATTTTGGAAATAGTCAAATTTTATTTTTTCCCATTGGATTCAGCTTAAAAAAACACACAATTTGGTATTTTGATCATTTCTCTACGTCAATTAGTTACCGAGATATTAAAAGTGCTAAACACAGTACGTTGTCTAATGTTATTCTTATGGAGGAAAATAAAAATTTTATATCTCGCTTATTTATGAACGTATACTGACGAAACTTGGTATACGGCTTCATCTGGTTGTGGACCATTGATATTTGCTCAAAAAACAATTTTTTACCCAAGGCTCCCGTAGCAGCAAACCTGCGTACTCAGCCCCATGTTATTCTTATGGAGAATAAGTAACGTGTTATCTGCCTTCATTATGAAAATAAATTAATGAAATTTGGTATGTGGCTTTACCTACATGAGTTATATTGATATTTGTATAAAACCCCATTTTTTGTGTTCCTTACTTCAGCAAACCTGCATACTCAGTTGCCATGTTATTCTTATGGAGAATAATTAAAATGTCATAAATCGTTTATTTATGAATGTATATTGATGAAACTTGGTATGTGGCTTTATTTGGTATTAAGATACATATATATGCATTGGAAATTCGCTGAGTACGCAGGTTTGCTGCTACGGGGGTATTACTCAAGTTATCGCATTCACCTTATACTTTATCTGAGTGGTAATATAAATTTGAACGAATGGTGTTTTTGGCATCTGGGGACCTCATAACAAAAAGTTATCATGGTCTCAGGCTTAAGTCTTACCATGAGACCTACGGTAATAGCTTCTTTCCCCTATAGGGGAAATTCGCTAAAACAAAAAGAAAATTTTAAAAATTAACATTGGGCTTATGGAGTTTCAAATCAAAACAAAAGAATCATACAGCTGTTTATAATAAATCAGTGAACTGTCAAAGTAATACTCGTGTTGTTTATAATTGTTAACATGTGGTTTCCTAGAGGAGAGCAATGACTAAAACTGTTGAGTGAAGATTTCATATAGAGTTGTCATATCCTTAATAAATCAAAGGGGCATTGAGCTATAAACATCATCTGGAGTGACCTTAAAAATGCCATAAAGAGGCAAAATAAGCTATTCAAATCGGTCTATTAGTAGGGGGAAGTGGTGAAATATTATCCCAAGTCATCTAAACAAACTGACCGTCCTTCCCCGAGCTAAGCTCGTCCCCCAGGTACTAACGGTTAAGCTGCAACTAGTTATTTAATCCAATTACAAGTCTGTAATCACAGTGAGCCGTCACTGGGGCTGGGGCGTGTTGACAATGGATTGCTCATCTGCTGCCAACAGTTCTCGGTATCTAGCGGCTAGGCTGCGAGTCTGCGAGTGTGGGCCAAATTGTTTCCACTTGTGAACGTCTGTATTGTTTGTCATTTTAAATTTCTGTATACCCAAGGTGATAAAGGTATAGAATAATCTGCGGTGTCAGTTCGAGAAAATTTAGAACATTTCGATTTGTCTAAAGGACGTGATGCAGTGTAAAATGGGCATTGTCAATGATTATAGCTTAACTGCACTTCGAACGTATGTGCATTTTAAATAGAAAAAAGTAGTAATAAAAATAAATACCCCCGTCGCAGCAAACCTGCGTACTCAGCGTATTTCCTATGCATGAATATATTTCTTACTACCACATAAAGCCACTTACCAAGTTTCATAAAAACACTTAAATAAGTACCGGTAAGTGATATATAGCATTTTATTTATTCTCCATAAGACTAACATTAGGGCTGAGAACGCAGGTTTGCTGCAACGAGGAAGATAAAAATGAGGTTTTTTTTGCAGTTATCAATATAACTCAATCAGGTGAAGCTACATACCAAGTTTTAATGATTTATGTTCATAATTAAGGGAGATATTAAAGCTTTACGTATTGTCCTTAAGAATAACATTAGGGATAAGAATGCAGGTTTGCTGCTAAGAGGATAATCAACAAAAAATCAATTTTTTGTGCAAATATCAATGTACTAGGTGAAGCCACATACCAAGTTTCATCAATATCCGTTCATAAATAATCGAGATATCAAATTTTAAATATTCTCCATAAGGATAACGTTGGACAACGTACTGTGTTTAGCACTTTGAATATCTCGGCAACGGTTGGATGTAGAATCACAATTTAAACACCAAAATGATTGTTTTGTAGAGCCAAACTGATTGGTAAAAGCAAATGTGAAGTTTACAGTAAAATTAACTTAGGAAAAGCCAAAAACCTTTTTCCCATAAGATTGACATAGGAGATTTTATGAGCAGGTTTTTTTGGATTTTCTCCGCAACCACTTAACCTAGCTTAATAATTCAAAAAACTATATCATTTGTTTTTTCAAGCTCTATAACATGGTCAAAACCAAAGTTATTATTTTTTTTAATTTTAGGGTGAAAAATGCTAAAAACTGATTTTTGGAAAATTTAAAACCCCCATAAACCCCCCTTCCCATGGCCCGATTTTTCTGGTTTTCGAACTTAGTCATAAATGTCACTTTACACATTTGGGCCAAATTTCATCGAAATCGGACGTTTTTTACTTAAGTTATCGCATTCACGGACACACACACACACACACACACACACACACACACACACACACACACACACACACACACACACACACACACACACACATATATAAATTTGAACGAATAGTGTTTTAGTCATCTGGGGACCTAAAAAAAATTTGTCATGGTCTCGGGCTTAAATCTTACCATGAGACCTACGGTAATAGCTTCTTCCCTATAGGGGAAATTCGCTAAAATTATCTGTTATAAAAAATAAGTAATCAGGAATTTATTAAGTTTTAAATTATAGTTTCATAAAGTACTTTATGAAAAAAACATCTTCTGTAATGGACCCAGATTATTTCTCTATTGATGCTTGACGATTACGCTTTACGTATTGAAACAGCTATTAATGATCCTGGCTAAAGAATCAGTCGGTCTATATAGTCAGTAACAAGGCTACACAAGGCATCTCACCCATTCTACACTCATTCATATTCGCTTTACAATACGCCCTAGTTGCGTCGACGTCCTATACAGTGATTAAGCTCATGCAAAATCATGCGATGGTTTAGTGAGAATACAAATAAATTTTAATTTTCACGTCTTTCCTATTTCCTTGCCGATGTTTAAAAATCAGTTTGCATGGAGCCCTGGTGGGCCCCCATGAGTCGTGGGCTTTCTGAGTGGGTTGCCCCGACCCCGCTTCTTTTTCGTTTTATTTTGGCCCCCATTACTGCCCGCCCATATCTGACGAGGCTGTTATCCCCAGTTGATGCATGCAAATGTAGGGCTGTAGTTATCTGCCTACTGAGGTGTGTTCTGTCCGGATAATCTAAGCCTGAACTAGGCCTGCAGTAGAGTTAAAATTACGTGGGGCCTGTCGCCATCAGACTATATACATCAACTGGTGCTCCAGCCGCAATGAAATTCTTCTGACCCTCTAGAGGGTCACTACCGGATGAATTGTATATCTGAAATAATCAGACGTCCTCTTTAAGGTTTATCCTCCCAGCTTTTGAGAAAAATTAGTATTGTACGGCTTTTACCGGGACGTTGTGTATTCATTAAATAAAATTAACAGTTTAGCCTATTACTATTTTTTAATTAGGTTACATGTTTCTGAGTGTTTCTTCGCTTTGCCCATTTGTGACTCCGGTTGGGGAAGAGTCTTATTAATACTCAATACTCTTTATTCGGCGTGTAGATAAACTCAGTATCAGCACTGAATTTGTCGAAGGAATATATTGTTTATTTATTTACAAAGTCATAATTTCAGTTACGGTACGTCGAAAACACAGCAATTTCAAACCGAGGACTGCAGATGACAAAATCTTAAACCGAAAAGAATTTGTAATGTATAACTTATTTACTACTTATATATTACAAGTCTAAATAGAGATAGGCCTACATATTAAATAAGTTAATTTTTGATTATAGTTTAACAACATTATAGACAGTAATCATGTTTACAATTTCGTTGGGATCCCTGACAGAATTAGAGGATTTGAATAACAAAATTGGAAATTATTATTTAAGAAATTATTGCTGACATTTGCAATTACTGGAAGAAAGAAATAACCGAACTTGATTGAATTGGAAATTGATTATACTTACATACGCATGTATTTGAACAATACTAATTGTATACCGGCATTACACAATTTGATGACAGGTTTACATTACGTTTTGCATGTTGTGTCTTACTTAAAAAAAATAACCCCGTCGCAGCAAACCTGCATACTCACCGAATTTCCAATGGAGATATAAATGTCTTAATACTACATAAAGCCACTTACCAAGTTTCATAAAAATATATTCACAAATAAGCGATATATACAATTTTAATTATTCTCCATAAGAACAACATTGGGGCTGAGTACGCAGGTTTGCTGCAACAAGGAACACAAAAAATTGTTTTTTATGCTAATATCCATATAATTCAACTAGGTGAACTCGTATACCAGTATTTATTCATTTATGTTCATAATTAAGGGAGACAGAGCATTTAATTATTCTCCATAAGAATAACATGGGGCTGAGTACGCAGGTTTGCTGCTACGGGAGAATTTGGCAAACACTTTTTTTGAGCAAATATCAATAGACCACAACGAGATGAAGCTGTATACCAAGTTTCTTCAGTATACGTTCATAAATAAGCGAGATATAAGTTTTTCTTATTCTCCATAAGAATAGCATGGGACAACGTACTGTGTTTAGCACTTTCAATATCTCAGTAACCAATTGACGTAGAGGAATGATCAAAATACCAAATTGTGTGTTTTTTAAGCTGAACCCAATGGTGAAAACTAAAATTTGACTATTTCAAAAATTATATGTCAAAAATTCAAAAACCCCATTTTTGGGGTACAAACCCCCCCTAAATACCCCTTCGGATAGAGCGATCTGGCTGGTTTTCGAACTTAAAGTCATAAATGTCGCTTTACACGTTTATATCAAGTTTCATCAAAATCGGATCATTTTTACGAGAGTTATCGTGCCTACGGACACACACACACACATATATCTATATATACAGTTTCGAACGAATGGTGTTTTTGGGGTCTGGGGACCTCAAAACGAAAAGTTCTCATGGTCCCGGGCCTAGGTCTTACCATGCTGACCACGGTAATAGCTTCTTCCCTATAGGGGAAATTCGCTAAAAAAAAACGGGTGCAGGTTCTAATGCTAAATAATATCATTGTAAATCGTTCTCTTTTACAACTGGTGCTCATTGATTCACCGGATTGTGTTAGAGAGGCCAATCCATCGCCAGAGGGTGTGGCCGCGGCCGGGTGTCAGACCAGATCTATAATTTCACGTGCATACCTCAACGAAATGTAGTTTAAAATATAAATTGTCTATCTTAAATTACGTTTGAAATCTTTTAAAAATTTACGCAATTTAAAATTTAGCGAGGACTCCAGTTTACCTGGTTCTACCATAGGTACCAATCAGTACCAATGTTAACTTTCAACGTTCATAGCCCTCCACAGCAGATTATACAAAATCTCTGATTTATAGGTAATTTTAAAGAGCGAACAAGTTCGCACGCATCACGCTTACGTGAGGGAAGTGAATTTCCACATACAAAACTTTTAAAACTCAAAACCAGTGTAAAAACATACATTTATTCAAATTTTATTGAAATCTGAAAACATTGATTTTTTGGCTCTTCTGGTGCTCCTGGTTTCATTTAGAAAATAAAATTGTTCAGTATTAGAACTTTAAGAAGAAAAGTTCGAGACAACCTCATTGTTGCAGAACTGTAGACAATTCTATTATCATAAACATGTTAGTTATTTTGTAAAACAAACATTATTGTTTGAAAATCTCTTATTAAAGACCTTAAATTTATTTATTTATTTACCTGCAATGCTAGGAATACAAGCATAGATTAAGCATACTCCTAAGGAGTATGCTTAATCTATGATACAAGGTTAGGAGAATTTGCGCATTACAAGGTTAGGAGAATGTCCAGTCATGCTTGAAAGTAGGCGAAAGTAGTTGCTGGGGATGATACAAATACACCAACAAATGAATAACATTGCTTTTCTAATGTAAAAATACCATAAGACAACGTACTGTGTTTAGCCGATATACATTTTCCTTAATAACTTGGTAAATATTTATGCTAGAATGACGAACAACTTTCGCCTCACTAATTTACATCTTTTTACATGCATTAATGTTACATCCGGGGCTTTTCTGCCCCTTTTTGGGCCCAAAACTCGAAATTTGAAAGAATAATCCCCAATAAAGGGGGTTAGAGTTTTCCGATTGTTTTGTCCAACGAACTTGTCCAACTGATTATAGAAAGGAACATCCCTACCAAAATTGAAGTAAATCGGACAAAAAACGCGACCGCCAGAGTGCATACACACACATATTATATAATTTTTAACGACCCCCCAAAACGTGTTCAGGGGGTCACGCTAGGAACTTCTATGGTGGTCCTGGGCTTAAGTTTCACCGTGCGGGTCATGCTAACAGTTCACTAATAACAATAACAATTGTAGTTTATGTAGTCATTGCTAATAATACTTGGCGATTTCACTGAGCAGAAGTTCAGTACCTCAAACAGGTTCCCCGTGAGTTTTGGAAATTTATTGAACATTATGAATCAAGAATCAAGAATACTTTATTGTCACACGACTATATAAATACAGCATTGACAATCGTCACAAATACAAACTTAAATAGCTAAAATAACAGACTGCTAAAATACATCATTCATTTCCAACTAAACATCCCTTCTTTAAGATATATAATCTTTAACACTGTAGTACTCTTTTTCAATCAAGTATTTTTTTAGTCTATATCTAAATTTTACAACATCCACCTGAGTTTTCAGAATTTGGGGGAGAACATTAAAAAGCTTAATGGCAGAATAGTAAGTTTGGTTTTGAAAGGAAGTTGTGTTGTGTCGGGGAATATGGATTAGGTTAGTGTTGCGGAAATTATATCTATTGGCAATGCGTTGAGGAAAAACGTGTTTGTTTTTAACCAGAAATGAAAGGCACTCTAAAATGTAACTCGATGGAAATGTTAGCAAGTTGTTTGCCGAAAACACACCTCTGCATGAGGCGTATCGGTCCATACCATAAATCAGTCTTATGGCTTTTTTCTGCAGTGAAAATATTTTCTTAGTTCTAGAAGACTCTGCTCCCCATATTGTGACCCCGTATGAAATATGAGGAAATAGGCAACCAAAATAAGCCGTCAGGAGAATTTCTCTGTTGGAGAATTGGGAGAGTCTTCGAAGAAGAAATATGCTACTATTGATTTTGCTTGAAACCTTTTCAATATGTTTCGAAAAGTCTAGTCGGGAGTCAATAATGACCCCTAGAAAATTTGTGACATAACAAGATTCAATGTCGTCCTCACCTATTGTTATTACTGCAGAATCTACTGAATCCCTTAATCTAAAGTCTATAAAATTAGTTTTTTCAGGGTTAAAAACCAGATGATTGTCACTTAGCCACTGTAATAAAATACTACATTGTATAAAAGTTTTAAGCTCTAGATTCTCTCGGGAATCATCAACAACACACAGAGAGGTATCGTCCGCAAATAAGCAAACATTGGCAGGGAATAATTTTTGAGGCATATCGTTTATAAACAAAAGAAAAAGAATTGGACCTAAGACAGTCCCCTGAGGAACACCAGCAGTTACTACAATCTCTTTGGATTTCTCGGAGCACAAGCAACCATTATTATCAATGAAAGATATTTCAACAGATTGTGTTCTTCCCTTGACAAATGCTGAAATCCAATCAAAAGCTTTACCTCTAATACCAAAATATTTCAATTTTTCAAGTAACAATTTATGGTTAACCATATCAAAAGCCTTACGAAGGTCAAAAAATATTCCGAACACATTCTTATGGTCATCCAAGGCTCTAGAGATATTGGAAATAAAGCTGAATAGAGCATCGGTTGTGGAATTATTTTTCCTAAAACCAAATTGTTGTGAAAATAGAGAATTATTAATTGTTAAAAATTTATAGAGACGATCAAGATATATTTTTTTCAAAAATCTTAGAAAAACTTGAAGTGATAGAAATTGGCCTGTAGTTGTCTTTTTTAAACACATCGTTCGCTATGGAATTTACTGAACGATTATCGTTTAATACAGACATTTTTCTCTCTGAAATCACTAGGTATTTTTTTCTCCATAAAACGAGCTAAAAAATCGACGCTATCAAATAATCCGTTGAGGAGGGAACATTAACATTGGCCTATGGGAGAAGCAGGTGGAAATGTTTCGTGACTGGAGCCCCCTCTTGAGGTGTCCTCTCTCCCAGGTGATGTAGCGTAGCTTTATTTCTAATCCCCCTCCCCTACGCCTACAGAGGATTGTGGAAGGGCCGCACTGCCGCACTGTGTGTTGGATCTGCATCGTTAGTTTATTGACAATGTTTACCCTGCATACGGTATAAGGAGCCCTACCATAAGTTCTGATCATCAACCCCGGAGTTCCAAACAGGCGCGAATACAAGGGGGAGGTCATGGGGGTCACGAACCCCCCCCCCCCCAAAAAAAGAATGAAACAGACCTTTACGCATTTTACCCATTTTTCACCGTGAAGGTTATTGTATTTTTGACAATTTAGATTTTTTTGCTCATGACCCTCCCCTAAAATGATGGTCCGTATCCGCCCCTGGTTCTAAGTCTAATCCCGGACATTATTTTTAATATTTTGAGATGGTAAGGTGAAGAGAGGGCTTGTTAGTTAATACATTAACAAAATAATATTAAAATTATAATTCTAATTTTTTTACTGTCTAAGAAATTATTTTGTGGAAAACAATGCTAGGAAATATGAATTCGCTTTGAAGTTTTTTGTTAAATACACATTTTCTTTTCAGACTCATTTCTAAGCAGTACTGTTTGTATTAAATTATGAACAAAAATACACAACACAAGGACATTTGCAAAGAAAAACACTATGCAACGTTATAGTTTTAAAACGATGAGTGTAAATGACAACTCGTCGAGTGGCTTCCAAACTCAAGTCTCAAGACTGGCGGCAGGCGGTTGTTTTACGAGTCTAAAACATAGCACGGTAAAATTTCCCATTCTACTTGCCCCCAGTCTCAAAAATCCCGGACACTATCCAATCCCGGACACAGCCTAAAATCCCGGACTGTCCGGGCTAATCTCGGTCGCATGGTAAGCCTTGGATGAGGTGTAGTCGTGTGTTGAGCGGCGCTGTCGTCACCACGTGGTCGCCATATGTCACACACAGACAGCTGGTCGGCGTCGCCTTGTGAACTCTACTGGCTTGTGTTGTGCGCGCATAACGGAGCATTACCGCTACATCTGTCGTCCGTCGCATCGTCCGCGCTGTGCGTATGGCGGCCGTTGTTTCCAGATTCATTTTGGTGGACTCCCCAGAAATGGTACCAAAAATTCCTCACCCTCCCCTATCAAGACGGGGCTCCAGTCAGGACACATTTGGTGTTTTCTACCCCCCCCCCCCCCAAGGCTGATGTTAACTTTCAAAGTCCGACCCTGCTCAACGGATTATCAGATATAGCTCGTTTTTAACAACGAAAAAATACTTAACAATTTTAGTGCCCAGAATTTGATTAAAAATCGCTATTATTGAATATTTTGGAATGTTATTGAACTATTATTTATTTATGATGTAAAGATTGTTGTCAATTAAGTTGGGCCGTAAATCAGCGACTGTTGATAATCCATTGACGAGGGATGAAAATTGAGGGTGAAAATTAACATTGACCCATGGGAGAAGCAGGTTGAAACGGAAATGTAAAAAGTAGTACAGCGCTTCAGTGGCCGGTTTTAAATTTCTAAGTTTGTTATCCAAGTTTGGATGTGTCGGAAATATGTTGGCCTGATCGACGTTCGGATATTTAATTGATAAGATGGGATAAGTTTGGGTACTCGGTCCCGTACGAAGCTGCCTGCTGCTGACAGCTTGTGGCTGGTGTCGTCCCGCGGGGGAGTCACGCCTAGCAAATCCAATCCCGGGACTACGGGATTGGAAAAAACAATCCCGGGATTGGCCGTAATTTACAAAAAGCCTGGAAAACTGTGATTAAGTATACTTTTGTATATATTGACGATAATTATAGTAAATTAATACTATTTTGTTTATTTAAAATACAAAACAATTATTTAAATAGCATAAATGATTAACGGTGAAAGATACAAATCTGTATTACAATAATAGTATTATTACGTGGACGTTTGGTCTCACATTGGAGCAATAAACTAATAAAGCAACTCAAGATTGGGTTTTTAACACTGTAATATGTATTTAAATTGGTAGAAAACTCTTTCAAAACTATATTAACTTTAAAAATATATATTAACTTATTATTAAGACAAGTTATGAATAAATCCTACTTGACAAAACAAAACTAGAGACAAAACTATCCTTTCAATAAACACAATACTCTCATAATAAAATCATGTAAAAATTAGTAAACGATCTAAAATTAACTTAAAAACAATTAAAATGTTGATATTTAATGAATTTACGTATATACCTACCTACCTTCTTGTTTTAATACCTCAATACCTTAATTTTCCCTACTTATTTTTTATACTGGGATCAAAACAAACTAAATTTGTTCTTAGTACAAAGAAAAAAGAATCAATGATCATAAAAAGGCATAATTATCTGATAAACATCACTTAAAGTAAAATATGATTGTTTCAAGTGACTGTAAGAAATTGGACCAATTGGATTAATTGGTCATGTTAGAAACATCACCTGTATTGCTAACTTGAGACAAATTGGCAATCCCGAAAATCCCGGGATTCGGCGTTAGAATCCCGGGATAGAATAAGCCGATAAATTGAGCGGGATCCCGGGATGCGGGATTGGATTTCCCTAGTCACGCCTGGCTCATCCCCCGTGACGCGCCCCGGCTCCCGCGGTATGTGTGACGCTGTCACGCCGTCACGCTCCACCTCGCGCTAGAGAGTGACACAGATGCACTACAGACACCTCTCCGTTGTCACCAGGGAAACCGCGCCGTCGTATTCAAACTGTCACTGATTCGTTGTGGCCGAGCTTCTTCGGTGAGCGGCGGGAAAGCTGATTTGTTTTCGTAGATAGTCTGGGAGTTTAGTAGGACTGGGGCAGTCAGCGGGTTTGTAAAACGTGGTATATTCACCCCTACTCACCTAGCGATTTATATGGGAAAAATTTCAAAATCGCAAGTAGTACAGTTTAAAAAATTGTAAACATTGAAAATTGTGGGTCTTTTTAGAAGATTATTATTTGTGATGCCGGTATTGAAATTTTGCTCACTGAAATCTCTAGGTATTGTTTTGCTCTTAAAATGATCCATAAAACAACAATATCGGATAATCTGTTGAGGAAGGACGGGCTTTGAAAGTTAATTGGCCTTAAGGGGGAAGCTTGAAGAAACGCGAAAGGTTTCGTGAGCGGAGCCCCCTCTTGAAGGGTCGGGGCGGCTCGGGGGAGACTCAAGAGCTACTCCCCATCGCCCATCGCTCTTCCCCCGAGTCCTGGGGGGGGGGGGGGCTCTAGGGTTGGTGGAAGTTGGAAAGTCGGGAAAAGAATTTGAACCGCTAATGTTTGCTCTTCGCAAGTCGTGTAGTCCATCCCAGACTATGTGAGAACTATACAAAGCCCTGCTGCTTACTGTTGACATAGCCATCACTCAGAGGGGGCTCCAGTCGCGTAACGTTTCACGTTTATGTCCGCGTCTATTATGAGGTCAATGTCAACTTTCAAATCCCGTCCCTCCTCAATGGTCTATTCAAAGTCATTTTTTCATGGCTCATTCAAGAGAAATAACCTAGCGATTTCACTGAGCAGAACTTCACTATCACCAATAATAATCGTTCAGTAACATTTAAAAATACATATTTGTGTTGTGAGTTAACTGTTTGTGGTATCAAAATAATGCTTACTGAACTCGCTAGGTATTCTTATGCTCTATATAAATACCCATAAATCAACAGGTTCGGATAATCCGTTGAGAAGCGACATTTATAAGTTAACGTTGGTCTAATGGGATAATCAGATGGGAGCCCCATCTTAAATAGTTTAATAAGTAATAGTATAACTTTAATAAGAGACTGTTGTTACGCGAATAAAGATTGGCTGCATTCTTACTAAAATATAGCAAACTTCATTCGGAAGTCTTTACGTTCTGCGACACAGATCTCAGAAACACCACCTTCCTTGGTGTGGAGGTAGGACTGAAAATATCTTATTAAACCATCATAAGGGTTCCTCTTCACGGGCAAGCTAATGTATATCCTAGCCTCTAATATGAGTAAGGTTTGCGTGCGCCCGTGCTTGCTTGCGACTCTTATCTCAAAAACGGCACCAACGATTTCCTTCAAAATTTGGAAATTAACTAATTTCTGTGATAAAAATAAGTTCTAGAATAAATCCCCAGAATAAATCAAATACTGTAAAAAACGAGGATGAAAAGTTACAAAAATTAACATTGGGCTTATGGAGTTTAAAATTAAAGAAAAGAATTGCTCATAATCGCCCAGGGATTTGGCAAAGTAATACTCGTGTTGTTTATAATTGTTGACGTGTGGTTTCCTGAGAGCAGTGACTAACACTGTTGAGTGAAGATTGCATATATAGTATGGTCATATCCGGAATAAATCAAAGGGACATTGAGCTAGAAATATCTACTGTAGGGACCCTTAAAATACAGAAAAGAGGCAAATGAGATATAAAAATCTGATAATCAGTTGAGGGAAGTGGTGAAATATTACTCCAAGTCACCTAATCAAACTGACTGGCCTTCCCCGAGCAAATCTCGGCCCCCAGGTACTCTACTATTAATGAATAGGAATCATTTGATTTTGTATTCAACAGCTGATGATCCATTGGTTCACAGTAATACAGCAGAGGGTTTCTTGTTAAACAATGTTTACTGTAGCTGCAGCTACACTGTAAGCTCTGGTGTAATTGCATTCTGGGCTTATTGATCTGCCGATGTTACGAGGGCGAAGGCGAGGGCGGATATTTGGCGGGAGATTTAGAGTTTTGGAGGGAAGGGGACAAGGGGACTTCTACATTCTGAAGTGGGGTTTCATTTTGTTAGCAAAGGGGAATAATCTTGGTTGGTCCTAACCGAACCTTTTTTGGCAATTAGATGTGCATTTGTAATTAGCGTGTCCTCGGGTCATTTTCGTGCACGTCGATTTAAAATGAAAGAGTGAAAACTAGTTTATTTATATTTTGAATCATAAAACTGAGTAAACAAAGTCGGTATATCGAAGGTTCGCGGACAGAAACCCACGTTGTTATACTAATAAAGGAGAAAGTACCTGCGGGGCAGAGCTTTGCTCGGGGAAGGTAGGTCAGTTTGTTTATATCTCCTAGTCATTTTTCGCCCAAGCCCCCCTACTGACGAGTAGATGCTTAGGCGATTTGCCTCTTTTCTGCATGTTTAGGGTCATTCCAATTATTATTATTATAGCTCAAAGAACAGATTTTCTAGAAGAAAAATTAAAAATGAAACCTTTTTGTAGACCATTTGGGTTTTGGACGAGTAATAAGTTAAAAAAAAACTCAGTCATTACTTTATTTAAAATTTGATTAGAGTATGTCTAAAGGATAAGATAGATATACATTTCTTCCATGGATTTTTTAGTCGAAACCATGTGGTTTATACACATCGCACACCAGCTGTTTTGGAACTTTTTTACTCGCGTTCAACCAGGTTTTACACGGTAATACAGTAGGAGCCGGGAAGGGGTAGTTGTCACCCCGCGGCACCGCACCTTGCAAGGGTTCTTACTCGGGACGTTTTAATTAGCAGACTACTAGACAAGGCGTCCGACGCGTGCCCGAGGGCGGGTTGAACTTGTAAGGGGTTGTTTTGTCTCGCCCCCCTCCCCTCCCCCCTTCTCCTCCCCCGGTGCCGCGACTTGGCTGTTATGACTCCCTTTGTGTCTTGGAAGTGCCCAATGTCGACTGTCATTGTAAGCCATACAGTTCAGTTGTGCGTCCGTTTCCAAAATACAACAATCCTGTGAGGGGGCTCCAGCCACGCAGGAATTTCGCGTTTCTGCCTGCTCCCCCTTAAGGCCTATGTTAACTTCAAAGACTGTCTCCTCATCCGATTGGTCTACAGTAGGTTTATGGATGATTTAGAGTAAAAAATACTTAACTAATTCAGTGAGCGAAATTTCAATATCATAAATAATCATTGTTTAAAAAAATCCCAAGCGTCTAATATTTACGATTTGTTGAGGTGAATTGTTTGTGATATCGAAATTCTGCTCACCGAGATCGATTGGATTTGTTTTGCCCTTTAAAGTGAGCCAATCATCAACGATTTTGATATCCGAGTAGGAGAGAAGTTAACATTGGCCTTATGGGAGAAGCAGGTGTCTTACCATGAGACCTACGGTAATAGCTTCTTTCCCCTATAGGGGAAATTCGCTAAAACAAAAAGAAAATTTTAAAAATTAACATTGGGCTTATGGAGTTTCAAATCAAAACAAAAGAATCATACAGCTGTTTATAATAAATCAGTGAACTGTCAAAGTAATACTCGTGTTGTTTATAATTGTTAACATGTGGTTTCCTAGAGGAGAGCAATGACTAAAACTGTTGAGTGAAGATTTCATATAGAGTTGTCATATCCTTAATAAATCAAAGGGGCATTGAGCTATAAACATCATCTGGAGTGACCTTAAAAATGCCATAAAGAGGCAAAATAAGCTATTCAAATCGGTCTATTAGTAGGGGGAAGTGGTGAAATATTATCCCAAGTCATCTAAACAAACTGACCGTCCTTCCCCGAGCTAAGCTCGTCCCCCAGGTACTAACGGTTAAGCTGCAACTAGTTATTTAATCCAATTACAAGTCTGTAATCACAGTGAGCCGTCACTGGGGCTGGGGCGTGTTGACAATGGATTGCTCATCTGCTGCCAACAGTTCTCGGTATCTAGCGGCTAGGCTGCGAGTCTGCGAGTGTGGGCCAAATTGTTTCCACTTGTGAACGTCTGTATTGTTTGTCATTTTAAATTTCTGTATACCCAAGGTGATAAAGGTATAGAATAATCTGCGGTGTCAGTTCGAGAAAATTTAGAACATTTCGATTTGTCTAAAGGACGTGATGCAGTGTAAAATGGGCATTGTCAATGATTATAGCTTAACTGCACTTCGAACGTATGTGCATTTTAAATAGAAAAAAGTAGTAATAAAAATAAATACCCCCGTCGCAGCAAACCTGCGTACTCAGCGTATTTCCTATGCATGAATATATTTCTTACTACCACATAAAGCCACTTACCAAGTTTCATAAAAACACTTAAATAAGTACCGGTAAGTGATATATAGCATTTTATTTATTCTCCATAAGACTAACATTAGGGCTGAGAACGCAGGTTTGCTGCAACGAGGAAGATAAAAATGAGGTTTTTTTTGCAGTTATCAATATAACTCAATCAGGTGAAGCTACATACCAAGTTTTAATGATTTATGTTCATAATTAAGGGAGATATTAAAGCTTTACGTATTGTCCTTAAGAATAACATTAGGGATAAGAATGCAGGTTTGCTGCTAAGAGGATAATCAACAAAAAATCAATTTTTTGTGCAAATATCAATGTACTAGGTGAAGCCACATACCAAGTTTCATCAATATCCGTTCATAAATAATCGAGATATCAAATTTTAAATATTCTCCATAAGGATAACGTTGGACAACGTACTGTGTTTAGCACTTTGAATATCTCGGCAACGGTTGGATGTAGAATCACAATTTAAACACCAAAATGATTGTTTTGTAGAGCCAAACTGATTGGTAAAAGCAAATGTGAAGTTTACAGTAAAATTAACTTAGGAAAAGCCAAAAACCTTTTTCCCATAAGATTGACATAGGAGATTTTATGAGCAGGTTTTTTTGGATTTTCTCCGCAACCACTTAACCTAGCTTAATAATTCAAAAAACTATATCATTTGTTTTTTCAAGCTCTATAACATGGTCAAAACCAAAGTTATTATTTTTTTTAATTTTAGGGTGAAAAATGCTAAAAACTGATTTTTGGAAAATTTAAAACCCCCATAAACCCCCCTTCCCATGGCCCGATTTTTCTGGTTTTCGAACTTAGTCATAAATGTCACTTTACACATTTGGGCCAAATTTCATCGAAATCGGACGTTTTTTACTTAAGTTATCGCATTCACGGACACACACACACACACACACACACACACACACACACACACACACACACACACACACACACACACACACACACACACACACACACATATATAAATTTGAACGAATAGTGTTTTAGTCATCTGGGGACCTAAAAAAAATTTGTCATGGTCTCGGGCTTAAATCTTACCATGAGACCTACGGTAATAGCTTCTTCCCTATAGGGGAAATTCGCTAAAATTATCTGTTATAAAAAATAAGTAATCAGGAATTTATTAAGTTTTAAATTATAGTTTCATAAAGTACTTTATGAAAAAAACATCTTCTGTAATGGACCCAGATTATTTCTCTATTGATGCTTGACGATTACGCTTTACGTATTGAAACAGCTATTAATGATCCTGGCTAAAGAATCAGTCGGTCTATATAGTCAGTAACAAGGCTACACAAGGCATCTCACCCATTCTACACTCATTCATATTCGCTTTACAATACGCCCTAGTTGCGTCGACGTCCTATACAGTGATTAAGCTCATGCAAAATCATGCGATGGTTTAGTGAGAATACAAATAAATTTTAATTTTCACGTCTTTCCTATTTCCTTGCCGATGTTTAAAAATCAGTTTGCATGGAGCCCTGGTGGGCCCCCATGAGTCGTGGGCTTTCTGAGTGGGTTGCCCCGACCCCGCTTCTTTTTCGTTTTATTTTGGCCCCCATTACTGCCCGCCCATATCTGACGAGGCTGTTATCCCCAGTTGATGCATGCAAATGTAGGGCTGTAGTTATCTGCCTACTGAGGTGTGTTCTGTCCGGATAATCTAAGCCTGAACTAGGCCTGCAGTAGAGTTAAAATTACGTGGGGCCTGTCGCCATCAGACTATATACATCAACTGGTGCTCCAGCCGCAATGAAATTCTTCTGACCCTCTAGAGGGTCACTACCGGATGAATTGTATATCTGAAATAATCAGACGTCCTCTTTAAGGTTTATCCTCCCAGCTTTTGAGAAAAATTAGTATTGTACGGCTTTTACCGGGACGTTGTGTATTCATTAAATAAAATTAACAGTTTAGCCTATTACTATTTTTTAATTAGGTTACATGTTTCTGAGTGTTTCTTCGCTTTGCCCATTTGTGACTCCGGTTGGGGAAGAGTCTTATTAATACTCAATACTCTTTATTCGGCGTGTAGATAAACTCAGTATCAGCACTGAATTTGTCGAAGGAATATATTGTTTATTTATTTACAAAGTCATAATTTCAGTTACGGTACGTCGAAAACACAGCAATTTCAAACCGAGGACTGCAGATGACAAAATCTTAAACCGAAAAGAATTTGTAATGTATAACTTATTTACTACTTATATATTACAAGTCTAAATAGAGATAGGCCTACATATTAAATAAGTTAATTTTTGATTATAGTTTAACAACATTATAGACAGTAATCATGTTTACAATTTCGTTGGGATCCCTGACAGAATTAGAGGATTTGAATAACAAAATTGGAAATTATTATTTAAGAAATTATTGCTGACATTTGCAATTACTGGAAGAAAGAAATAACCGAACTTGATTGAATTGGAAATTGATTATACTTACATACGCATGTATTTGAACAATACTAATTGTATACCGGCATTACACAATTTGATGACAGGTTTACATTACGTTTTGCATGTTGTGTCTTACTTAAAAAAAATAACCCCGTCGCAGCAAACCTGCATACTCACCGAATTTCCAATGGAGATATAAATGTCTTAATACTACATAAAGCCACTTACCAAGTTTCATAAAAATATATTCACAAATAAGCGATATATACAATTTTAATTATTCTCCATAAGAACAACATTGGGGCTGAGTACGCAGGTTTGCTGCAACAAGGAACACAAAAAATTGGTTTTTATGCTAATATCCATATAATTCAACTAGGTGAACTCGTATACCAGTATTTATTCATTTATGTTCATAATTAAGGGAGACAGAGCATTTAATTATTCTCCATAAGAATAACATGGGGCTGAGTACGCAGGTTTGCTGCTACGGGAGAATTTGGCAAACACTTTTTTTGAGCAAATATCAATAGACCACAACGAGATGAAGCTGTATACCAAGTTTCTTCAGTATACGTTCATAAATAAGCGAGATATAAGTTTTTCTTATTCTCCATAAGAATAGCATGGGACAACGTACTGTGTTTAGCACTTTCAATATCTCAGTAACCAATTGACGTAGAGGAATGATCAAAATACCAAATTGTGTGTTTTTTAAGCTGAACCCAATGGTGAAAACTAAAATTTGACTATTTCAAAAATTATATGTCAAAAATTCAAAAACCCCATTTTTGGGGTACAAACCCCCCCTAAATACCCCTTCGGATAGAGCGATCTGGCTGGTTTTCGAACTTAAAGTCATAAATGTCGCTTTACACGTTTATATCAAGTTTCATCAAAATCGGATCATTTTTACGAGAGTTATCGTGCCTACGGACACACACACACACATATATCTATATATACAGTTTCGAACGAATGGTGTTTTTTGGGTCTGGGGACCTCAAAACGAAAAGTTCTCATGGTCCCGGGCCTAGGTCTTACCATGCTGACCACGGTAATAGCTTCTTCCCTATAGGGGAAATTCGCTAAAAAAAAACGGGTGCAGGTTCTAATGCTAAATAATATCATTGTAAATCGTTCTCTTTTACAACTGGTGCTCATTGATTCACCGGATTGTGTTAGAGAGGCCAATCCATCGCCAGAGGGTGTGGCCGCGGCCGGGTGTCAGACCAGATCTATAATTTCACGTGCATACCTCAACGAAATGTAGTTTAAAATATAAATTGTCTATCTTAAATTACGTTTGAAATCTTTTAAAAATTTACGCAATTTAAAATTTAGCGAGGACTCCAGTTTACCTGGTTCTACCATAGGTACCAATCAGTACCAATGTTAACTTTCAACGTTCATAGCCCTCCACAGCAGATTATACAAAATCTCTGATTTATAGGTAATTTTAAAGAGCGAACAAGTTCGCACGCATCACGCTTACGTGAGGGAAGTGAATTTCCACATACAAAACTTTTAAAACTCAAAACCAGTGTAAAAATATACATTTATTCAAATTTTATTGAAATCTGAAAACATTGATTTTTTGGCTCTTCTGGTGCTCCTGGTTTCATTTAGAAAATAAAATTGTTCAGTATTAGAACTTTAAGAAGAAAAGTTCGAGACAACCTCATTGTTGCAGAACTGTAGACAATTCTATTATCATAAACATGTTAGTTATTTTGTAAAACAAACATTATTGTTTGAAAATCTCTTATTAAAGACCTTAAATTTATTTATTTATTTACCTGCAATGCTAGGAATACAAGCATAGATTAAGCATACTCCTAAGGAGTATGCTTAATCTATGATACAAGGTTAGGAGAATTTGCGCATTACAAGGTTAGGAGAATGTCCAGTCATGCTTGAAAGTAGGCGAAAGTAGTTGCTGGGGATGATACAAATACACCAACAAATGAATAACATTGCTTTTCTAATGTAAAAATACCATAAGACAACGTACTGTGTTTAGCCGATATACATTTTCCTTAATAACTTGGTAAATATTTATGCTAGAATGACGAACAACTTTCGCCTCACTAATTTACATCTTTTTACATGCATTAATGTTACATCCGGGGCTTTTCTGCCCCTTTTTGGGCCCAAAACTCGAAATTTGAAAGAATAATCCCCAATAAAGGGGGTTAGAGTTTTCCGATTGTTTTGTCCAACGAACTTGTCCAACTGATTATAGAAAGGAACATCCCTACCAAAATTGAAGTAAATCGGACAAAAAACGCGACCGCCAGAGTGCATACACACACATATTATATAATTTTTAACGACCCCCCAAAACGTGTTCAGGGGGTCACGCTAGGAACTTCTATGGTGGTCCTGGGCTTAAGTTTCACCGTGCGGGTCATGCTAACAGTTCACTAATAACAATAACAATTGTAGTTTATGTAGTCATTGCTAATAATACTTGGCGATTTCACTGAGCAGAAGTTCAGTACCTCAAACAGGTTCCCCGTGAGTTTTGGAAATTTATTGAACATTATGAATCAAGAATCAAGAATACTTTATTGTCACACGACTATATAAATACAGCATTGACAATCGTCACAAATACAAACTTAAATAGCTAAAATAACAGACTGCTAAAATACATCATTCATTTCCAACTAAACATCCCTTCTTTAAGATATATAATCTTTAACACTGTAGTACTCTTTTTCAATCAAGTATTTTTTTAGTCTATATCTAAATTTTACAACATCCACCTGAGTTTTCAGAATTTGGGGGAGAACATTAAAAAGCTTAATGGCAGAATAGTAAGTTTGGTTTTGAAAGGAAGTTGTGTTGTGTCGGGGAATATGGATTAGGTTAGTGTTGCGGAAATTATATCTATTGGCAATGCGTTGAGGAAAAACGTGTTTGTTTTTAACCAGAAATGAAAGGCACTCTAAAATGTAACTCGATGGAAATGTTAGCAAGTTGTTTGCCGAAAACACACCTCTGCATGAGGCGTATCGGTCCATACCATAAATCAGTCTTATGGCTTTTTTCTGCAGTGAAAATATTTTCTTAGTTCTAGAAGACTCTGCTCCCCATATTGTGACCCCGTATGAAATATGAGGAAATAGGCAACCAAAATAAGCCGTCAGGAGAATTTCTCTGTTGGAGAATTGGGAGAGTCTTCGAAGAAGAAATATGCTACTATTGATTTTGCTTGAAACCTTTTCAATATGTTTCGAAAAGTCTAGTCGGGAGTCAATAATGACCCCTAGAAAATTTGTGACATAACAAGATTCAATGTCGTCCTCACCTATTGTTATTACTGCAGAATCTACTGAATCCCTTAATCTAAAGTCTATAAAATTAGTTTTTTCAGGGTTAAAAACCAGATGATTGTCACTTAGCCACTGTAATAAAATACTACATTGTATAAAAGTTTTAAGCTCTAGATTCTCTCGGGAATCATCAACAACACACAGAGAGGTATCGTCCGCAAATAAGCAAACATTGGCAGGGAATAATTTTTGAGGCATATCGTTTATAAACAAAAGAAAAAGAATTGGACCTAAGACAGTCCCCTGAGGAACACCAGCAGTTACTACAATCTCTTTGGATTTCTCGGAGCACAAGCAACCATTATTATCAATGAAAGATATTTCAACAGATTGTGTTCTTCCCTTGACAAATGCTGAAATCCAATCAAAAGCTTTACCTCTAATACCAAAATATTTCAATTTTTCAAGTAACAATTTATGGTTAACCATATCAAAAGCCTTACGAAGGTCAAAAAATATTCCGAACACATTCTTATGGTCATCCAAGGCTCTAGAGATATTGGAAATAAAGCTGAATAGAGCATCGGTTGTGGAATTATTTTTCCTAAAACCAAATTGTTGTGAAAATAGAGAATTATTAATTGTTAAAAATTTATAGAGACGATCAAGATATATTTTTTTCAAAAATCTTAGAAAAACTTGAAGTGATAGAAATTGGCCTGTAGTTGTCTTTTTTAAACACATCGTTCGCTATGGAATTTACTGAACGATTATCGTTTAATACAGACATTTTTCTCTCTGAAATCACTAGGTATTTTTTTCTCCATAAAACGAGCTAAAAAATCGACGCTATCAAATAATCCGTTGAGGAGGGAACATTAACATTGGCCTATGGGAGAAGCAGGTGGAAATGTTTCGTGACTGGAGCCCCCTCTTGAGGTGTCCTCTCTCCCAGGTGATGTAGCGTAGCTTTATTTCTAATCCCCCTCCCCTACGCCTACAGAGGATTGTGGAAGGGCCGCACTGCCGCACTGTGTGTTGGATCTGCATCGTTAGTTTATTGACAATGTTTACCCTGCATACGGTATAAGGAGCCCTACCATAAGTTCTGATCATCAACCCCGGAGTTCCAAACAGGCGCGAATACAAGGGGGAGGTCATGGGGGTCACGAACCCCCCCCCCCCCCCCAAAAAAAAGAATGAAACAGACCTTTACGCATTTTACCCATTTTTCACCGTGAAGGTTATTGTATTTTTGACAATTTAGATTTTTTTGCTCATGACCCTCCCCTAAAATGATGGTCCGTATCCGCCCCTGGTTCTAAGTCTAATCCCGGACATTATTTTTAATATTTTGAGATGGTAAGGTGAAGAGAGGGCTTGTTAGTTAATACATTAACAAAATAATATTAAAATTATAATTCTAATTTTTTTACTGTCTAAGAAATTATTTTGTGGAAAACAATGCTAGGAAATATGAATTCGCTTTGAAGTTTTTTGTTAAATACACATTTTCTTTTCAGACTCATTTCTAAGCAGTACTGTTTGTATTAAATTATGAACAAAAATACACAACACAAGGACATTTGCAAAGAAAAACACTATGCAACGTTATAGTTTTAAAACGATGAGTGTAAATGACAACTCGTCGAGTGGCTTCCAAACTCAAGTCTCAAGACTGGCGGCAGGCGGTTGTTTTACGAGTCTAAAACATAGCACGGTAAAATTTCCCATTCTACTTGCCCCCAGTCTCAAAAATCCCGGACACTATCCAATCCCGGACACAGCCTAAAATCCCGGACTGTCCGGGCTAATCTCGGTCGCATGGTAAGCCTTGGATGAGGTGTAGTCGTGTGTTGAGCGGCGCTGTCGTCACCACGTGGTCGCCATATGTCACACACAGACAGCTGGTCGGCGTCGCCTTGTGAACTCTACTGGCTTGTGTTGTGCGCGCATAACGGAGCATTACCGCTACATCTGTCGTCCGTCGCATCGTCCGCGCTGTGCGTATGGCGGCCGTTGTTTCCAGATTCATTTTGGTGGACTCCCCAGAAATGGTACCAAAAATTCCTCACCCTCCCCTATCAAGACGGGGCTCCAGTCAGGACACATTTGGTGTTTTCTACCCCCCCCCCCCCAAGGCTGATGTTAACTTTCAAAGTCCGACCCTGCTCAACGGATTATCAGATATAGCTCGTTTTTAACAACGAAAAAATACTTAACAATTTTAGTGCCCAGAATTTGATTAAAAATCGCTATTATTGAATATTTTGGAATGTTATTGAACTATTATTTATTTATGATGTAAAGATTGTTGTCAATTAAGTTGGGCCGTAAATCAGCGACTGTTGATAATCCATTGACGAGGGATGAAAATTGAGGGTGAAAATTAACATTGACCCATGGGAGAAGCAGGTTGAAACGGAAATGTAAAAAGTAGTACAGCGCTTCAGTGGCCGGTTTTAAATTTCTAAGTTTGTTATCCAAGTTTGGATGTGTCGGAAATATGTTGGCCTGATCGACGTTCGGATATTTAATTGATAAGATGGGATAAGTTTGGGTACTCGGTCCCGTACGAAGCTGCCTGCTGCTGACAGCTTGTGGCTGGTGTCGTCCCGCGGGGGAGTCACGCCTAGCAAATCCAATCCCGGGACTACGGGATTGGAAAAAACAATCCCGGGATTGGCCGTAATTTACAAAAAGCCTGGAAAACTGTGATTAAGTATACTTTTGTATATATTGACGATAATTATAGTAAATTAATACTATTTTGTTTATTTAAAATACAAAACAATTATTTAAATAGCATAAATGATTAACGGTGAAAGATACAAATCTGTATTACAATAATAGTATTATTACGTGGACGTTTGGTCTCACATTGGAGCAATAAACTAATAAAGCAACTCAAGATTGGGTTTTTAACACTGTAATATGTATTTAAATTGGTAGAAAACTCTTTCAAAACTATATTAACTTTAAAAATATATATTAACTTATTATTAAGACAAGTTATGAATAAATCCTACTTGACAAAGCAAAACTAGAGACAAAACTATCCTTTCAATAAACACAATACTCTCATAATAAAATCATGTAAAAATTAGTAAACGATCTAAAATTAACTTAAAAACAATTAAAATGTTGATATTTAATGAATTTACGTATATACCTACCTACCTTCTTGTTTTAATACCTCAATACCTTAATTTTCCCTACTTATTTTTTATACTGGGATCAAAACAAACTAAATTTGTTCTTAGTACAAAGAAAAAAGAATCAATGATCATAAAAAGGCATAATTATCTGATAAACATCACTTAAAGTAAAATATGATTGTTTCAAGTGACTGTAAGAAATTGGACCAATTGGATTAATTGGTCATGTTAGAAACATCACCTGTATTGCTAACTTGAGACAAATTGGCAATCCCGAAAATCCCGGGATTCGGCGTTAGAATCCCGGGATAGAATAAGCCGATAAATTGAGCGGGATCCCGGGATGCGGGATTGGATTTCCCTAGTCACGCCTGGCTCATCCCCCGTGACGCGCCCCGGCTCCCGCGGTATGTGTGACGCTGTCACGCCGTCACGCTCCACCTCGCGCTAGAGAGTGACACAGATGCACTACAGACACCTCTCCGTTGTCACCAGGGAAACCGCGCCGTCGTATTCAAACTGTCACTGATTCGTTGTGGCCGAGCTTCTTCGGTGAGCGGCGGGAAAGCTGATTTGTTTTCGTAGATAGTCTGGGAGTTTAGTAGGACTGGGGCAGTCAGCGGGTTTGTAAAACGTGGTATATTCACCCCTACTCACCTAGCGATTTATATGGGAAAAATTTCAAAATCGCAAGTAGTACAGTTTAAAAAATTGTAAACATTGAAAATTGTGGGTCTTTTTAGAAGATTATTATTTGTGATGCCGGTATTGAAATTTTGCTCACTGAAATCTCTAGGTATTGTTTTGCTCTTAAAATGATCCATAAAACAACAATATCGGATAATCTGTTGAGGAAGGACGGGCTTTGAAAGTTAATTGGCCTTAAGGGGGAAGCTTGAAGAAACGCGAAAGGTTTCGTGAGCGGAGCCCCCTCTTGAAGGGTCGGGGCGGCTCGGGGGAGACTCAAGAGCTACTCCCCATCGCCCATCGCTCTTCCCCCGAGTCCTGGGGGGGGGGGCTCTAGGGTTGGTGGAAGTTGGAAAGTCGGGAAAAGAATTTGAACCGCTAATGTTTGCTCCTCGCAAGTCGTGTAGTCCATCCCAGACTATGTGAGAACTATACAAAGCCCTGCTGCTTACTGTTGACATAGCCATCACTCAGAGGGGGCTCCAGTCGCGTAACGTTTCACGTTTATGTCCGCGTCTATTATGAGGTCAATGTCAACTTTCAAATCCCGTCCCTCCTCAATGGTCTATTCAAAGTCATTTTTTCATGGCTCATTCAAGAGAAATAACCTAGCGATTTCACTGAGCAGAACTTCACTATCACCAATAATAATCGTTCAGTAACATTTAAAAATACATATTTGTGTTGTGAGTTAACTGTTTGTGGTATCAAAATAATGCTTACTGAACTCGCTAGGTATTCTTATGCTCTATATAAATACCCATAAATCAACAGGTTCGGATAATCCGTTGAGAAGCGACATTTATAAGTTAACGTTGGTCTAATGGGATAATCAGATGGGAGCCCCATCTTAAATAGTTTAATAAGTAATAGTATAACTTTAATAAGAGACTGTTGTTACGCGAATAAAGATTGGCTGCATTCTTACTAAAATATAGCAAACTTCATTCGGAAGTCTTTACGTTCTGCGACACAGATCTCAGAAACACCACCTTCCTTGGTGTGGAGGTAGGACTGAAAATATCTTATTAAACCATCATAAGGGTTCCTCTTCACGGGCAAGCTAATGTATATCCTAGCCTCTAATATGAGTAAGGTTTGCGTGCGCCCGTGCTTGCTTGCGACTCTTATCTCAAAAACGGCACCAACGATTTCCTTCAAAATTTGGAAATTAACTAATTTCTGTGATAAAAATAAGTTCTAGAATAAATCCCCAGAATAAATCAAATACTGTAAAAAACGAGGATGAAAAGTTACAAAAATTAACATTGGGCTTATGGAGTTTAAAATTAAAGAAAAGAATTGCTCATAATCGCCCAGGGATTTGGCAAAGTAATACTCGTGTTGTTTATAATTGTTGACGTGTGGTTTCCTGAGAGCAGTGACTAACACTGTTGAGTGAAGATTGCATATATAGTATGGTCATATCCGGAATAAATCAAAGGGACATTGAGCTAGAAATATCTACTGTAGGGACCCTTAAAATACAGAAAAGAGGCAAATGAGATATAAAAATCTGATAATCAGTTGAGGGAAGTGGTGAAATATTACTCCAAGTCACCTAATCAAACTGACTGGCCTTCCCCGAGCAAATCTCGGCCCCCAGGTACTCTACTATTAATGAATAGGAATCATTTGATTTTGTATTCAACAGCTGATGATCCATTGGTTCACAGTAATACAGCAGAGGGTTTCTTGTTAAACAATGTTTACTGTAGCTGCAGCTACACTGTAAGCTCTGGTGTAATTGCATTCTGGGCTTATTGATCTGCCGATGTTACGAGGGCGAAGGCGAGGGCGGATATTTGGCGGGAGATTTAGAGTTTTGGAGGGAAGGGGACAAGGGGACTTCTACATTCTGAAGTGGGGTTTCATTTTGTTAGCAAAGGGGAATAATCTTGGTTGGTCCTAACCGAACCTTTTTTGGCAATTAGATGTGCATTTGTAATTAGCGTGTCCTCGGGTCATTTTCGTGCACGTCGATTTAAAATGAAAGAGTGAAAACTAGTTTATTTATATTTTGAATCATAAAACTGAGTAAACAAAGTCGGTATATCGAAGGTTCGCGGACAGAAACCCACGTTGTTATACTAATAAAGGAGAAAGTACCTGCGGGGCAGAGCTTTGCTCGGGGAAGGTAGGTCAGTTTGTTTATATCTCCTAGTCATTTTTCGCCCAAGCCCCCCTACTGACGAGTAGATGCTTAGGCGATTTGCCTCTTTTCTGCATGTTTAGGGTCATTCCAATTATTATTATTATAGCTCAAAGAACAGATTTTCTAGAAGAAAAATTAAAAATGAAACCTTTTTGTAGACCATTTGGGTTTTGGACGAGTAATAAGTTAAAAAAAAACTCAGTCATTACTTTATTTAAAATTTGATTAGAGTATGTCTAAAGGATAAGATAGATATACATTTCTTCCATGGATTTTTTAGTCGAAACCATGTGGTTTATACACATCGCACACCAGCTGTTTTGGAACTTTTTTACTCGCGTTCAACCAGGTTTTACACGGTAATACAGTAGGAGCCGGGAAGGGGTAGTTGTCACCCCGCGGCACCGCACCTTGCAAGGGTTCTTACTCGGGACGTTTTAATTAGCAGACTACTAGACAAGGCGTCCGACGCGTGCCCGAGGGCGGGTTGAACTTGTAAGGGGTTGTTTTGTCTCGCCCCCCTCCCCTCCCCCCTTCTCCTCCCCCGGTGCCGCGACTTGGCTGTTATGACTCCCTTTGTGTCTTGGAAGTGCCCAATGTCGACTGTCATTGTAAGCCATACAGTTCAGTTGTGCGTCCGTTTCCAAAATACAACAATCCCTGTGAGGGGGCTCCAGCCACGCAGGAATTTCGCGTTTCTGCCTGCTCCCCCTTAAGGCCTATGTTAACTTCAAAGACTGTCTCCTCATCCGATTGGTCTACAGTAGGTTTATGGATGATTTAGAGTAAAAAATACTTAACTAATTCAGTGAGCGAAATTTCAATATCATAAATAATCATTGTTTAAAAAAATCCCAAGCGTCTAATATTTACGATTTGTTGAGGTGAATTGTTTGTGATATCGAAATTCTGCTCACCGAGATCGATTGCATTTGTTTTGCCCTTTAAAGTGAGCCAATCATCAACGATTTTGATATCCGAGTAGGAGAGAAGTTAACATTGGCCTTATGGGAGAAGCAGGTGGCTGGAGAACCCTCTGAAGCCCTTAGGTATCAACCAATTCGATTCAGGGTATAATAATTATCATATTACCTTAAACCCCAATTTAAACTTCCGTTCTCAATATTTTAACTGTAAATAATAACCCTATCGAAAAAGGAAGTAGGGTGAAGTGGGGTAAGTGCAACCACAGGGCAAGTATGGCCACGGCTGCTTATGTAGCTAAAAAATTATTATTTTTGAGAAATAACCACTTGGTTTGTAATTTTAGAATGTTTTCTTTATATATTCAGCAAATTGTTTGAAAAAAATCAGCTTACATGCATTTGTTTTTATTTTTAGAAGATGCTTACATTTTGAATCTTAATGCAAGTTCAACCCTGAAACTTTGACATTTTTTTAAATTTTTCTTTTTCAACCTATGATAACCAAAGTTGGCAATTTTATGAAGTTTAATATGTAGTTTTCAGAAATATGCCTTTTTTTGATGTTGGATTAATAACTTTGAAATGAGAGCCATGGCTACACTTGCCCCGTCGTTTTTGCACACGGGGCAAGTGCAGCCACGGAAATTGGGGTAAGTGCAACCATGCAACCGTGCAACCTTCGCGGTAGCCTTTTCTTCTTACAACCTTCAATAAATTCTAAAAAACTCTTCTTGTAAATAGTGTTTCAAAGTGTAGAACAGTTTAAGTTTTAAAGTTGAGTTGCTGTATTTTATTTTAATTAATTTGGTCAAAAGTGTGAAAAAACAAAAGTACCGGTAACCATTAAAACAAGAAAAAACATTAGGCCTACTAATAGGCCAAACTATAAAAATGGTTTTGTAAATTAGTGTTTTAGAGTGTAGAACAGTTTAAGTTTTCAAGTTCAATTGCTTTACTTTAGTTTAGTTCATTATGATAAAAAAATTAATATGAGAAACTGTGACATTAATATTTTGTCAAAAGTATAAAATTAAGGAAAAATAAGAAAAAGAAGACCATTAAAAACAAGAAATACCCCCGTAGCAGCAAACCTGCGTACTCAGCGAATTTCCAATGGAGATGTAAATGTCTTAATACTACATAAAGCCACTTATCAAGTTTCATAAAAATATATTCACAAATAAGCGATACGTACAATTTTAATTATTCTCCATAAGAATAACATTGGGGCTGAGTACGCAGGTTTGCTGCAACAAGGAACACAACAAATGGGTTTTTATGTTAATATCAATATAACTCAACTAGGTGAAGTCATATACCAGTTTTTATTAATTTATGTTCATAATTAAGGGAGACATAGCATTTAATTATTATCCATAAGAATAACATGGGGATGAGTACGCAGGTTTGCTGCTACGGGATCCTTTGACAAAAAATTAGTTTTTTGAGCAAATATCAATAGACCATAACCAGATGAAGCCATATACCAAGTTTTGTCAGTATACGTTCATAAATAAGCGAGATAAACAATTTTTCTTTTCCTCCATAAGAATAACATTAGACAACGTACTGTGTTTAGCACTTTCAATATCTCGGTAACCAATTAACGTAGAGAAATGATCAAAATACCAAATTGTGGGGTTTAAGCTGAATCCAATGGTGAAAACTAAAATTTGAATATTTCAAAAATTATATGTGAAAAATTCAAAAAACTCATTTTTGGGGTACAAAACCCCCCAAAAATACCCTTTCGGGTAGAGGGATCTGGCTGGTTTTCGAACTTAAAGTCATAAATGTTGCTTTACACGTTTATACCAAATTTCATCAAAATCGGATCATTTTTACGAGAGTTATCGTGCTCACGGACACATATATATATATATATATATACAGTGTCGAAAAAATGGTGTTTTTGGGGTCTGGGGACCTCAAAACGAAAAGTTATCATGGTCCCGGGCCTAGTTCTTACCATGCCGACCACGGTAATAGCTTCTTCCCTATAGGGGAAATTCGCTAAAACATGAAAAGTTGTAGAAATGATGTTCTAACCAGGTGTGAATCATGTAAGTATCCTATATATTTTCATTCAAGCAATAACGTAAAATACTTATCTTTGATATTTTACCCATTTTCCCGATTATCGCGCGTTGACTCGCAACAAAGTTCGTATCTCCCAAACGGTTTAAGATAAAAATACCCCCGTAGCAGCAAACCTGCATACTCAGCGAATTTCCAGTGCATATTAATTTATCTTAATACCACATAAAGCCACATACCAAGTTTCATCAATATACATTCATAAATAAACGATTTATGACATTTTAATTATTCTCCATAAGAATAACATGGCGGCTGAGTATGCAGGTTTGCTGAAATAAGGAACACTAAAAATGGGCTTTTATACAAATATCATTATAACTCAACTAGGTTCCCACATACCAAGTTCTATTAATTTATGTTCATAATTAAAGGAGATAACACGTTAATTATTCTCCATAAAAATAACATGGGGCTGAGTATGCAGGTTTGCTACTACGGGAACTATCGGGCAAAAAATGGATTTTTGTGCAAATATCAATAGACCACAACCAAATAAAGCCATATACCAAATGTTGCCAGTTTACATTCATAAATAAGCGAGATATACAATTTTTCTTTTTCTCCATAAGAATAACATTAGACAACGTACTGTGTTTAGCACTTTCAATATCTCGGTAACCAATTGACGTAGAGCAATGATCAAAATACCAAATTGTTTGTTTTTTTAAGCTGAATTTAATGGTATAAATTAAAATTTCATTTAAATTAAAATTACATGTGAAAACCCAAAATAATATACCCCCGTCGCAGCAAACCTGCATACTCAGCGAATTTCCAATGGAGATATAAATGTCTTAATACTACATAAAGCCACTTACCAAGTTTCATAAAAATGTATTCACAAATAAGCGATATATACAATTTTAATTATTCTCCATAAGAATAACATTGGGGCTGAGTACGCAGGTTTGCTGCAACAAGGAACATAAAAAATGGGTTTTTATGCTAATATCAATATAACTCAACTAGGTGAAGTCGTATACCAGTTTTTATTCATTTATGTTCATAATTAAGGGAGACTGAGCATTTAATTATTATCTATAAGAATAACATGGGGGCTGAGTACGCAGGTTTGCTGCTACGGGAGAATTATGCAAAAACAATTTTTTGGAGCAAATATCAATAGACCTCAATGAGATGAAGCTGTATACCAAGTTTCGTCAGTATACGTTCATAAATAAGCGAGATAACAACATTTTCTTTTCCTCCATAAGAATAACATTAGACAACGTACTGTGTTTAGCACTTTCAATATCTCGGTAACCAATTGACGTAGAGCAATGATCGAAATACCAAATTGTGTGTTTTTTTAAGCTGAATCGAATGGTCAAAACTAAAATTTAACTTTTTCAAAAATTATATGTAAAAAATTCAAAAACCCATTTTTGGGGTACAAAACCCCCCCAAAATACCCCTTCGGATTGGTCGATCTGTCTGGTTTTCGAACTTAAAGTCATAAATGCTGCTTTACATGTTTATACCAAATTTCGTCAAAATCGGATCATTTTTACGAGAGTTATCGTGCTCACGGACACATATATATATATATATATATATATATATATATAGATATATATATATATATATATACAGTATCGAACGAATGGTGTTTTTGGGGTCTGGGGACCTCAAAACGAAAAGTTAGCATGGTCCCGGGCCTAGGTCTTACCATGCCGACTACGGTAATAGCTTCTTCCCTATAGGGGAAATTCGCTAAAAACACATTTTTGGGGTACAAAACCCCCCAAAAACCCCCCTTTGGATGGTGCGATTCATCTGGTTTTCGAACTCGTTCAAATAAATGGTACTTTACATATTTGTACCAAATTTCATTAAGATCGGACCTTTTTTACGAGAGTTATCGTGCTTACGGACACATATATATATATATATAAATATATATATATATATATACATATATAAAAATTTGAACGAATGGTGTTTTTGGCATCTGGGGACCTCAAAATGAAAAGTTGTCATGGTCTCGGGCTTAAGTCTTACCATGAGACTTACCATGAGGGTAATAGCTTCTTCCCTATAGGGGAAATTCGCTAAAATGAAAAAAATATTGACAGAATCAGTGAAAAACAAGCTATAACACACCTGCCCCAGTTGTCATTTACATTGCCTCTTATGGAGGATTCTATGCTGTGGTTGCACTTACCCCGGATGCATGGGGCAAGTGCAACCAGTGGACATGTTTTTTTTATTTTATTTATTTTTTTATTTATGGTAAACAGTAAAAAATTCTAATTGTAGGATATTGTAGCTAGATAAACCCTAATACTGTGTGCTGAGTTTTATTTATCTCTCCTTAATAGTTACTTCACAGTAACAGTTCAAAATTGAAAAATAAATAAACCTGGTTGCACTTACCCCACTTCACCCTAATTTATTCATTTAAAGTGCAGATAGTGTTTGTATGAAATTCCAGAGATAGGCTATCTCAATTCTTGGAATTTCCTACAAAATCAGCTGTATCTTGAATGAATAGACTAAGGAGAATGCGACTAGGTTATCTTATCGCTAACGGTGCGGTGTGCGGTCCTGTCCTTGGAAAACGTTAACTGTCAACGGTATGTTTATCTTTTACTTCCAATTCTGGAAAGAATTAAAGTATTTCATTCAACTCAAAACACCGTGTATTAGCTAGACTCAGCGACGTAGACTGGATGGACATAGTCGAGTTTAGCCTTTTGATCTAAAACAAATACTTATAGTGTCCCGCTTCCCTACCTATCACACTTGATAGGTTTACCGTTCAACCGCAGTTAAACATAAACAGAGCGTGGACGAACGGTTTTGATTTGTTTCAAGGTTATGTAGAATTTATATAGTTTTAATGGGTTTACCTTGATTATGCTAACTATCGGATTATCTGTATTACCTCTCTTCTTATGTTCGGATGATCCACTCTCACCTGCAATCCGTGTCACACTACAGTATAATTCTAATCCAACTAATTATTAATTAGAAGTATATGCCTACTGTACTCCTTAATCTAAATTGATTGTACATTATTGGCAACTATTGCCACGCGTTACACAATAAAGTGGTTTATTTATTATTGGAACAATGGTTTTATAACACACATGCTGTTGATAGTTAATTACTTATTCTAGTTCCCGTTTATTTATTTTATTTTTGTATAATAATTTATTCATTAGAAAACCCTTTTAGCTTTCCTATTTCCAACACGTATAAAACATAATTGAGTTAAATTAATCTCAGAAAATGGTTTGATTATTTTTTAACATCACCTTAAAATATATTTTGTTGTATTTAATACTTTAAAGCAAAATTTTACATCGCGTAGTAATAAAATTGTTAATTTATAAAATACCCCCGAACAGCAAACCTGCGTACTCAGCGAATTTCCACCGCATGATATATGTCTTAATACCACATAAAGCCGCATAGCAAGTTTCATAAACATATATTCACAAATAACCGATATATACAATTTTATTTATTCTCCATAATAATAATAGCATTGAGTACGTAGGTTTGCTGCAACAAGGAACACAAAATATGGGTTTTCATACAAATATCAATATAAATCACCTAGGTGAAACTATATACCAAGTTTCATCAATATACATTCATAAATAAGCGATATATACAATTTGATTTTTCCCCATAAGAATAACATGGGGGATGAGTACGCAGGTTTGCTGCAACAAGGAACACAAAAAATTGGTTTATGCAAATATCAATATATCTCAACAAGGTGAAGCCACATACTAATTTTATTAGATTATGTTCATAATTAAGGGAGACATTACATTTTACTTATTCTCCATAAGAGTAACATGTGGGCTGAGTACGCAGGTTTCCTGCCAAGGGAATAATCGGTAAGAATTGCTTTTTTTGTGCAAATAACAACAGACCACAACCAGATGAAGCCGTATACCAAGTTTCATAAGTGTCCGTTCATAAATAAGCGAGATATAAAATTTGTCTTATCCTCCTTAAGAATAACATTGGACAACGTACTGTGTTTAACACTTTCAATAACTTTGTAACCATTTGACGTAGATAAATGATCAAAACACCAAATTGTGTGTGTTTTTTTTAAGTTGAATCTAATGGTGAAAACTAAAATAGACTTTTTAAAATATTACATGTAAAGACTTAAAAAAAAAACATTTTTGGGGTAAAAAAACCCTCCCTAAAATACCACTTCGGATGAGGAGATCTGGTTGGTTTTCGAACTTAAGTCATAAATGCTGCTTCACACGTTTGTACTAAATTTCATCAAAATCGGAACATTTTTACGAGAGTTATCGCACCCACGGACATACATATACAGTTTCGAACGAATTGTGTTTTTGGGGTCTGGGGACCTCAAAACGAAAATCTATCATGGTCCCGGCCCTAGGTCTTACCATGCCGACTACGGTAATAGCTTCTTCCCTATAGGGGAAATTCGCCAACACTAAAAGTATCCATTCCTGCACATACAATCACAACAGGTTTACTGTACTTTATTGTCAATGAGTCATTTAGGCATCGTCCATTTGTTATCGTCATGTTATCAGTACAAGAGAATCATCTTAGGTTTATAGTTTCGACCTCCCTGTCTCACTTACTCTCACAGTAGGTGTATATGCCTATCTCTTTCTTTCAGCTGGAAGGTGACTCATGCCACTATATATAGTCAGTCGCCTCCAAGACTCGTAATACAGCGTGTTCTGTGGAAGATGACCCTGTAGGTTTCCCTGTAGTCTGTCTGCTGGGGAACGGCGCTGTTTAGTATGATTGATGTTTGTTTATTGTCGTAAGAAATGTTGCAGTTGATAAACACGACTTCCAGCTGTGTTTAATTTATATTTGAACTCGTCCTTTTGAATGTCGCTGAGAGGCATCCTCTCTTCCCCTTGGTTTTTTTATAAATACTAGTGGCTTGAAGGGGCCGCCCCTAACCTTGCTCAACTACTCTGTATATTCTCATTCCTTAAACTATTTACATTCAGAGGAAAATAAACACATGTCAGTTCAGTTCGTAAACAAAGTAGACTCTTAATCACATGTTTAAATGTAAACAAAACAGGCGTTTTTAAATCCCCATGCTTTCCTTATGGGGGATGTTTTATATGTTTTCTCATTTACTGGTAACCTTTTGGAAATACTGCTATTTTTCCCAAGTCCCTGGGATCGAGGCCTTTAATTTGAGCCGTATCCCACTGTCCTGCAGTTTGCCAAACTCCCACAATTTTGACTTAAAAATTTCGCTTACAGAATTATATATAAAGACGTGGTACCTATCTATTTATTTTTGAAAATCTACAAAATTTTTTAAGGGCATAGTTGCTGCTTTGGCTGTGCAGAATGTTGTGGGAATACTCCCAGTGAAAATAAAATGTAAAAATAAATGGGAATTCCGGGAATATTCCCAATGCCCTTTTCTAAATATCTTCAAAAGGAGTGAATTTATAAATACATTTGTTATGATACAATTATTGACAATGGTTTATATTTCTTGTACTGAGCTAGTTTGCATTTTAATTCAAGACTCGTAAGAAAGGGTATAGCTGACCCTGTTTTGCCTCTTTATTATTATTTTGTTATCATTAAATACTTTGCTGATGGAATGTTTCAAATATTTACTATACTGGCTCTACATAGCTATAATAGCAGAATTAAATCGCCAGTTGAGGTCGTGGTTTTCCCTGTTCGTGGTAACACCTGTTACCTGGCCCTGGGTTTGCCGGGCTATCAACCAAGATCAGCCAATACTGTAGTAGACGTGCTGCATTGCCAAAAATCCATACCAGCTGATCGGAATAACATTCGAGTGATATTTTTCAATGGCAACAGTGACAGCGTACAACATTTATTCTATGGTACAACCATGCTATTGGCTACAGCCCAACTCAATTTATTTGTCCGCTATTATAGAACAGGTTTTCAACTCATTGACCAGCATAGGCGTACTTATGGAGGGGACAATGGGGGTCATTTCCCCCCCCACTAGTGTCATTGTAGTAGACCTACAGTAAATGAAAAGTCGAGAAATCACGATCATGTGTCTTCCCCATCGAAGTACTCAAACCACGCTTATGTAACCACTAACGTTATGACCCTAATGGCTCTATGATTTTTATGGCCGAATCCCCAGGAATCTATGAATTTTGGCAATGTTTGCAGGAACGTAAATTGAAGTTCCGGGAATTTCACATTATTAGATGTGATATTTACTGTAACCTGTAGTGCCTATACCGTGTCGAGTCCCACTGTGGCTAGATAACGTCATGGTCTGAGGCACCAGGTCCCGGCAGAGTCGGGTCCCAGGTCTACAGATGCTGTATACTACAGATGCTACAGAAGCTGTGCCGCCTGGTCCCGTCATGTAGGCCTAGTCAAATGCAAATCGGAGCGAAGCGGGACCAGTGGACCGTGCTAATAGTCTATTAGTGAGTCTGGCTTTAGAAGTGCGGCACACTGTCTATCCCCAGTTATAGAGAGCATGCGCTGGATGGTCTTACCTTGATGACATGAACATGGATTGGAATGTCACCAGATTGACAGTAGTATCTCCTGGACGATCTTACCGTGATGTCATTGACTATATTGACCATATTGAAATCCTGACCAATTTGAATACTTACTAAGTTGATTGTAGGGACCCTGGCTGGTCTTACTGTGATAACATGACTGTATTGAATTCTGAACAATTAAGTTGTCCCGGCTCGACTTACCGCGACATAGCACAGCCAGATTGATTGTAGGGTCCGTCTGGTCTTACCGTGATGGGATGACCAGTTTGAAATCTTACCAGATTTATCGGAAGAACGCGTTGTACTGTTGTGGAATTTCAGAAAACCTCATATATGTATTCTTGCTATCGAAATTGTCTTGTGCTACCACTGGCTTCTACTACTGTCGTGTTCCAGATGCGCTGGAGGTGGAGGTGCCCGGCGCCATGCTGGGCGTCGCGATGCTGCTGGTCAGCGTCGTCTGCATCATCGCCTGCGTCTGCTGCAAGGAGAGGCGCAACGGGTTCAAGGTCAGTACTGCTCAACTACCGGCCTATAGTCTTGTGGAAGTCATTTTGCAAAATATGCCCAAGTGAGGGTAATTGAAAGTAGCCTACAGTGTTACATTGGTTGTGCCTTGTGGTAGTAAGGGGCGGGGCCGGATTGTTGCCGAATGCCTTTTCTCCTGCTAATATCTCGAATGAAGGACCTACGAATGATTTTATGTGCAGCCGACTAAAACGTTAAACTTGTACGTGCAACGAATGACCCGTACAAATTAAGCTCCGACGCACAACCAGTGGAAACGTGTGTTCGGAGTTGTAGTAGTGTGCGGTATTATTTGTAACTTTACTTCAGTTTGTAGAGTCTGTATTACTGAGAGGGTGTTCCAGTCACGATTTTACCTTCCCCCATAAGACCATGTTAACTTTCAAATCCCGCACCTCCTCAATGTATTTTTCGATATTATGTTTATGGTCCATTTTATAGAGCAACAAAAAATGCCCAGCGATTTTAGTGAGCAGAAATGTGTTAAACCTATAATATGTGGCAAATATTGAATATTTTAAAACTTTATTTATCGATTATTATTTTTGATATCGAAATTTTGCTCACTGAGATCGTTATGATTTTTTTTATTTATCGAATGAGCTATACACAAACCATTTCGGATAATCCTTTAAACAGATACATTGGGTCGTATGGGATGAGCTGGTGAGCGGAGCCCACTATCGGGAGAACATCTGTTCCATCTCCAGTCTGTGGGAAACGAGCTGCACGGTGAGATAGATTTACCAGCAGAATCTCGTATCGAATCCCGCCGTAGCTGGCATAGCGATGATGCAGAGCGTGGCTAATGTCACCTAATCGCCTCCGAGGACTGGCCGGACACCGCGACCGGAAGTGTAGGTGGAGCGGACGGAAGTGGGAAGTGCCACCTGAATCGATCTCATCGCCTCATTGTCACACGTTGCGGCGACATCATAGAAGCGGTTGCGACTGGAAGCTGGAAGTCGTTATAATCTCTATACATAGAACGCTAATTTCGGAACGCGTGTGTGATCAAATGGGAGAAACGCTTTGACAAATTTAAAGGTGTTATCGTGTAAATCTCTAAACAAAATGTTTAGTTTGTTGGCAAAGGATTTCTAAAGTTCGCATCTTAGTTAATGCACAGAGTAATTGGAGTTAGCCTTCTCACCTGTGGACGTTGCGTGTGAGCACAGAGAAACGAATATAGATGCCTTTGTCTGTGGTGTGAGACTGTTACGTCCTGTTGCGATCCCCACCCCTCTGTGGTCTTGTGGTCTGTGGCTGGATACCCGGTCAGTGCAACATAGGAAATCCTCTCTGATTATTTCTTCTATATCGGCGATCAAAAAATAGCCTTTTGTTTCAGATTCATCGTTGGTTGGTAAGGGTTGGTTTTAGCTTATTTAAGACATTATTGCGGCCATTTCCCAACAAATAAATGGGAATAAGAAGTTTCACGTTAAGTTTCGATATATTTTCTCTACATTCTTCTTACCTGAAGACGGGATCAGATTCTTTATCCCGAAACGCCGTGATTTATTTCTCTCATTTTGTGATGGCAAACGTCCGCAATAATCTCTGAAATAACATAAACCAGTTGTTCTCATTGTTACACTAGCAGCTAAAAAGACACTCGAACCACTGGAAGTGGAGACATTTTCTACGTGAGCGCTGCCTGTGGCAAATTTTAAAATCTCAGCGCCGTCTGCTGCTTGATGAATTGTAACTTTTACTTAGTTCGATACGCTATGGTAGTCTAATGGATATGGCAATTGATTCACGATCATGCGTTCCCAGGTTCAATTATATTCTACCTTTTCGTGTTTACTTTTTGTAGTACCAATTTTTGTTATATTTTACACAAGCCAATTTTTGTAATATGGTACAAAGAAAAGAGCCGCCATACAGCGCTCCGTGGAGTTAGGTTAGGTCATTTTACTATTATTTTTTGTACATGTAGAGTAATTTTAGAATATAAGTAGGTTTCCTCTGTTTACATTTGAAAATACTACATTTCAGAGTTTTCTCATAATAAAGCATCTGTTTCGGAAAGCTCGTTCGTCATCGGACAAGTTCGGCTTCCTTCGGGTGGCAAAGTCTCCGCTTCCAGTGGCTCGTGTGATTTGTTTAGCTGCTAGTTCATTTTTACGTTTCAAAATAAAAATTGCTGTTCAATTAATATTTGTTGTTGCTACCCAACAGGTAACAATGGAAATAAAAACATAGTTGTCCTTTTGCTCGTGATGCGACGTAACATTGTCTACAGTTAGGACCTCATTGTAATCTCTAGTACCGAAATCTCTTCTCTTGTGCAACCGTGATCTTGCCTGTTGACCATTATCGTAGCTTAATACTTATGGTATAGATATTCAGAATATATACGGTACTGTTTGATTTAACGCAATTTTATGTTCCGAGTTGTTGCCTTCTAGGTCGTACGTTAGCTTCAGAAATCAGCAAAGACGCAACAATTTGTCAATTATCTTTACGCAAGTAATTAGAATTCCAACTATTTTTAATTCACTTTAAAACTAGAGTGTGACGTAGCGAGTCAAGTGGAGCTAGAGTGAAGCGACCTGAGGTTCCAAGTTGTGATTGCTCTATATTGGATTAACACCAATTGAAATTGACTGTGGGGACTGTTGTGGGGGGAGTGTGTGTGAGAGAGAGGGTGTGAGTGGGGGAGGGGAGGAGAGGGTTGGAGTAGAGGACACTAGTTGTAATTCATCACAGTGACAGCACCTGCTGCGAAGGAGCCCCTGAAATAATGTTAATATTCTATTTGGTATCACTACTGCACTCTAGATTGCAAACTTTGGAACGGGATTAAGAAAAAAAGAAATGTCCAGATAATGTAAAAAATGCCGAAGAAACCGTCTGATTAAAGTTAATTTTAATTTGGAAAAGTTCCAAAGCCTTCCAATATAACTGGTCTGAAACAAAATTGCATAGTTATCCTAATAAATAATTGCGTAAGGACACAATTTTACGTTTTTGTATTTTTGTAGGTTTTGAATAGCCTACATCGTACGACCTATAGAAGGCTGAAATATGGATCATTCTCACAACGATCTATACTCCGATCGTTGCATTCTTAGAAAATTAAATGGGAAAGAACCCTTACAGAGCCCAATATTTTCCCATTTAAAATGTCCTTAAAAAGCGCAAAACAAGTTAAAAATTACCCAATGACCACCTTAATGATTTTTAATGTGAGTTAAAGTTTCTGCTTTTTTTATGTATTAAATTGTTTTCCTACTTTCATATCGATTTAATTTCCTCAGCATATAAAGTGTAAATATCCTCATAAAAACAAATATTAGTGAATAGAGCCCCTTCCAGCCATTAGTTTTATTGTAACTGCTAACAAACCGCCATTAGCACTGCACGCTGGGCAATCCACGTTCTGTTTTCTAGATTTACGTCAAGCAGAGAATCGTAGAGCTAATTTCTAATATTACTGCCCGCAATCATTTTCACTCTAATGAATTTTCTCCACAATTCGAATTTCCTTTTTACTTCAATCACACAACACGAAAGTTAAGATATCATGTTGTTGTTAGACTGGCAGGAACTGTGACCCATGTCCAAGAGGGGGCTCCCGTCAGGAGACATTTCGAGTGTCTATATATGGTACCGGCTTCTCCCGTAAGGCCAACTTTAACTCTCAAAGCCCGACCCTCCTCAACGGATTATCCGATATCGTTGACTTATGGTTCGTTTCAAAGTGTAAAAAACACCTAGCGATTTTAGCGATCAGAAGAAATAGTTCACACTAACAAATTTGTATTTTTTCTGACCGATTATTATTTGTGACTGACAATTTTTAGTGAATTTACTATGAAAAGTTAACTATTATCATGACACGCATGGTGAAACCTACCCGGGACCACCATAGAAGTTCCTAACGTGACCCCCTGAACACGTTTTGGTGAGTCGTTCAAAATTATATATATGTGTATATATATATATATATATATATATATATATATATATATATATATATATATATATATATATGTCTATATATTCATATTTGTGTGTGTTTGCACTCTAGCGGTCGCATTTTTTGTCCGATTTACTTCAAATCTGGTAGGAACATTCCTTTCTGTAATCAGTTGGACAAGTTTGTTGCGCAATATAATCGGAAAACTCTTATCTCTCTTTTTGGGGTTTTGAATTTTGAGTTTTTGGGCCCAAAAAGGGTCAGAAAAGCTCCGAATGTAAAAGTTGCGCGTATTAAGTTATAGGAATTAAAAAGGCGGAAATCTTAAGGCTTTCCTCATCATTCTCTAGCACCAATATTTACTGAGTTATTAAAGTAAATAAAGATTGAGTAAACACAGTACGTTGTCTTACGGGGATTTTACTTTGGGAAAAGGCTGTTTTTCATATCTTTATGTAAATTTAAATTTATCACTCCCCATACCCCCATACCGATTTTTGATCCTGATGGTACCTCCTCCTAAAGCTATAATACACAACATTGCCATGCCAATACTGCATTCAAATAGAACAAGGTGTATCAGAACAGCCAAAAAATATAATATTTTCCATTTCGTTAAAAATGACACAAATCGTTGTTTAACCCCGTTATTTCATTGTTAAAAGTTTGTAATGCGGTAATTCACTTCCCTAACGCCAGCGTGCTGCGTGCGAACGCGTTTTAACTGAAATCCCTAGGTATTTTTTTTATATTTAATAAGAACTATAAATCCACGATTACGGATAATCCGTCGAGGAGGGACGGGCTTTGGAAGATGACTTTGTTACGTGGGAAGCAGGTAGAAACGCAAAATTTGTCGTGGTCGTAGCCCCCTCTTAACTTACAGGGTCATAACTTGGAGATGAAAACAGCTACACCAAGATAAGTGGCTCAATGAACCGAGCGGTGGTCATCAAAACAACACGAGTCCAATGTAAACACGCGTGCAGATAAAACGAGTCAATAAAAACAAAAACTGTTGGTGGTTTAAGCGGCTGTTATTACTGACGCGTGCTGGTGAAACACCTTACAGGGTGTCCAGAAGTTAAACAACACGTGAAGTAAATATGACCACTCTTTATTAATGTTGTGAGCTGCTGCCTGGGTGGTAGGTGAACGGGTTTACGGTTTTATGAGGTCGGTGGAAATGATTATGTTTTATGTTCGTCAGAAGACGTCTCGCTTTTCTAGCGGTTAGCGTCTTGGGCTTGGTTCAAAGGTTTACGGGTTTTATGGTTTATCTCAAATGGGTTTTGGTTTTACTTTTAAACAGCACATTTATTTTCGTATTACTTGTTACGAATGATACAGCGGATTTATTTTTCGAAAACAAAACAATATCTCGTTATAGGTGTTATTTTGTTAAAATCCAAAATTCCGCATGAGGTGATTTTTATAAAAGCCGTTTAACGTTTACTACGATCGTTGCGTAACACAAGGGGAGGGTTTCCTCGAGTGGTTCGATGTGATGGTGATGGTGGTAGGGGGGATTGACGTTAAAAATAAAAAAATGTCATTGTCATTCAACTTGTACAGCAATAGACACGTCAAATATATTTCTAAACATAAGTGGACTATTTACAAAGTTAATTATAAATACAGACCTATAAACAGAAAAATAAATTTTAGTAAATTCAGCTTTAAAAAAATCATTAGTAGAGTTAATAGGAGGGGGATAGCAATTTGCCCCCTACTGATCTCGTTCATCCCGACCTGCGCCAAGCTCAGTTCCCAGTCGATACGAGGCGGTGGCGGTGTGGTCCAGTTTGCCCCCTATTAACCTTCGGCATCGCCAAGCTCAGCCCTCGTTCACCAGTCGATACGAGGCGGTGGCGGTGTGGTCCAGTTTGCCCCCTATTAACCTTCGGCATCGCCAAGCTCAGCCCTCGCTCACCAGTCGATACGAGGCGGTGGCGGTTTGGTCCAGTTTGTCCCTATTGACCTTCGGCATCGCCAAGCTCAGTCCCCACTCACCTTTCGCTACGAGGCGGTGGCGGTGTGGTCCAGTTTGTCGCCTACTAACCTTCGGCATCGCCAAGCTCAGCCCTCGCTCACCAGTCGATACGAGGCGGTGGCGGTTTGGTCTAGTTTGCCCCCTACTAACCTTCGGCATCTCCAAGCTCAGTTCCCAGTCACCACTCACCAGTCGATACGAGGCTGTGGCGGTGTGGTCCAGTTTGCTGCCTACTAACCTTCGGCATCGCCAAGCTCAGCCCTCGCTCACCAGTCGATACGAGGCGGTGGCGGTTTGGTCTAGTTTGCCCCCTACTAACCTTCGGCATCTCCAAGCTCAGTTCCCAGTCACCACTCACCAGTCGATACGAGGCGGTGGCGGTGTGGTCCAGTTTGCTGCCTACTAACCTTCGGCATCGCCAAGCTCAGCCCTCGCTCACCAGTCTATACGAGGTGGTGGCGGTGTGGTCCAGTTTGCCCCCTACTAACCTCCGGCATTGCCAAGCTCAGTCCCCACTCATCAGTCGATACGAGGCGGTGGCGGTGTCGTCCAGTTTTCGGCCCGGGCCGCGGTACAGTCCCCGCTTGTAAGGGCTCCTGTAGGGCTTCTCACTGCTCAGTGTGTTTTGTCAGCGACTGTACGACGCACATTGTAATTGGCGCGTTGTTGTTCTCCGTTTGTTTGTGGACTGTCAGCAATGACTACATACACTACAATTGTAGTTTATGTAGTCATTGCTTTCAGCAACTCTGTCGGGATTTACCTTTTGTCACGATCTCTAACTGTTATTAAATGCCGACGATTTTTTTGGGAGAGATTTTAAAAATGTGTTAGGGATTTTTTTAGTTAATTTCTTTAAAAAAATAAAAATAAAAAAATTTGGTTAAATTAACTGTACCACTGAATCGACTGGATGAAGTTAATAGCAAAGTCCGGTCCCCATTTAGCGTAGATTTACTACGGCGGAAAATTAACTCGATCAGTATTACTAAACTGATTGGATGAGATTTAATGTGCAAAGCTCTGTTCCCAATACCACCGTGAGGTACGGTGATTAACTGTAGCACTGAATCGACTAGACTAAGTTAATAGCAAACTACGGCCCCCATTCAGCGTAGATTCACTGAGGTGGAAAATTAACTTTTGTCAAGTATTACTAAACCGATTTAAATAGCTTGTCTTTGCAAAGCTTGGTCCCCAATACTACCGTGGGCTTTTTATCACCGAATCGACTAGACATAGTTAACAGCAAAGTACGGCTCCCTTGTGTGGATTTACTATGGTGGAAAATTAACTATACAAGTATTGCTCTACAATGGGATGAGCTTTTCGATGTGCAAAGATCAGTCCCCAATATCACCGTGAGGTGCCATGGGGAAATTTAACTGTACCAGAAAACTTAAATAACTCTGTATAAGGAAGGAAAGCTCGACCCCCCCAAGCAATCGTTGTGAAACGTTAACTACACTACGGAGACGACTAGTCTCTGAGCAAAGCTCGGCCCCCGTTCGGTCCACCCGTGTGCGGATGTGTCTGTTGGTATTGCGTATGCCGTAGGACGATCAAGGCCTGCAGTGCGAGGTCGACCGGACTCCAACACCGCGACTGCATATATAGTGAGTGGCATAGTGTTGAGGGGACTCCAGTTACTAAACTTTTCGCGTTTCTACCTGCTTCCCTTATAAGGCCAATGTTAACTTTCAAAGCCCGTCCCTCCTCAACGGATTGTGCGGTAGTGTTGATTTATGGCTTAGTTGAAAGAGCATAAAAATACCTAGGTAGTGATTTCATCGAACACAATTCGTACAAAATAATGATCGATCAGAGAGATTTCAAAGTATCTACTATTTTTATGGGTGAACTATTTGTATCAAAATTTTTGCTTGTTGAAATCGATATTTTTTGCAATCGAATTTTGATAATCCCTTGAGGAGGGACGGGATTCGATAGTTAACATTGATGTTGTGGGAGAATCAACAGACTGGGACCCTCCTTTAGTGTCTTCGTGGTCCGAGTGACCGAGCTTTGCTGGACACACAGAACACTGTAAAACACTGTGGTCAAATATTGTACACGTGGCTCGGAATAGTTTTAGAAGCACCGAAGGAAAGATATTCTCAGTACAGTAACATTATTTACTCGTAAATTATTTGTGCTCTAATTGTAATTAGGTTTTGGTATAATGGTGTTGTTTTTTTATTTTATTTTTTATTATAAAGCCTTTTTTCTAAACTTTTTAAGGGTTTAGACAGTTAGGGATTTGCAACAGATAGGCTTAAAACGTTGCAATTTTATTGCCGGACCTTTGTGAAGGATAAGCCGACGCTGCTTGGCGTGGGGTCAAGTTTCAACTACCTACTACAGTACCCCCCTCCCCGCCATACACGAAGCCGGCGGTCAATTGGGAATAATTCAATAGACTCCAATCTCATCGGCGGGGTCTCCTGCTCGGATGATTGTTGACTCATACTGCCTGTTCCTATGGGAGTTATCGTGTTCTTTTCCATAGTAGTGTGATGAACGCTGAGGCGATTTTTAAACAGAACTCCCTTATTTATGAACCGATTTCGTTGATCGAGGCTTAAAGAAATGGCACCGACCAGTTGTGCTAAGTGGTTTTTAACCCTAGTAATACAATAAATGTGAAAGTTTGTTTATACGTTTAGATATTTGTGGCTCAATCACGCTCTAACCACTGGACTAAATTAGCTGAAATTTGGCAGAGAGGTATTCGATGGTCTTGAGTAAGATATAGGCATCTTAAAGTTGCGAAAATCCCATAGGGCTTTGCCCACGGGGGTTCAAAGTCCCCAAGTATTCCTTATAGACATTCATTTTTGTTTGAGCTGATGAAAACACTGATCTTGATTCGCAGTAGTTCCACGGGCTAACCACAGAATGCAGCACACGCAAATGTCATAGATTTTATAAATCATTTGCGGGGCGAAGCCTGGCTGAGGGTGACATCTAGTTTTCGATATTTTCTCTCTGAAGGCACAAGTTTCCATCAAAGTTAGTTTTTCTCCCCGTAGGAATAACATTGGGATCAATTTAAATTTAACTAGTCTTTCCCAACTGCGTCGCTTGTTCACCTCATTCCAGTTTTATAGACACAGCTGATGAAATTCCAATATTTAAAAATGTGTTCAACTTGACGCTTTTAATTACATTCATAGCCGGAGGAGAAGTGAAATACAAAGTGTTATGGTTAATTCAGAAAAAATAATTTTGTTCCTCCAGTTCTCTCACCGGGACCTTTCATTCACGTAGACCCCCTATCCTCCACGTAGACCCCCTATCCTCCACGTAGGCTCCCAATCCTCCACGTAGGCCCCCTATCCTCCACTAGGCTCCCTATCCTCCACGTAGGCACCCTATCCTCCACGTAGGCTCTCTATCCTCCACGTAGGCCCCCCTATCCTCCACGTAGGCTCTCTATCCTCCACGTAGGCCCCATATCCTCCACGTAGGCCCCACTATCCTCCACGTAGGCACCCTATCCTCCACGTAGGCTCTCTATCCTCCACGTAGACCCCCCTATCCTCCACGTAGGCTCTCTATCCTCCACGTAGGCCCCATATCCTCCACGTAGGCCCCCCTATCCTCCACGTAGGCCCCATATCCTCCACGTAGACCCCCTATCCTCCACGTAGGCTCCCAATCCTCCACGTAGGCCCCCTATCCTCCACTAGGCTCCCTATCCTCCACGTAGGCTCCCTATCCTCCACGTAGGCTCTCTATCCTCCACGTAGGCCCCATATCCTCCACTTATGCCCCCTATCCTCCACGTAGGCACCCTATCCTCCACGTAGGCCCCATATCCTCCACGTAGGCCCTTATCTTCCACATAGGCACCATATCCTCCACGTAGGCCCCCTATATATCCTCCACGTAGGCTCCCAATCCTCCACTTTGGCCCCATATCCTCCACGTAGGCCCCCTATCCTTCTTGAGTGCGGACCTCAAGTTTGTGGTACAGCTTTCCTGGGAACAGCTGATTGTGCTTACACGCAGTTTTTGATGTTGAACAAAATCGACACTGTTATGCCATCGATTTCATTAGCTCCTCATTGATACATTGAATTTTTATAAATATGGTATTACTACATGCGAGTGAGTTTGTGCAGTTTCCCCTCAGTGGGCCCAGAGGCGGCGGATGCCCTCCTCGCTATTGTCTAGAGGTGTCCAAGGGTCGGCGACCTTGACTCCATAGAGGTCTGTTCCGCTTGGTATTGTCGCAGAACCCCCTCTCCGTTTCCCTCCTACCCACTCTCTATCACTCTCTCTCCTATTGTCTCTCATGCTGTCTCTCATGCTATTATCTCTTTCTGCTGTCACTTTAACCTCTATCCATGGTCCTAAAACAGGGCTACCTCTGTCCAGGGTCCTATAACAGGGCTCTGCCTCTATCCAGGGCCCTATAACAGGCTGCCTCTATCCAGGGTCCTATAACAGGGCTACCTTATTGCATAACGATCTATATATTATAGGACCGTGGATAACATAACAATCCAGGGTCCTATAATAGGGATCTGCCTCTATCCAGGGTCCTAAAACAGGGCTCTGCCTCGATCTACTTTGAAGGTGTGAAGTCGGATGCGTAACAGCCTTACAATGGTTTCAGGGTATTATTTTGTTAATTTCTATTTGACGTTTCTAACTGCTTCCCCCATAAGGTCAATGTTCACTTTCAATGTCCCTCATCATCGGATTATGCAGAATCGTTAATTTTAAAGAGCAAAATAGTAGACTACTATTCCAGTTAGTACCATGACAAATAATATTCGTTCAATACTATTTCAAAATATTCAGTATATTTACGGTTGATTTATGTACGAACATTTGTGATATCGAAATTGTGCTCTCTGAAATCATTAGGTTTTTTTTCATCAAATGAATCAAGATTCAACAATTTTAGATTTTCCGTTGAGGAGGGACGGGCTTTGGAAGTTAACATTGGTCTTATGTTAAGAAGGTGAGCAGCTGGTGACAGGAGCCCTCTCTTTCAAATTGAAGAGGGAATGTGTGTCTTTGATTTGTTAAGAAGGTGAGAAGCTGGTGACAGGAGCCCTCTCTTTCAAATTGAAGAGGGAATGTGTGTTTTTGATTTGTTAAGAAGGTGAGAAGCTGGTGAAAGGAGCCCCCTCTTTCAAATTGAAGAGGGAATGTGTGTTTTTGATTTGTTAAGAAGGTGAGAAGCTGGTGACAGGAGCCCTCTCTTTCAAATTGAAGAGGGAATGTGTGTTTTTGATTTGTTAAGAAGGTGAGAAGCTGGTGACAGGAGCCCTCTCTTTCAAATTGAAGAGGGAATGTGTGTTTTTGATTTGTTAAGAAGGTGAGAAGCTGGTGACAGGAGCCCTCTCTTTCAAATTGAAGAGGGAATGTGTGTCTTTGATTTGTTAAGAAGGTGAGAAGCTGGTGACAGGAGCCCTCTCTTTCAAATTGAAGAGGGAATGTGTGTTTTTGATTTGTTAAGAAGGTGAGAAGCTGGAGACAGGAGCCCTCTCTTTCAAATTGAAGAGGGAATGTATGTTTTTGATTTGTTAAGAAGGTGAGAAGCTGGTGACAGGAGCCCTCTCTTTCAAATTGAAGAGGGAATGTATGTTTTTTATTTGTTAAGAAGGTGAGAAGCTGGTGACAGTAGCCCTCTCTTTCAAATTGAAGAGGGAATGTATGTTTTTGATTTGTTAAGAAGGTGAGAAGCTGGTGACAGGAGCCCTCTCTTTAAAACTGAAGAGGGAATGTATGTTTTTGATTTGTTAAGAAGGTGAGAAGCTGGTGACAGGAGCCCTCTCTTTAAAACTGAAGAGGGAATGTGTGTCTTTGATTTGTTAAGAAGGTGAGAAGCTGGTGACAGGAGCCCTCTCTTTAAAACTGAAGAGGGAATGTATGTTTTTGATTTGTTAAGAAGGTGAGAAGCTGGTGACAGGAGCCCTCTCTTTAAAACTGAAGAGGGAATGAGTGTCTTTGATTTGTTAAGAAGGTGAGAAGCTGGTGACAGGAGCCCTCTCTTTAAAACTGAAGAGGGAATGTGTGTCTTTGATTTGTTAAGAAGGTGAGAAGCTGGTGACAGGAGCCCTCTCTTTACATTGAAGAGGGAATGTGTGTCTTTGATTTATTTCAACAAGAGCTTTCTCTACCCGAAAGAAAAGGGAAAGTAGAACTGATATGATCGGATTTTGAGTGTTGGCCGTTCCGTCGGCTTCAGCGTCGAGTTTTCTTTTCATTTCGCAGCCGTCAGGTCGACTAGATGAAATTTCGAAACAGTGAGCAACTATCCTTGTACATGAGGGAATTCAGTGGTCGGCCACAGCCGCATAACTCGGTACTGCAGAGTTATAAGTGTAAGCGCTGTCACAAGAATGTCCAGTGGTTATGTGGCACTTCTCATTTTAAATGAATACATACCTATATGGTTTGTACTCATTGGTACTTCCCTCGCAGCTTTCAAAATCGACCTTCGATTCGATTCGATTGTCACCGGAAACAAGACGAATCCGCGTATCCGATCGGTGCCGTTGCGATATATCGAAACAGGGACTCACACGTGTACAGGGGGAAATGATTACTGTACTTCGTTCATTCGCCTTCCTTACAGAGTGAGCGGATTCGTTTCTCCCGTTCGCCTATCGTGATTTTTCATTTTACTACAGCAACGAATTCTGCATTCCGTTACAAACCTGTTAAATTACTTGAGCAAACATACGTAACTGAATTAAGTAGGAGCAACCGTTATTGTTGACTCGGCACCCTAGTTCAAAGTGGAAAATATCGCTGATGTTCTTGATTCTTCTCCTTGGCTCCGTTGCGCGCAACATGTTAAAGTAGTCTTCCAGTGCAGACATCAAACCCCCTCTCTCTTAGCTTAACATACTCAAACCTCAATATGATTCAGGAGTAGGGGCTATATATTTATCGTTTCAAGTAAACTAAATAATGCTAATTGTCTGTTAATATGTTCCAACCAGGTAGACTTATAACTACGGCTTCGTCCATGAACGCTTAAAACTGAGGCAATAGAGTTAAAATACAACTCAATATCGTGCTCAAGGGCGATGTTCTTACTAGAAATGGTTTTGCATAAGCGTTTCCCTACTTGTTGAGTTATGTATATATTGATAAATACACGTTATCACCCGATCCAATTAAACTCAGTCAGTGGAGTTAACTCAGGAAACCTTTGAGGCTAGAGGTCGAAGAACGAAGTCGTGACTTGCAATTACTCTCCTCGACACAAGTGCAGTGTCAAAATGTCAAATTTCAACTTAGTACTGTAGTCGTTGGAGGCTTTCGTGCTTGCAATTAATTACATATAAAAGAGTTTCCCGAAAAAAATAAAATTTCAATGTAAGTTATATTATTTCATTTTATATTTTATCTGTTACAATAGATTAAAATGTAGTACAAACACGATTACAATAATACATATTTACATTTTCAATTGAAATTATAATTTCGCTGAGTTCATCGGCGTAGTAATAAAATACTGTACGTCAGATTTGCAAATTTATTACAGGTTGTAATGAAAAATACCATATGAATAGGAAACCAACAAAAAGTGAATACATAGATAGCCTGTTCCTGTACATACAATCTTTTGACAGCATTAGTGTACTTTATGAAGGGAAAATACTCTTTTAAGTTATATATTATAAGTTATACTGTGATCGAGTAAGGGCGACGTAACAGACGCGGTCGACCTTCACGGGGCAAAGCTCGGCCCCAGGTCGTGTGAAGGTGGCGGATGTGTTGACAGTTGAAAGGGAGAGTTCGACAGGCGCTCATCAATATCGATTTTTGTCTGTGGCTTCGTGATTCCTGCAGTACCCACCCCCACCCCCTCCCCACCCCTCGCTCCCTCTCCTCCGTCCAGAATTCAAACTGTCACCTAGGGAACGAGCTTTGCTCTGGGAAGGTCGGTCAGTTTGTTTAGGCAGATTGGAGTGATTTTTTACCAACTCTCCTTAGTGACGAGCAGATTTGCTGCTCATTCGCACATTTTCCGCACGTTTTAAGGCCACTCCAGTTGTTATTACAGCTCGATGTCTCTTCGGTTTGTTTCGAATATGATCACTAATCTCCAATAACGCCATAGTATCCTGCCAATCAAACCTCACTAACTGTAAATTTTGAGAGTTTTAGAAACAAAAATACGAAAGGGATTTTTTTACAAAGAATCCATTTTGGGAGTTTAACTTAAAATTGACGTCAGTTTGGACACCCGGGAACTTTACAACTGAACACGGTGTGATTTGTCGTCAGCAACATAATATGTAACATGATCGGACTTTTTACTGTGATTTATTTTGAACTAGGTAACTTTTTGCGACGATTAAAATCTCCTTTGAAGCGCGACAAAGTAAAATGCGGCTCAGGAGAGGTTCGTTAATTATTAAAAAGCAATTTGGAGCCCAAAGCGAGGCCTTGTTGTCCCGCAGTCGAGTTGCAGTTGTAGGGGTTGGGTGTCGAATGGAAACATCGATAATCATATCGACATTCGACTATCGATATCACGATGATATCGGAACAAAAACATCGATACAAATTATGATTTGTTTTCTATCAAGCTAAAAAGCTAAATTTACCCGTGAATTTGTAAGAAAACACAATGTAAACTCCACTCCTACAAACGGCAAACACCAAACACGTAAATTGTATTGTTTTATTACACATTAAACTCTCGCAAATTAATCTAGTACTCCAGATAAAATCGTATACGAGCTTAGTTTAAAGTAAAATTGTCTGCCCCCCGTGTCGGCCCTGTGCATGACGTATCATTATTTTGAGATTTAGATTATTTTTCAGTTGTTTTAGTTTGACAAGTTTGTTGAAAGCTTATGGCTCTTCAATTCAGGGTTTTGTAGAGTAAATAGGTTATGATTGTGATTGAAAAATTAGATTAACATTATGGAAATCGATAAATACGATATCGATATAATACCGAATGCAGATATTTGCGATATATCGGATGACGATAACAAACGCCGAGTTGATGGGAAATGTTCTCAGTGAGGATTATATAAGACGCGTCTCTATAATATACAAGAGAAACATCGTGTGATAATGAGAGGATTGTTATCGCGATGTTACGGCGTTTGTCCACTTTGTATAACTAGGGAAATCCAATATCTTCCCTGAAACTTGTTTGTTTTGAAGTGGAATGTAAGGGTCCATAGACATATTACGTAACGCATCTTTTCGTCTTTTCAGACCTCCTCCCTCCCCATGTAACGCACCGTAACGCCTGACCATACCTCCCCTCCACCCTTCCAATGTGTTACATAACTTAATCGTAGAAGGCTTTAAAACAGCTAAAAAATTTTAAACATCGTTTTATTAGCAATTTAGAATATGGATATCAGTTAATCGTTAAACTTTAAATGATTTTCCTTTAACAATATTTTTTAATAACTTTTATCAAAGCAAAATGTATACAAACAAACAAGACTGTTACTACTAACACGAGTGCACCAGCTCTTAGGGTTAATATTTGTGAGTTACATAACGTTGATCTAACCCCCTCCCCCCACATAACGCTACGCCATACCCCTTCCCCCCCTTTAAGTGCGTTACGTAATATGTGTATGGCCCCTGAAAGTACTCCAGTCACACATGCCTATCCCATTCGACTAGTGTTAACTTTACAATCACGTCCCTCCTTAACGGATTATCCGAAAGGGTTGGTATGATGCTTATTTTATTACAGAGCAAAAAGGTACTTAGTGATGAACGGATTATCCGAAAGGGTTGGTTTGATGCTTATTTTATTACAGAGCAAAAAGGTACTTAGTGATGTCCAGTACCCGAGTAGAACGTTGATACCACAAACAGTTAACCCAGTATAACAAATCCTAGACATTTAATATTTTTAAATTCATTGAACGATTATTATTTGTGATATCAAAATTCTGCTCATTGAAATCGCTAGGTCTTATATTGTTCTTTATAAAATGAGCTGCCGGTATGGATAAAATGTTTTAAAACCCCGTTGAGGCGGGGCGGGTTTCGAAAGTTAGCAGCGGTTTTTTTACAGAAGTAGGCAGAAACGCCAAATGTTACGTGACGGGAGCCCCCTCCTGATACATGACTTGTAGCCAGAGCGGGGAACCTTTGATAACTAACGCAACGGTATTTTTCATTATTTAAAATCAACCTTTATTTTTTTATTTGTTTACAATTAAACACTTGACATTTATATTAACCCCCGTGTATTAACTACTACTACTACTACTATTATACTACTACTATAATACTACTACTACTACTACTACTATTATATTAACTTTTTAGTATTAACCCCCGTGTTCGTTTGTTTGAAAAATTCCGTATTGATCTTGACTTCGCCCCCCACCAACATTATATCATCGTCATTCTTCCCGGACCTCCTCCTCTTATTTTTAGATGACGTAAGTTTTACAACCCCCAGTCGGATACCAAATCATACGTTGAAGTTCCCCATTCCCTCCCCTGACCTGGGTCACGTATCCCCCTCCCCCTCCCCCCCAGCGCAACAATTCCCTATCCGCATCCCTTGACTGAATTGTGTAAGTTGTGTGAACCGTAGGAAGTAGGAAGTCAGCCACACAATCAGGAGCCTCGCCGACACGCCCATGTATTTTGTTTATGTGTTATGTGTTTACGGACCCAATTTTCTTATATTTTGGACACTAGGAGCCTTAACAATGACAAAAATCGTTTATTGTACCTTTCCTCTTGTCCATCATGATCCGTAAAACATTATAAAAATATATATTCTAACTATAATTTTTTTTTTGTTTGAATGAATCCGCAGTAAACTATTTAAAATTTGTACTTTTAAATTTTAGTTTGTGAATAGTCGAGTTATTTAGTACCATAGGGGGCGAGCTTTGCTCAGAAATTGTCAATGTGTTAAGTCTGGGAAACGACATTTCGGGAAAGAGAAAATTTGTTGTCCAGATATTATAGATTGATACAGATTTATTCGATTACTTCATAATCGCTTTAGAGTAGCTGTCCAGTGATCGATAAGAACCGTCCACAACTCACGGAGTGAAGAATTACTTTGATTATCCACGGGATCGTATTACTCATAAATCCTTAATTACTGATTTATTACTCATAAATACTTTGCTACTGATTTATTACAACAAACAAAAACAACAGCGATATCTAGAGGCCGGACAGCCAACAACACGAGTTATCCATCAAGATAACCTCAGGGCCCAGAACACAAAGTTTGCGACTGCCATTGATTCGAAATCTGGCAGAAAAACATCTAACGGTTCAGAGGTTTTATCTGTTTTATTGAAAACCTTTCCCGGTGTTTCCAGCAATTTTCTCTGAATAAACTATTATTTGTTATATACAAACTCGAATTATAAATAATTGTTGGGGTCGAAACGAGCATTTTGAAATCCGATGGATGAATGAGTTCGGTCCCAACAATACCTGCAATGTTGGCTCCACTGATAGAACGGTTTATTATACTGCTACATTTTTAGTGAATTTCCTTTGGAAAGTGAACTATTAGCACACATTCCACCAAAAAGTATGACCCGCACGGTGAAACTTAAGCTCGGGACCACCATAGAAGTTCCAAACGTGACCCCCTGAACACGTTTTGGGGGGTCGTTCAAAATTATATATATATATACATATAATATATGTGTGTGTGTGTGTGTGTTTGCACTCTAGCGGTCGCATTTTTTGTCCGATTAACTTCAAATTTGGTAGGGACGTTCCTTTCTGTAATCAGTTAGACAAGTTTTTTGGGAAAAACAATCGGAAACCTCTAAACCCTTTTTTGGGGGATTAATCTTTCAAATGTCTAGTTTTTGGGCCCAAAAAGGGTCATAAAAGCCTAGGATGTACGATTAATGCATGTAAAAATATGGGAATTAGTGAGGCGAAAGTTTTAAGCCCTCTCTCTCGTCATTCTAGCATAAATATTTACCGAGTTATTAAAGAAAATGTGTTTCCACTAAACACAGTACGTTGTATTTTGGGGGTTTTACATTAGAAAAGCCTGTTATTCCTTTGTTAGAGTACTTTTATTATCCCCAGCAACTCACACCTACTTTCAAGCCTGTCTGGACCTTCTCCTAACATTATAATGCGCAAAATTGTATTCCCAGATTTGCAGATAAATGAAACCAGGATCATCAGATCAGCCAAAAAATCAGTGTTTTCAGATTTCAATACAAATTGGAATACATGTATGTTTTTACATAAATTTTGAGTTTTAAAAGTTGTTATGTGGAAATTCACTTCCCTCACATCAGCGTGCTGCGTGCAAACTCGTTTTTGAATTTGATTGAACATTTATTAATTTTGAATATCAAAATTCTTGGGCCAATACGTTTAATATCCATCTCCTATCGACCTGCTATTTCTCACACAATGCATCTTACAGAGTTAGCTACAGTGTGTATAGCTGACACTATTTGCTTACAAGGTGCATCCGTGTGAGATTGACGTACAATCAGTTGGAACACGCGCCGATCATCAGGCCCAATGAGGGAGTGTTGGAACATCACGGTTGTTGCGGCTGCACTGCTACAGCCATCGCTGCGCTTATCGTGAGCATGCATGGGCGGGCATGACTATCGTTGTGAACGCCATGTTCATAGATAGGTTCGGTTTTAATTGAGTCTGAACTAATTTAATCTTTTCTCCCTGGGTGTGTGTCGTATTGATAGTTGTTTTTTAAAATGTTTGTATTTTTGAATTCCTCAGCGCTGTGACAGTAAACAGTTTCTTATTTTTTAATAAGCACAGCCTAAACCGCGGGTCTAGAATCGGGTGACCAAACGTCCCGTAAAAACGGGATTGTCTCGTTTTTTCACGACCGTACTCAAGAGTCCCGAAAAAAATATCCCGGGACGCCTAAATGTCCAGTATTTACGTTGGGTACTAATGAACACATTTTAAAATCATTAAAATGTCTTAATTTATAATTTTGAGCTTCAAGTAATATATTTCATGTTTGCTAGTTATGTAGTCGTGTATCGTAGTAGCTCATAATTTAAATTAAATTACAAAAGCAAAAGTAAATTGTAATATATTTAATCACATTTTCTCGGTTCTGAGTTATGTAGTTTATATACATAGTGGCTTCTGTGTACTGTACTATATAGCGGGGCCTATGCACGTTAAGTTATCGTACGCCCTTCTACAGCCCCTACCATTTTGGTTTTTGGGTATGTGGATAGTCTATTCTATACTCTAATATGAGTAATGTTTGTTTGCTTGCTTGCAACTCTGATCTCAAAAATGGCTCCAACTATTTCCTTCAAATGTCGGAAATAACTAACTTCTGGGTTAAAAATAAGTTCTGGACAGGTCATATCCCCAGGAAAAATCAAATTATCTAAAATAACGAATTTGAGAAGTTAGCAAATTCCATTGGGCTTATGGAGTTTCAAATCAAATAAAGATTTATAACAGCTGTTTATAATCAATCAGTGAACTGTCAAAGTGACAGTTCACAAAAATCCGTCTTGCTAACTGTGGGTGATACTCAAGTTGTTATATAATTAACATGTGATCCCCTGAGAGCAGTGACTAAAATCATTGAGTGACGATTATTTAGAGAGCGGTCATATCCAATATACCTAAATTAAAGGGACATTGAGCCATAAATAACAACTGGAGTGACCTTAAGAATGCATAAAATAGGCAAACGAGCTATACAAATCTACTAATCGGTTGGGGGAAGTGGTGAAATATTACTCCAGTAAACAAACTGACTTGCCTTCCCCGAGGAAAGCTCGGCCCCCAGTAACTTACACGAGTAGTTGACACAAGATGTCTGTGAGCGGTGGGCCTTGGCCGCCTTGGGGAGCCGGGTAGCCTCGAGTGTGCAAAACCTTTACTGGACGAGTCCCGTGGTGACGGTGGTACACGGCGTCCGGGGATCACGTGGGAACACGAGGGATTTTCACCCCGTCAAAGGGATATTTTAACATCCCGTGGGATAGATTATGGGGTCGTGGGAAATTTCGGACGATATTAATTTTCTACGTATCAGCTATGGACAATGTGTGTGACTTAAACTTATAGGCCTAGTGCAGTTTGCGATTGGTAACCGATTGGGATCTGTAGTATTTCCAAAATAATTCTATATCGGTTTTAAATCAAGCGTTTGGTAAACCTGGATGATTTTTAAAACATATGTGGGTGGCGGGATTATCTAACGGGATTACACGAGTCCACTAACTACAGATCTGTAACTACCTGTCTTAAGAGGTCAGTGGTTATAATAAAACGTGCATTGGATTAGCTGTATAAATAATCGTGTGAATGAATTCTGCGTGAAAATTATAATCCTACAAAAACATAAAAATACTAGTGGCTTGAAGGGGTGATCGCCCCTAACAAAATACTAGTGGCTTGAAGGGGTGATCGCCCCTAACAAAATACTAGTGGCTTGAAGGGGTGATCGCCCCTAACAAAATACTAGTGGCTTGAAGGGGTGATAGCCCCTAACAAAATACTAGTGGCTTGAAGGGGTGATAGCCCCTGACAAAATACTAGTGGCTTGAAGGGGTGATAGCCCCTAACAAAATACTAGTGGCTTGAAGGGGTGATCGCCCCTAACAAAATACTAGTGGCTTGAAGGGGTGATAGCCCCTAACAAAATACTAGTGGCTTGAAGGGGTGATAGCCCCTAACAAAATACTAGTGGCTTGAAGGGGTCCTAACAAAATACTAGTGGCTTGCAGGGGTGATAGCCCCTAACAAAATACTAGTGGCTTGCAGGGGTGATAGCCCCTAACAAAATACTAGTGGCTTGAAGGGGTGATAGCCCCTAACAAAATACTAGTGGCTTGAAGGGGTGATAGCCCCTAACAAAATACTAGTGGCTTGAAGGGGTGATAGCCCCTAACAAAATACTAGTGGCTTGAAGGGGTGATAGCCCCTAACAAAATACTAGTGGCTTGAAGAGGTGATAGCCCCTAACAAAATACTAGTGGCTTGAAGAGGTGATAGCCCCTAACAAAATACTAGTGGCTTGAAGAGGTGATAGCCCCTAACCTTGCTCCAACACTCTGCTGCATTTGATTGTTTGTATTCTTTTAATGCTGAGGAAAATAGTACTATGTGTAAGTTAGGGACATGTGAAAGAAACCTTGTTCGTAAAAAAAGTAGACACGTAATCACATGTTTTGATGCAAACAAAACAGACGGTTTTAAATCCCCATGCTTTTCTTATGGGGAATGATTTACGTTATTTCTTGTTTGCTGGTAACATTTTGGAAATCCTTCTATTTTTCCCGAGTACCTGGGATCAAGACCTTTAATTTGAGACGTCTTCCATCATCCTGCATATTTCGAAATTCCCATAAATTTGACTAACAAATTTCGCTTACAGAATTATATAAACAGATAGTATAGCTTCTAAAAACTAACTTTTAATATGATTTATTTATTCATAAATTTGTTTATAAAACCAATGAATACGAGATTTTAAACCAACTAATATTAAATTCCAATTTTTAGAAAGTGAATGGGAATTGAGGGATATTTTTCAGCAGATTGAGAGAAAAAGTGGGATTTTATACAAATTCCGTTGGATATTTTTCATCGTGGAGTGTAAACAATAAACACTGATCAGGGAGTTTCAAGACGGTCTAGGGATGTCAGGGGATCGTCTGGGTATGGGATCAAAATGGGGAGATTAGAGACAAATCAAACTAGTTATAAGTACATGTTGATTAGTACACTTTGGGGCGAATGTTCGGCTGGAAGATGGAACTGATCGCGTGGAGGAGTAAATACAATTATTGTAAAAAATAACTATCTGAAAATTTGTATTTTTATTTTTTTATTTCAATGTAGTGTGCTAATGTGTAAACAACAATGTTTTTGTATGTATAACGTTTATATATAACGTTTTATATGGCTTTTAAGGGGAAAAGGGGTGTTTCACTATATAGTGAGGAGAGGGGGGAGGTAAAATAAAAGACGTATCCCCCACCATATGTAGGTGTATGTTTCTGTTGGGCCCTCCTACATCACTGCATAAAACCGGCTTCAAACAAGTAAATTATGTTGAACCACATATCGCTGTATTCATTGTCGCATTTGGCACTGATGGAATCAAAAGACCAAAAATTCCATCCACTGTTGTATATAATCGCTAAACGCTCTAATAAAGCGTGTTTTCAAAATCTGAGAAAACATAATGCTACATGTGTTTATAAATTTCAAAATTGATTTAAGAACGCAGATTTTTGTGAACGGGGAGCAAAACTGAATACAAAACGTAACAGGCTTAAACTGGATTTTCCTCTACAAGGTGAGGGTTTTGTTTCGCACGGTGGTAACACTGCTTCCGAGATGCAGCGGGATCAGTTTCCGCCGCTGCTGATTCAGCGTTTCCGTTTCCGGCGAGGCTGCGTCAGCTCGCGCTCTAAGCTCCAGCTTCAGCGTTATCTCGGGAGAACTGTCTGTGGGATCAGCACAAGTCAGCAGTGTTTCCACTCCTCAGTAAAAAATATTCCACGGAATTCGTAAAAAAATCCCACTTTATCCCTCTATTCGCTATAAATATCCCTCAAAACATCCCACATTTACCCATAGGTTTCTAGAAATACCTGATACTTAATATCAATTGGTTAATCTATTAGTACCTGGGGGCCGAGCTTTGCTCGGGGGAAGGCCAGTCAGTTTGTTTAGATGACTTGGAATAATATTTCACCACTTCACCCTAGTGATAATCAGATTTGTATAACTCAATTGCCTTTTTTCTACATTTTTAAGGTCCCTCCAGTTGTTATTTATAGCTCAATGTCCCTTTGATTTATTTTACTACACTATATATGTAATCTTCACTCAAATCGTTTAATCTCTGCTCTCAGGAAACCACATGTTAATAATCCTATACTCTAATATGGGTAAGGTTTGCTTGCTTGCCTGCGACACTGATCTCAAAAACGGCTCCAACGATTTCCTTCAAATGTTCGAATTAACTAATTTCTGGCATAAAAATAAGTTCTAAACAGGCCTCATCCGCAGAAAAATTCAAATAATGTAAAAAAACTAAAATGAAAAGTTAAAAAAATAACATAGGGCTTATGGAGTTTCAAATCAAAACAAAAGAATTGTAACAGCTGTTCATAATGAACCAGAGAACTTTCAAAGTAATACTCATGTTGTTTATGATTATTAACATGTGATTTCCTGAGAGCAGAGATTAAAAGATTTGAGTGAAGATTACATATATAGAGTAGTAAAATAAATCAAAGGGACATTGAGCTATAAATAACAACTGGAGTGACATTTAAACTGTAGAAAAGAGGTGAATGAGTTATACAAATCTGATTGTCATTAGGGGGATGTGGTGAAATATTACTCCAAGTTATCTAAACAAACTGACTGGCCTTCCCCCGAGCAAAGCTCGGCCCCCAGGTACTCATAAACAACATGAGTATTACTTTGACAGTTCCCTGGTTGATTATGAACAGCTGTTAACATTCTTTGTTTTGATTTGAAACTCCATAAGCCCAATGTTAATTTTGTTAACTTTTCATTTTAGTTTTTTTACATTATTTGATTTTTCCTGGGGATGAGACCTGTCTAGAACTTATTTTTATCCCAGAAATTAGTTATTTCGAACATTTGAAGGAAATCGTTGGAGCCGTTTTTGAGATCAGTGTCGCAAGCAAGCAAGCAAACCTTACTCATATTATAGTATAGGATTATTAAAAATAATTATTTATTTTGTCATCAATCTCAATTGCAAAGAACGACAAAAAGGTACTATAGAAACCAATTTCCAATATACTGGTATATGTATATGTATTTATGTTTAATTTAAATCAAAGAAAACATGACAATTTAACAATTATACTGGGACTCGACGTCTTGCTCAATAAAATCGCTAGTTATTCCCCCCCTTTGAAACGAGCCATAAATCAATGAAATCGTATAACCTCTTGAGGAGGGATGGGATTTGAAAATTAACATTAGCCTTTCGGGGGGGGGGCGTGGGGGGTGAGGTAAAATCGCGAAATGTTTCGAGACTGGAGTCCATTCTTAAAAATGCATTTTAAAAATCAAGATCATAAGCCGGGTTACGGTATATGCGTAAAATCTTCAATTGGTATTAAATTTATTATAATAATATCATAAACAACTGCTCGATTTCGACTGTTCATATAAAATAATATTGTCGTCCAAAAGAACAAAATAATTTAGTTGCAATAATGTTTTCCGGTTGGAAATTATCTATAAGCCTGCAAAACTATGAGTTTCTCGCCCGTTTTTTACGACGAATATTTCTAGATAGGGAAAATAATGTTTACAATTTTCGTAGTGAGCGAACTCTTCCAGGATGTGGTTTACCGAGTTTGTTATCACCGCTGATTATGGCGGGGGGCGGTCCTGTTATCATGGGCATGTGCGCCGCGTCCGTGGTTCGTGGTTCGTGGTTCGTGGTTCGTGGTTCCTGCTCCCCTTGATAAACACACAGATTTTATACTTAAGAGTGCGTTTCTTAAACAATACCGCTTAACGTGCCTTACAATCGGGAAGGGCGTTAGGCAAGGGAGGATATGCAGAAGGTGAGGGCATCGATGAGGTGAACCATTGGTTGTTCTGGAGCCTCTGCAGAACCTGGTGTATCGAAATGCAGTTGATATCTTGATTATTTATGAATGTGTATTGATGAAACTCGGCATTTGGCGTCATCTAGTTGTGGTATATTTGCAAAGCAAAATATTTTGTTGTTCATTGTCCTCGTAGCAGCCGACCTTCATACTCATCCCTAAAGTTATTATTATGGAGAATAAGTAGAGTTTTATATCTCCTTTATTTATGAATATAAATTAATACAACTCGGTATGCAGCTTCACCTGGTTGAGTTATATTGTCATACTGTATTGGCAATTGCATAAAAACACATTTCTTATCTTCCTTCTTGCAGCAAACCTCCGTACTCAGCCCTTATGATAATCCGTATGGAGAACCAATAAAATTATATTTATTTATCGTTTTTATGAAACGTGGCTTTTACGTTGGCAAGTGGCTTTATGTGTTAGTGTAAAACATATTCATTGGAAATTCGCTAAGAATGCAGGTTTGCTGCGACAGTTATAGTTGCTTTACAGCCAGAAATAAGAAAAGATTATTCCCCTAAGAAAACTATGGGGATTGTGGAATTTAGGTTTTGATTACATTTCCACATGTGATTTCAGCTTGTTGGAAATAATGTTGACGCAGTCGCTCTCCCAGAAACCCAAACTGTTACCTCGTTCTCCAGCCCGAAGTCGCACCTTCCATACCCCAGTCACGTATGGCCCAATTACTGATCGTGTACTCCTGGACCAGCGCAGTCAGCAAGTCGCTATCCCGGGACCGGTCGGACGGGCGTGACGTCACGCTTGCGTCACGGCTGCGTTACGTAACGCTGCAGTCGGCTCCGCTTCATTCACGGCTGCCCCGTTATGTTTATGAATGACCGCGCTAACTGGCGCGTGTTCCTCGCTGGCTCGTGCCGTGGTGGATCCGAGGTTTCACTTCTGGTTCCGCCGTGTTGTGTAACGCAACGATGATTTGGTACTCGGATGTTACTGGGACCAGCTTCCGCGGGACTACAACCCTCCGCTGCTACATGCGTCTCCCATGGCCAATGTTAACTTTCAAAGCCCGGCCCTCATCGGATTATCCGATATCGTTTATTGTGGTTCCTTTAGAGATCATTAAAATATCAAACGAGGTCGCAAGCAGCACGCTGACCTGAGGGAAGTGAATTTCCACATAACAACTTTTAAAACTCAAAATCAGTGTAAAAAATACATTTATTCCAATTTTTATTGAAATCTGAAAACGGTGATTTTTTTTGGCTGTTCTGATGCTCCTGGTTTCATTTACCTGCAAAACTGGGAATACAATTTTGCGCATTGTAATGTTAGGAGAAGGCCAGACAGGCTTGAAAGGAGGCGTAAGGTTGCTGGGGATGATAAAAGAACACCAACAAATGAATAACACACATTTAAATAAGACAACGTTCTGTGTTTAGTCGAAACACATTTTCTTTAATAACTCGGTAAATATGTATGCTAGAATGACGAGAGAGGGCTTAAACTTTCGCCTCACTAATTCCCATCTTTTTACATGCATTAATGTTTAATGTTACATACGGGGGGGGGGCTTTTCTGACCATTTTTGAGCCCAAAAACTCGAAATTAATCCCCAAAAAAGGGGTTTAGAGTTTTCCGATTGTTTTGCCCAACGAACTTGTTCAACTGATTACAGAAAGGAGTGTCCCTACCAAATTTGAAGTAAATCGGACAAAAAATGCGACCGCTAGAGTGCAAACAACTTTTCAAAATTTTGAACGAACCCCCAAAACGTGTTCAGGGGGTCACGTTAGGAACTTCTACGGTGGTCCCGGGCTTAAGTTTCACCGTGCGGGTCATGCTGATAGTTCACTTTCCGAAGGAAATTCACTACCGTAATGATTTCAGTAAGGAGCATTTCTATTTACTAGTAGTACACCCATAAAAAATCTTTTTGAATATTTTGGATTTTGTTCTTATTTTGTAATGTCAAATGTTTGTTCACTGATGTTGCTAGGTATTTTTTGGATCTTTGAAATTTTGAAATCAACGATGTAGGAAAATCCGTTGTGAAAGGACGGGCTTTGAAAGTTAACATTGGACTTCTGGGGGAAGCAGTTGGAAACGCCAAATGACTGGAAGTTTTCTGGTTTCCTTAATGTAGTTTTCTGGGGTTTTGCGGAGTGCCGTTGCTTCGTTTTCCCGACGTTTCTTCAGGTCGAGCAATGAAAACTGACTTTAACGATTGTACTGACTTTCTTAGCATCAGTCATGTGATTGAATTTTGTATTGATTTGCTTCAAGGTGGGGGGGCGACTTGGGAACGTTGGATTTGATTCCGGGTTTTATGTTCGAGAAAAACAAATAGGACAACATGCTAATTTCGGAATGCTTGTAATCAAATGATGGGGTATCCGCCGTTCGGGGTTTACTTTGTGACAAACCTCTTAAACAAATTGGAAACATCTAAATTTTCTTAAGGATTCCATAAAATGTTAACATTCAGAGCATATCCTCAGGGTTTCGCCTCAATGGTTTTTATGTTCTTAGCTGACAATTATTTGATTTGGTTCGGTTACTATATGAACAATGAATACAAAAACATTAAGAATTCTTAGATTAATATCGTAGGTCAGATCTTCTGGCAAAATGCAAACAAACGTTTCACCATCACGATGACGTTCACCGCTTATCAAGAAAGTGAGAGAGAGCGCGGCTGATCCTTGCACTTAGCCTACTACTTCGCTGTATTTTGTTTGAGTGCCTATAACGCATTTTTAACATTGGACCTGACTTTCTTGGTGCTTGTTTAATCATCGAGTGTAAGTTGTGTGCGTTAGACGTACAATTGCATCAGTTTCCCCACAGAATCCTGTACAGCAAAAGCAGGTTTTCCCGCTCCATGAATCTTCCCGGCGCAACTGGGATCGTATGGCATAGTCTATTATAATTTAGACTGTTACAATGTTTCATACCGTTTTGGTGTAATGTTACAAAACGTTTGTTTAAACCCTAACTGCGTTATTTTATAAACTATGCAGATGATTTAAAAGGTTGCTGCACACGCGACGAGTTCAGTGTTCCAGGTCACTCCATTAACTGATGGCTGTCATGAATGAATTACTGTTCATGTCACATGTCAGATGGACGGGTAGTAACGCTCGATCTTGTGCTGGGTGTTATTTGTCAACATTTTTTGATAGGAACAAAAACAGTTCTAATGGACTTCGAGGCAGGCCCGCCCGGAGGGGGCAAGGGGGCAACTGCCCAGAGGCCCGGACTGTTTGGGGGCCCGGGCCCATCGGGTGGAGGGTCTCGAGCAAAACGTGTTGTCTAAAAAATTGGTCACCAACTTGGGACGCAACAAGGGGGCCCATACTCTAATTTGCCCAGGGCCCCGAAATATCTCTTGGCAGGCCTGTTTCGAGGACTTTACACCTTATACTAGTGATTCCTTTTGTCTTCCAACAATTTTGAGTCCAATCGATCCAGTGAGGATGGATTAAGACTTTTGTAGACTTCTGTATTTAATAATCGGGTCGCTATGAACTTTTGAGGTTTCTTGTGATATTTTTTGTTTACGCTGAGGTGTTGGTAGTGAGTTTGTGTTTTAAGAATTTATTGCGGACATTTTCTATCAGAAAGTGAATTAAATTTTCACGACCTTTCGGGATCTGGAGTCTGATTCCGTCTTCAGGTGAAAATAATACCTAGATCATGACAAAATTAGTGCCAAAAATGTAAACAAAGCTGGAAATAAACGCATAAAATTGCTAAAAAAAGTGCTGTAAAAGCAGTTTTTTTACAGCAGTGCTTTTTTAGTTCTTTATTTTCTATTCGCACCTGAAGATGGAGTGAATATTCCAGATCCCGAAACGTCGTGAAACTATTTTTTTCCAATCAGTAATTTCATCTGTTCCCAGTAATTTTGTAAATAACGTCCCCCCACGATATGTTTTAAGGCATGAATAACAAAAATTATGTCTAATGTTGTATCAATCGAATTAAAATTCTATTTTCATTTTAAAGACTGACAAAGAGGAAAAGGATAAGGTAAGAGTGCAAGTACCCCTACCCCTGTAACGCTAGCATGAGTCGCCCCATTGCTCGAATGAATAATTTCCATATTGTATGTGTCGTATTCCTATTTACCTTCTATTTATTTGATAACCTTTGTTACGGATTATCTGTTCGTTCGCTGCTTTATCAGTTATCTTATTTATCGGTCCTGTGGTTTAAGGTAGTATTATTTTTTGCTAGTGAATATAGTTGTGTGGTCTTGCTGTTTGTTGTTTTTGTATTTTTAGTAGCTCAAAGTTTATAACTGAATTTAATTAATTGTTTAGTTTGGTTTTATCGCGTTGACAAAATTGTGAGTCGATTGGAAATAGTATGCCAAATTAAATAGCAAATTTTTTTATCGTTTTATTTACGTTTTTCTTGAATGAGGGTATCAATTAAAAGTGAATTTGTTTACATATTTTTCATGTTTACAAATAACATATTTGTATTGTGGATAAAATAAACAAGGATCGAAGACCCCTGGTTTGACTGGCACTCCGGGTTAACGTCCAGTCATTCTGGTGGAAAACAGATCAGAGAATGTGTATAGCTATAACTTGCTTTGCTATTGTTATTTCATAGTATAGCATGGGTAATTCTGACGAGAACCCTTTAGAATAACTTTTAAAATGTATTTCTAAGATTTATTTATATTGTGAGTTGCATGTTTGGTGTTTATATTTGGATGTTTAGATCCGATCAATTGTGTATATCTGCAACGATAAGAAGTTGCACCTGGTATAACCTTTAGGAAACCCTACAGATTCCAACATCATTATACTATTATAATTCCATGTTAATTAGTG